>OZ021731.1:49369241-49969241 GCA_963978545.1 Linyphia triangularis | reverse complement strand
CTACGCTTTCTTATAAAAATATATATTTCAATTTTAAAACTGTACAATTTCAAAATTTTCAGTATAATTTATCCAGCATTGGGCGAGATTAGTCAAGATCCATAACAATGGCCAGTTTACAACGTTTCGGGATTGTCCAGCGATTTTGGCCCGTGTGCTACTGGGGTAACAGCATGAGTTTAGAATAAAAATTTAAAACATAATATTAGTGTACACTCCGAAAATAGTATATTTTAATAATACAATAAAATAATCAAAAAGCAATTTACGTAAAAGTAGCAAAATATCATATTCAAATAATAATTTTTTAAAATGTCAATAGTTAAAATAGTTTCTTGGAAGAATAAAAATAGTTTGTAAAATATTTATTCAGCCATGTTTCTCAAAATAAGTTAGATTTGATTTAGTTACAAAATTTTAATAATTTATCTTAAATATTTAAATATATATTACAAAAATGCTTGCAGGAAAAGCAAAATGCTATAACTTTAAGATAAATTCAAAATAAAACATACATATCTCCAATCTCTAACACTGAAAATATAAAAGTCAAAAACAATACAGGGATTTAAACATCACTAAAAAAGGCTGAACATTTGCTGTAGTTTAGGTTGCAAGACTATAAAACTTAAAGCACAGCAAGAGTACTAAATAAAAATGGAGGTGGTTTTCAGGGAATCTTGAGATTGAGTGTACTCTGTGTTAAAAAGGGCTCCATTATTTACCTTTTTCACACAAATTACTCATAGAATTGGTTTAAAATTTTGCTCAACCTATATTATAATACTTTTAATATGACTGGCATATGTTTTTGTAAAAAAAATTGTTTACAATTTATGATTGTAAACAATTTTTGAATTTTTTGTATTTATGATACAAGCATTTATTTATAACTGTACTAGTGTATGTCGGTTTGTGTTAAAGTGCAAGATATAAAAAAAAATAATTAAAGTTTCAAGACGAAATCATTAGTAGATTCTGAAAGAAAGCTATATTTATTTGGTAAAAAACAGCTTAATAAAGCAGAGTATAAAATATAAAAATATCATGCTTCTTTTATGATATTTTTTTCTAAAAATAATTAAAAATTAAAAATAATTCTAAAAAATGCATTTTCCACCTAATATTGTACCATTTTGTAAATAGCCTTTTAAATAATTCAATGCACAAAAAACCTTAAAATAGCTTTTGAGGTAAATTTTGTCCTTCCGGGCATCCTTAGATCAAATGTATTCATTATAGAGTAGAGTGATTTTAAATTTATCAAAATGATAAAATGAAGCTTTTCATGAATCTCTCAATTTATCAAGAGATTAACGAAATGAGGTCAGTAAGAACAAAAAAAAAAGGAATATAAATAACTATATATTATTTTTACATTGTAAACTTCAAACTTACATTTCTCTTTAAACTGAAATCAGACTAACTTTTTTTTTCTCTTATACATTTATACATAGTATTTTACAATTAAAACACAGTAAGCTTTTTTTTTTTTTTTTTTTTTTTTTTTTTTTTTTTTTTGTATTATTTTATTGTAATTGCTCTGACACTGAGAAGACTAATTATGTTACAATGTTACTCTTGTGAAAACTGCTAAATATAAATTTATTATTTGAATAACTTATCAATAAAGATTACAGGCTTGTACTTCAAGCTAGTAATTTTATTTAATTATTAAAAAGAAAAAAATTCTAATCCATGCGACTGATCACTTTCATACAATTATGGCAAATTCATATAAAGCCGTTAATGATTTTAAGCTTTAACGAATCTCTTAAGTAACCTTCCTTTCCGTATGCACAAAACTTGCGTTAAAAAAAATGCAATAATTTTAATTTTAGGGAATCTATATTGCATTACAAATTTAGATTTTTCTTAACGAATTTGTGAAATTTATAAATAAGGTATAACATTTTATAACCAATATAATTTTTTCTCTACCAGGTAAAATCAAAAGCTTTTCCCACGTTATAAATTAATCGTATTAAAATTCCTTTCCTTCCTACCAGATGTGAAATAATCAAACAAGTGAAAAATGGTTTCTTTAATTTTTCTACCAAACTCCTAAGTATAAGTATATCTATTCAAATTATAAACTGGAAAATTAGATTTGAATAACATGGCTCTGAGAATAGAATCTGAGTAGTGTATACAGCGCCATCTTTTGTCATATAGGCAAACGAAACTTTTGTTCCAATTGAAATATTCTAAAAATAACTCAGTTTTTGTACTACAAAAATGTAATGAATATGAACTTTTTTTCTTCTTATTTTTTTAAAGAATTTTTCTTCCTTAAAAAGAAAGGGATGTAACGTAGTGGGAAAATGAATGAAAGGTGTTCCTCTAAGTTTTTGTAAGACAATAATAATGAAATCATTTCTGATCAGAATTTCCAATTGATTTCCTCTGATAGAGTTCAACTAACTTTTAACTTTAAATAGTTCTACTATTAATTAAAAAATGGTATTGCCTAGGAGTAACACGAGCCTGTATGTATGAATAATATGGAAATCAATTCACATATTCTCTCGTAAAAAAAAGAGGCATTTTACCGACTGATACGTTTTTGTTAAATGTAAATTTTAATTTTTAAGTTGTACATGAAAAAACTAATATTTTTAAAATCTATTCAGTAGCGTTTTTAGAACTATCAGTAATAATTTATGCAAATACACTTTTCAATAAAGATCATTTTAATATGTCTTCACAGATTTTCTAAATGTATATTTTTATCCTACCAGACAAATATATTGTGTTTAGAAATATTTTTAAATAAATTCTCAAGTTTAAAAATACATATGATATCCAATTTCAAGAATTTTTTGCCAAAAATATTTGTCTCTTTCTATTTGTTTCATCCCAACGTTTCTTCTTAACATTAACCAAGATAGATCAGACATCTAGATTATTCAAGGTTTTGACCATGACCAGGATTACACATTTTTGATTTTTCTAATATGATCCTTCCCAATTTGACTGCTCAGATTTATTACTAAAAAATAGCCACTCTCTAACTGACCTACCAATTTCAAATCGTCGCTTCAATAAACAGCATTTACCTATCCGAGACTTGCCCACTGAATCAAAATATCACAACAACGCACCATAGAGAACCCATGAAAGTCTACCAAGTAACTTTTCCCAATCGAAGAACTAAATACTATCACGCGGGCTGCCTTCTCAACTGCAATCATTTGCATGTAATCACGAAGAGGAAAGGACAGAGGGTGGATAAAAAAAAGCTTTATGTAATCAAAGTCCACTGTCCTCTCAGCCCCTTCCTCCCCCCCCCCCCCCATGACTCCCTCCCACACAAACTGCAATCACATTGCATTTCTGTTCTTTCGAGAAAGTTTTTTTTTTTTTTTTTTTTTTTTTTTGCTGTTCTGAACAGCCCCCTATAGTTGTGTTTTTTCGGACTTTTTTTTCTTTTTTTTCATTCGAGGGTGAGTTCCTTTTCTTTGCCCAGATAAGAGGCGACCCGATGAGTAAAAAGGTTTTTGCTGCTAGACGCAATGAAGCGTGGATGCAGTCTGGATATACGCTGACTATCTTGTGTGTCTTTGGTGTTGGACTTGGTGACAAATGATCCATTCAGAAAGTTAATTAGTCATGAATCAAAGAGAAAAAAAGGTTGATTTTTAGTTCAAAAGCTAATTATAGTAATTAGAAAATGAACTGAAATTTTTGAAACCATTAACATGCAATAATCGTGTGATTACTTTTATACTTCCTAAACATTTATCTCTTTTAGTCCTGAAGGTCTGAGGCTATTCACCAATTTAGTAAACAGAGACAGTTGAGGGAAACTGTCGATCCCTCAACATCAGCTTCATCCTCAGCGACATCTTTAACTGTTCCTGAAGGCTGTTTTACACATAACTAGTCGGCATATTGAGATTGCCAGTTATGTGAGGCCAACGGCGGTAGAGTGTATATTCGTCATTCCAGTCCCTTTAAAAGCAAGTATGTCACGTGACCGCCTCTGGATGGTAACACCATTAGATGAAACATTTCCTATGTACCGAAACGTCAATTCCTGTTATCCAATCACTCGTGTTTTCCCGTGAACACCAACAGGAGGCGTAACACTTTCAATTGCTGGATTGTCCCAGCTACTGGCACTATGTAAACGCAAAGCTAGCATTCCGAGCAAAGCGTGACAGTGATCTTCAAATCAACATACCAGCTGGCGTTACAAGCAGTGGCAAACTGTAAATCAGCCTTAAAAGTAGCTAAAGGATTAAGTAAAATAATTTTAAAACGATATAATGTTCCGGGACGTGAAGTTAATGGAAAAAACTAAAAACAGTGTAAACATTTCTCCCCATCATTTAAAACAGTTTTATTAAAAGAGCAATTAATTTTGAAAGAAATTCAGGGAACATTTTTTAAGAGAGCTTAAAAAACGTAAAGTATCAACTTGCAATAATCTTTCATTTTTACATGTTTAGCTGCCACCAATAAATTCGCCTAGCTTGATTGCATGCCAGACGATGATAGATCAAATAAAGTTTTGCAAGTTTTTGACAAAGTCAGAAATCGAGAGGTTTTGATGAAAAAAATTCGCTCATAACCGCGTAAAAGCAACTGTCTATTATTCAAACCCTTGACCTCACTTGCCGATTACTTGCTTGAAATAATTTCATCTATTTTATTTATGACACCATTTGATTTTCATAAATGTTGACGTGATCTTTTCACCCCGCTGGTGTTCAAGTCACCCCATTTGACGGTGTATAAAAGAAACACCTTAAACTGACGTTAGTCCATCTCACTAAAAATGTTGGGACTTGGTGATTGTCCATTTAAACAACATCAACAGTAAGATGACTTACATTGAATTTTGTTAAGTATGTTCCTTATATTAACATGAATGATTAAGAGAAACATATACAGGGTTCCCATTCAAATTACAGAAAGAAAATCAATGATTTTTCAATGACTTTTAAGTACCTAAATAATGTTTTTAAGTACCGTTGAAAATTTGTTTTCAGGTATCATGTCTATAAATAAATTTTTAAAAAAGCATTTATTCCAAAAAATTTACAAGTTGGTTGGATACGTAACGTAATACAAATATGTCGGAGAATTTTGATACTTTGCGTAAAAGTGGCGGTCACGCGGGGATAACAAGTCCAAGATGCATTTTTATAAATTTTGCGGTTGGTCACACAACATCTGCTAAAATTAAGGACTTTTAAGGACCTCTAAGCATTTTCAAGAACTTTTAAGCACCTCAGAGCAGTTTCAAGCACTTTCAAGGCCTTGAAAACAAGTTCAAAAATATTAAGCACTTTTAATGACTTTCAATGACCGTGGGAACCCTGACATATTATACTCTCTTAAAAAATCACTCAAAAATAAACACATTTATCCACTAATTTTTAACCTATGGTTAGTCGCGTGGTTAACATATGTCCCCCATAATCAATTTCTAAATAGGTAGCAGCCCATGATCAAAGCCTTTCACAGTTTTTTCAAGTAATTTTTTTAATAATTTTTAATTTTTACTTTATTCCGTTCAATAATGTCGTGTTTTTAATTAAAATACCCACTTTGATATTTATTTACGAATTTAATGGTATGTACGAAAATTTGAATTTGGGGGACATTTGTCCCCACCCGACTAACCTCGAGACCAGAGGTCGTGCGCCTAACCAAGGGTTAATTTAGGAAATTATTTTGAAAATAAGAAAATGCACACTCAACATTCAAGTATTCATCTTAACTAAAAACGGGACTGCATATATATTGAACATCAATGAAAGTGGCATCATAAACTAATTTCTTCAACTGAAAAATATTTTACTCAAGCCTTTCGTAATGAGAATTTTTTCTGTTACAAATTATCGAACTATTATTTTTGCCCACTCATACGAAAAGATAACGTCTTCAAAACGATTTTGGTTTTTTATCAGGAAAATAATGTTCTCAATAATTTTGAGATCGAATTAAACGTATTGCGGATCAAAGGGTAGTGAGATCAAAATCCTGCTTCCGGATGCATTCATATTTCCATTTAAGTAACAAGTAAGAGTAAATTTCTCAAACATTAATAAAATATTTACGAAGTTAATGATAAATATCTAATGCACTTTTTCAAGTACAATCCAAGATTGATTCCATAGCCATTACCAAGTAAACATTTCTATACCAAACTGAAAACTGAGCAATACTATCATGCTGTTCCAGTTAAAGTCTTGCAGGGGTGCCTTTTCTCAAAATTATAGTCTTAAGTTGATGTTAAACTTTTGGAATTACAATATCAATTCTGAGCAATACTATCTTGTTGACTCGAAGAAACATATTGTTTTATTGCATTCAGTTCAGATTTCGGATGAACTAGAGGCAATTGATATAAATACACTTAATTTATATCAATTGCCAAATAAATACTCTTAATTTATTTAAATTAATTAGACTTAAGTTCTCACTAAAGTTAATTTTAATGCGTTTTCACATATATTCTAAAAGTAAATTTTATCAAATATGAAGTCAAACATGGCATTTGCTGAAATTCAACTTATAAATAATGTTTTTCTCTATATTCAAATATTTTATCTTAGTATTTAAAAACATAATTTTGAGTTTAAGTTCATCTATACGAAAATTAATTTTTTCTCTTTGGATAATCATCATTATTTTCCAATTCTGCTGCGATAATAATTATAAATAAGAATTAACGTGGCATTTAAGGTCACAATTAAAAATATTCAGTTGCATAATTGAATTTTGCACGGCATTCTTTTTTAACTTTCAAATTGAATCATACGTATCAAAAATCATAGAAGTATTAAAAGAGTTTGGCGACACAACAATTTTCTGCCAATTCCTACAACCCTGTTTCCGAAAGTGAGAGCACCCAGGCGATAACTAGAATGGTCAGTACGGGGATGTCCATTAAATGACCACCTGGCGCTCAGATAAATGGTCATCCAGTGATTGAAAACGGTGACCACTTGTGAACGTAGTGGAATGAGGGGGTAGAATCATTCGTGAAGAATCACCCACCCTTCATCCTCACCCATACCCGAAATGAGATTTCCTCTTGCCCTTGTATTGACTATTTCTATCGATGTTGCAGTAACACGTGGACAATTCTTTTTCAAAAACTGTCACAATAAGAATAAATATAACGAATATCAGATAATTAATTGAGCAAATAAATTTGAGAATGTAAATTGAGGCTATATCTACATCATAGTAGAATTATAATTTATGTGAGATAATAAGGGTGAGGTGAAAAAGATAGTGCCTCATTCAATTCTATTGCATCCCGTAATTGGCTATTAACAAAAATGTAAATTTATATATGCATTTACAATTCATTAAATTACAGAATTTATTTGTGTAATTCCATATTCACATCTTTGAATAAATTAACTAATTTGATATTTGTAACTAATAATTAATAAATGTAGTAAATTGATAATGTAACTTTATATATTTATTTTGTTGATTGTTTTATAACCGCCTAGTAACTGTTACTATATGAACAGGATGCAGTATTCTTTGTTAATACTCATTGAGTTTATTTATTCATTTCGAAAGATGTAGCGGTAATTTAAATTTAGAATCTCAATTTTAGAGAAACACAATGTTTTCAATTAGAAAGATTCACCGCAAAGTAAAATTACCTTACAGTTCTAGAAAATTCAAATCCGAAAATTCCATTTTCTCCTATGCACCAACCTTCATCTGTTGAACAAGATTCACACTATAAACCATTTCATTCTTCATTCCGAACTCCTTCTTTCATTGGAAATTCCATTTGCCTAAACGTTATTTTCCTTTTCATTTTACCCTAAAGAAGAATTCCACCCTCGTCTCCAGATCTCTCTTCTGGTCCTGACATCAATTTATTTCCGGTTTAAATAGAAAAAAATAACTTCAAAATAACAGTCGTAAGAAGAAGAAAAAACATAATAAACGGAATCGAATGTAACTGCGCATGCGCTTCAAGTTCCAGCTCTAATGGACCAACCTTGTCTGAGTAGAACACGCGAAAATTCAACCGTTTTCTTCCACCATTCCAAAACCGAAACTGGCACGCATCGCACGAAAACCGCCAATTACTTGACGCTCGAAACGGGAGAACCCCCTCTGCTTTCGAACTCCCCTCCCCCTCCCCCACTTCAACATTTTCGAACGAATATTATTAAAGCCCAACGTTCTATTGTTCGCGGGGGAAGACCCAAAGCACCCTAGACCCAGAGAAACAATTTCGTCAGATTTTCTGTATGCGTTTCTGGCGGACAACGCACGAAGTAGTTTTCGAGGATTCAATTTAAAAGGGGGGCGTGTCTTTACTCTCCTCAACCCCCATTCCCCATCCCCCAGTGCACGGTAAGTAGGACTGATTAAAGTTCTACCTTCTCTCCCCCCCCCCCCCCGTACCTTCCCGCCTTTTCTCCGTGTGGAATGAAATCGCAACAGTCACACCATCTCGGAAGTAGATCACACGTGGAAACGCTAACTTTGGAAAAGGGTTGCCAGACTTTTAAGTTTTTGTAAGGTTGTCGCCAAGTTGAAAAGGAGTACTGAGGCGGTAAAAAGCTGATGAATTAGCTGAAGAACATTTGAATGGAGAAAGTTATTCAGTATAATTTTAATGTCATCTGTTAGTGGCATGTTTTTAATGAACTTTAATTGTTCCTTTTGATGTTCATTGTAGGTATTGCATCTTTTAAAAGTTGTTATCATTATTATTTTTTCAATTTGGTCATTTAGCATTCAAAGATTGAAGGAAAAATTTCAAACCTCAAAATTATTGGAAAAAGAAACAAATCTTAATTTGCCTTAACGTTCACTTTCTTCATTCAGTATATGTGAGATGATTGCATATTCCAGTTTGTGATTTTCGTGTATAAATACGCATTAATCACTTAAAATAGTAATATCCATAAATCATATTCGGACTTTCTTAATTTTTTAAAGATATTCGGTAGACTCTCTACTTCTAACGTTAAAAGGGCAATATCCTGTGTAACTTTTCTAAGTAACTAAAGCATAGATAATTTTGAAATTTTTTCTGAATATTATAGAAATCGTCTTTAATAATCTGAAGTTAACATTTAGACAATTTGATAGCTTTTACTCTCCCACCCTCCTTCTCTCTTTCTCTCTTGGTTAATTTGTTTTTAAGTTTTTCATAATTATTATTATTTTTAAAAAATCATCAAAAATCTGTAAGACCATATTTTTTATTTCGAAAAACCAATTTTTTAAATTAAAAATGATTAAATTTTGTTAAGACGCTAACTGCAAATTAATCAACAAAATATAGCAAATATATGGTAAGTATTTCAGAAACAAGCCAGAAGTATTTTTTTCAAAAAGGTCCTCGAATTTGAAAAACAATATTTTGAGATAAATGCATTTTTGTATGATGTGATGGCATAGCAATCCTGTGTTTAATTTTCAGCTTTCTCTCATCTCTTTCTCTCTCTCTTCTCTCACACACACTCACCTTCTTATTTTAAAATAACTCTTAAATAAATTTTTCAAACTGTCTTTATAAATTTATAAATATCAAGAAAGCTGTATTGAAAGAAGCGGCATCAACTGCATTTGTCAAACTATAAGAGCCAAATTCTTAAGTTTAAGAGATCGGATATTCATAGAAATTTTCCCAATTTCAAACACTTTTAAATATTTTGTCGAGAGTGCAAACAATTAAAAATTAGACATTTTCTTTGAATATATTTAGTTTCTTAATTTCATTGTGATAACTATACTTTTAAATGTATCTTTGTAAACATTTAATAGTTATAGAGAGTAAAAACAACAAAGCAATTTTAAAAAGAATTCGACAGTCCAACCTAAAAGATAATGAAATTAATAAGAGAGGAACTTTTAACAAAAACTACAGAAATTCGCAAAAATGCTTACAGATATTTTTGAAAAGAAGAAGCTTAAAATCAATATTTGCTGGATATGAAATTCCATATTTACAAATTTTTTAGAAATCAGAATGTTTTTTTCGTTTTTTCATTTATAATTTTATTTATGTTGCATATACCACTAAACGCATGGTGGCAAACTATTCATGTCCATATTGATTTTGAATTGTTTCTGTAACTTCAACTGACACTGATTAAGAACTGATTACACTGATTGAGAACTACACTGATTAAGAATACATGACACATGACATTATGCATTGAAAATAAACGTAACATTCTTGGTTTTCTATTGACTTTACGAGTGCCATTTTTTGGAGATGGGGTTTTCTATTGTACAATTTGGAAAACTGTGGTCTAACATTCACATGCGAAAAGTAGTGAAAAAAGTGGCTTCTGTCATGACAACTGCTTTACTTGAACTGCTATTTATATACTTTTTTATAACTATAAAACTGAAGAAGCTATATTTAAAATTATACTAAAAAATTAAAAGTAAAGCTTGTTCAAGTAACAAAACGTAATTAAAAAACTTGTCACAATTTAAACCTTTACTACATCAACAATTTAACTTTAAAAGCTCTATTACAATGCATGTAAGTTTTCAAGAACGCTGATTTTAAATGAAATGCTTGTTCATGAACACTTAAAAATAGTTTGGCAACTTTTTTAATATCTTATCGTTTGAATGTATAAAATTTAAAGCAAACTAAACGTATACACAATCTATATATATATATATATATATATATATATATATATATATATATATATATATATATATATATATATATATATATATATATATATATATATATATATATATATATATATATATATATATATAGTTATATATATATATATATATATATATATATATATATATATATATATATATATATATATATATATATATATATATATATATATATATATATATATATATATATATATATATATATATATATATATAGTTATATATATATATATATATATATATATATGAACAATTTCACAAATAATATATACACAAAAGAAATACTTCCAAAATAAGTCACTTATATATTTGATAATTGTTGATTATCTTAAGCATCTCGCAGAAAATAATGTGCGGAGTTAACGTTCAGTATAGAAAAATTGCACAAAATCAGCAAAATTTTAAACCACACTTGACCCGATCATATTTGCTTAAGAATATGTTTATTGTGGGTGCATACAATTATATTTTAAGAAATCTATTATCATTTTAAGTGTATACCATAAAATATCGCATTTCGAAAAAAAATTCTAAAAAAATCTGAATCAATTTATATACTTACTGCTTAAATTAAAATCCTTCAAGTTTCAAATCTTAAGATAAGACATCACAATGTAATTATATAAATCGGGATTTTATTGATTTGTTACACCATTAAAAATAAAATGTCATTGCTTTCGTAAGAACTCTGAAAAACTATAATAACACATATGAAATATATAGTTGCATTCTTTGAAATGATTAAAAAGTAAACTAAATACTTTACATTCCTGTAAAACCGGATTTCTGTAACTATTATGAACCCAAACGATTTTTCAAAAAACTCAAAGTTGTTTTGTTTTGTTTTTCACCAAAACTTAACTGAAAAATTCTGTCAAATTCCTGAATTCAGTTAAATAACCGTTCTGTCAAATAATTGAAAAGTACTTAATTAAATTCTTGTAACGATTATAAACTAAGCTATATCCTAGATAAATCCCAGATGTTTTCTTCTCTGAATTTCACTAAAAAGTTCGGCAAATTAATTGTAATTTAATATACTTTCATCTATAGTCTTTTTTTTCCATTAATATTTAAAATTAATCTCTGAAAAAATAAATTTTAATAACAAAACATCCCAAAAAAGTGGTACAACTTCAACAAAAAATTAATTTTTGAAAGTAAATATAAGCTTTTAATAAAATAATTTACTTAATCTTATTTTCATTTAGAAATAACGTCCCTTTAACCGCCATCAATAAAACAAAGTTCTATTAAACCTATAGATGTAACAGTTTTATACAAATTTAACTAAAAAGATCTGTGAATTAATTGTATTTTAATTACAGAACGTTATTGGCAGTTCATCTATTGTCTTTCTATATAATATTTAAAACTGATTTTAAAGTTAGAAAAAAAAATTATTTCATGCATTTTGATAGAACATCTCAATAAAATGGCATAACAAAAATGAAAAATTAATTTTGGGCCATGTTTAAATTAATTTTCAAAAACAAATTAAAACAAACAACCCCAACAAAACCTCGCGAAATTCTCAAATCCATCAATTTTATTTTTCTAACTTTTTTCCCTCGAGCCAAAAATCAGTTGTAAAGGTTTTTTTTTTTTTTTTAAATTTCAAGGGGTGGGGAAAGACAGAATTCTAATTACTATTCAGTTTGAAGAGCAAACTGAAAACAAACCTGGGAATCTTCTTTTCCATGTTAAACACCCAAAAGACCCAGAATGAAGAAGAAAAAAATTCCGCTTCTTGATACGACGAATAACAAAAACATTCAAAGCTGGAGAAAAACATGTCTAAAAAATTTAATCTTCTTTGGGTGACATGTTTTACTAATTGAAATAAGTTTTTTTAGTCGTAACTTTGAAAGAATATGACCCTGGTATCCGATGATTGAGATTTTTTTTATCTTCCCAACGTTTTTTATTGACTTTTTCTGACATTTTTTTCTGTTTTGTTCGGTGCTTGTTTACCTGCCATTTAGAAAGATATTTTTGATGGTGAGCTGGTGATTTTTACATAGCTATAAAAACAAGTGATTTCTTGTTGTTTTTCATTTTTAGTGGTGATTTTTTTTTTTTTTTTCGTGTAACGGTAAATGCATTGAGTTTTACTTTATTTTTATTTTTTTTAAATGAATGAGCTTAAAGTCATTTTAATATTATTCATAAACTTTAAAAGTGAAAATCTTAGTAATAGCTTCATTTTGTGATTAGAACTTTTTTTATACAGAATGAATAAATTATAATATAAAAAAATCTATAATTTTAATTTTTATGAGTTAAAATTAGCCCTAAAAAAAAAGAAGTTATTTTCATTTTATGATGCCAAAAGATGTAAAAAAAATACTCTTAGAATGAATAAAAGATTTCTAAATATTGCTCAAAATATTAATAGCTTAATAGTAAAATATAAGTAAAATTTAGTTTTTCAAAAAACTATTATCTAATTCCAATAACACCAATGACTTTTGAAATACTTTCAGTAATAATACGTTTCTAAAAAATCCAGGGAATGTATTTTAAAAGGCCTATAAGGAATTTCATGAAATAAAAATATTCGTTTCTATAAAAAGTAAATAAATATTTCTCTTTTTCGTAAATATAAGCTTTGCCTGTATTTTTTTCTTTTTTTCTTTTTTTAGAGTTTTTAAAATAAGATTTATGGATTTTTAATGTAAATTATCAATTCAATCGAAATGTGTGTGTGTGTGTGTGTGTGTGTGTGTGTGTGTGTGTGTGTGTGTGTGTGTGTGTGTGTGTGTGTGTGTGTGTGTGTGTGTGTGTGCATTAACCCTAGTCTCCTTATTTAGTTTCAACTTTACAAAAATAAGACATAACTTCAAAATTTTCGACTTCTAAGATATAAAATATTCTTGACAATAGCAAATCTTGGATTCAGTCATCACATAGAAAAAAAACATCCCTAAAGTATCAAATGACTCATTTCCAGTGATGGTTTGAACATTCGGTTTTACATTAATCTTTTTAAGACTATTTATCAAGCAATGTATTGGGTGTCTATATTACTTCACTCTTTCACTATCCCTTTTGAATTACATTTGATTTAGCCCATTCAACTATTGGTTTTCATCACAAGGTAATGGATTGTGACACTTAAAATAATTCGGTTTCAAATTTCTGTACCTTGAAATGTTAATATAAACTAGTTAAATGTTAATATAAACTAGTTATAGCATTTTATTTGCTAAACATATTGGGTAACTTTTTCTTTATTTTTTTAAATGATGCTTAAATAAATTTTGCAATATTTCATTTCACTTTGACACATCTAATTTGCGAAGTAAGTCAAGGGCAAATGTTTGCACCATTTGTGTCCATTCCAAAAATAACTTTTCTAAATCCTAAATAACCACACAAAAAATATATATATATATATATATATATATATATATATATATATATACATTACTTAACTAGTTCTGAATTTAAAAACTTTTAAAACTGAGCTTTCCTGACATAATCCATTGGTTTTTTTATTGGTTTTTTTTATTATTATTATTATTATTTTTTTTTTTTATTATTATTTTTTTTTTATTATTATTATTTTATTGTTGTGTTTTTGGGGTTTTTTTTATCGTTTTTGTTTCAAGGTATATATTTTAGATAGAGTTCACCAAATGCATGAAATCTGCGTAAACATGCATTGAAAGTCAATTTCACCCTAAAGAATTAACCTCATGAGTAAATTGCCCCATCGCCACAACATGGTTAAATTTTTTTAAATAATCATCCATTGTATAAAATCAGAGATCATCCTAGCCGTTTTTCAAAGGACAACGCTACTTCCCTAACCTTTTTCTTTGAAAATATCGTCCTTTTCTGAAAAAAATGCAAAATTTTCGTTTATTTTCCAACGGAATGCAAATATACGGATCACCCCTTCCGAAATCACCTATCACGCATGCGCATTCATGTTCAAATTTGCCTCCCACAGACCAGTGACTGAATGAAGTCACTAGTCTGTGGGAGGTGAATGGTGCCGAGGTGTCACCGAACGGCATAGTGTTAATTGCCAGCTTAAGAATTATAACCATCAAGTTTTTTTAGTAATCATTAAAAAAGCAATTCCGCTCTGATTCGCGAAATCGCAATCGTGCCTCACTGTTATTGTTGTGGTTATTAATTTTGTCAAAAAACTTATTTTACTTTAGTTTAAAAAAAATTTAGTTTAAAAAATGCCCTTTGAATTTTAAAAATACCCTTTTAAAATTTAGAAAGGGGGTGAAAATACGCTTTGGAAATATTTAACTGACTAACACTGATTTTAGTACGTGGAAGATTATTATTTTTTAACTTTTTAGCAATTATGTAAGCATACTGTACATACATCATGTACATTGAACATTTAGAAGTTGAATCAAAAGCTATAATTTTTTGCCTGAGAATTATGGGACATTACATACACTTTCCCAATTATGAATGCATTAGAGTACTTGAATATCTTCTTCTCATTTCAAAGTACTATATGTATATTTTCCAGTATACTACTAAAAAAATCTCACCTTGAAATCCAGCTAACCTGAAAGCCACAAATCTTCACTCTATAAGATCTCGTACTACATTTCTTCACAAAAGATATTTCAAGGATAGTGAAAAACATTTTCTTAAAGTGGGGAAGAGGTGAGATCCCTAAGAGTGTTTCTTTTGTGCATCGAGTTTGTCTCTCATTTTGATGCAAATTTGTTTCCGCCGTTTGAAGAGTAATGCGGGAAGTCACTAACTTCGATTTCTCTCTAGAGTTTTAGGGTTTTTTTCCCCATGTAAATGTTTGTATTTCCCAGAATATTTTCGTGTTTTTCATTACGGGATTGTGAATGAAGCTTTTTAAGAATATATGGGCCAGTTGAAACTTGATTAAAATAACTTTATCAATTTTCATTTTTTCACTGAAAATAATTCTTATATTTTTTTAAGTAATTAAAATGTTTGAAAAAGATTAGTGTTTAATTTGAGGATCCTATCAGGAATAGGATTCTGTTTATGTATGTATTTTCTATTCGCATATCGGAACTTTATCTAACTGTGAATAACAGGAACAATATTAAATAAGGGTTTTTTATCTAGTAAAAGTTACTTATAGAAAGTCTATTTCATAGTATTCTAGTTTTTACATTACAAATTTAATGGAGTATAACTCATTATTGACGTTTTTTATCCATGTAAAGTATTCCCGTTTAAAAATATAACTAAATACCAAATGGAGATGCTCGGTGATGTTATTAGATATTCTAAAATTCATTCTAAAGCTTGACTTCAATTCATTATCAACTAACAAAGTTGTGCTTGTTTTATTATTCCTCAAAATAGTATAAAGTATTATTTATTTTTTTATTTAAAGAAAAATCATTTTGCAGACATTACTTTTATTGAGTGAGTCCGGGAAAAAAAAAAAAAGGGAGAACTATAAATTCGAACTTTCAAACTTCTCCTTTACAAAATAGTTGAACTGGAAAAGCGAATTTGTGATATTACTTTTATTTATGTTCGTAATATTTTAATCGTAATAATGTGTGTTGTTTTCGTGTTTAAGTAAGATAAATAATTGAATTTCTAATATGACATTATTCGTTTCTTAAAATTTTTTTACTTAGTAAGTAAATGTTTTCCTTTTTGATGACTCTTTTCTCAGTGCAGGATTGATAAAAAAAAACTTGCCAATTTTCCAAATTTAGTGGTAACATAAATATTTTCAAAGTCTTACATTTAAAAAGCGAAATATTACTTTACAGGATAAAAAACTGTAATATAGATGACTTGACGTTACTTAATACAAATAATTTTGAATATTTTGATAAAATCTACCCATGGAAACTAAATTTGAAAGAAAAAAACAACTAAATTAGCTAATTATTTAGATATCAAAATGGATATCTGCAAGGATAATATTTTAATTGGAATTTAAGACAAAAGATTGGATTTTAAATTTGAAGTCATTTCGCTTACAAACTATAAAAGTAATTTAAACAAAACGTTTTTTCAAAATATTTTTATAACGAAATTAATAGAATGAAAAAAATTGCAATAATTTAAAGGACTTTTTGAAGCTTGTAATATTTGTAAGATTAATCAGGTTAAAAAAAAAAAAATTATAATAAAATGTATTTCAATAGTAACAAATTAGTTAAAAATAACTATAAAGAACGGGAGATGGTGTCAGGAGTAATGAACTTATAATACATAAGTACAAGAAATTGATTGGAGTGTTTATATTTGAACCATTCACTATTAGAATTTAGTGAGTGGTTTTTGTCATGTTTTTTTTTTTTCCGAAAATTCATTTGTACATTCTTTTTTCTTATATATTTGTAATTTGACTTTCAACTAATGCTTAGAAGGTAAGTTCTGGAACCAGTGTAATTTTTTAAGCTTTGCTTGACTCTGACAAAAAAAAAAATCTCTTTTAAGTGACAGCACCGTGGTTTTCCCTTAATAATATCATCCCGTGGTCGTGTGTTTTTGAATTTAATTCTTCTATTTAAAAATTCTCAAATGTATATCTACACAAATTCTAATACGATTAAACAAAATATTCTAATATAGAAGGCAAGTAT
This sequence comes from Linyphia triangularis, assembly GCA_963978545.1. Taxonomy (NCBI): domain Eukaryota; kingdom Metazoa; phylum Arthropoda; class Arachnida; order Araneae; family Linyphiidae; genus Linyphia; species Linyphia triangularis. Next base: position 49,952,004 of record OZ021731.1, on the reverse strand, counting down.
CCAACTATCCAAAGAGTTACCAGGGCCTCATTCTTTTTGCACAAAATTAACCAACTTTCAGTTAAATTCTTCTGTAATATGTCTTGCAAATTTTGGTAGCATTTGAAGTTTACTCTATACAAGTTGGATATTGAATTGCAGTCGGAATTTGCTTTTTTTAGATTACATTTTGTATACTAACTCATATCTCGCTGTGACACTTAATACTATGCATGGCAAGTTTTTATAGAGTTTATATATTTTGATGTGAACCTTAAACTTAGATGAATATTCAAATGAAAAGACATGCTTGTCATTTGTAAAAGAATTCGTATAAGATTTTATCTGTAATGTGTACATGCTTAAATCATGGCCCCCATATTTCATTCTAAAATAAATATTCCCAGTCGTACTATTTCGAACTCCTTTTTTCAATTGCACAACCACAATGCATTTACTCCTAAACTTGATACCTCGCATGTCTCCAATTTCCAACTTCGAAACGTCGAACGTAAAAAAAAAAATATCAATTTCCACCAAAAACAATAAAAAACCTCAGAGTGCGAATAACCGCTGATACATTTCCCACAATGCGGTTCCAATTTAAAGCAATTACCACCCCCACCCCACACGAAGACCATCCATAACGTAAACCCCCTGACCAAACCCTGGCACGTCACAGGGCCAACCGAATATTAATTTTCCAAACTTCACAAGCCCTGTTACTGATGTGTGTGCCAAAATATCATTTATCAAAATTCCTCGGAGCCCCTTCCCCCCTTAAAATCCCAACCCCCTATTCACAGCAATTCACACTTGCTACTTATTTATCACATGGCGTGTGCATTCTATTTCTACCCTTCCCCCCCCCCCTTCGCAATACGATAGATTAACGCAGTATTGGGACCCCCCCCCCCCCCTTTTCTATTTCATCGTTTAAACTGTGTATATACTGGAGGGGGTGGTTTAAAGACTTTGGATCGTGTGTAGGTTTGGGAGAAGGGGTGTAGTGTGGAATATTATATATCGAGGGGGTCTAAACGCCGAAATTCGAGTCGGACGATGCACTTATCGTTTGGATGGGACGGACGGATGGGTTTGTTAATGATTGTGCACGCGAGTGATGTATTGGAGAGGGGGGTGCAGGTAAAAGCGTGTGCTTATGTAAGGGGAGGGCGTTATTGTTTCTAGAACAAGATACGATTCATTGTTTTACAAGTAGACTAGGTGAGGGTTGTAAACTCACTCGTCTTGTTGGGCCTGCAATGAATTATATTGTCTGATTTGCACATAGATATAAAAATAAAATCAGATTGTTAGGTTTTAGAACTTTAAAATCTTAAGGGGATAGTTACATATGTTTGTCTGCAACACTCAATAAGACTAAGTCATTATTGGAATTGGTCACTCTAAGTCATTATTGGAATGCCAACAAATTCCACATACAGGGAGGTAATTGGTCGGGAAAGTCGCCTACCATGTTGGATCAAATGGCTATTTTTAAACCTTCTGGTATGATTTCTTAGATGCAATGGCATCACATAGACATTTAGTCTTATGACATTTACTATAGTGTATATCCAATACATTCTTTAAGGTGTATTTCTCTTTATTTTTTAAAGAGAAATAAAAAAATAAAAAAAGTATACAAATACAGAGAATATGCAGTTAGACATGAGACTCATTGAATGTTTTATTCGTGTATGATTAGCATATAATTATACTGAATATTACTGAATAGTATATAATTTTACGTTATTTTTTTTTTTTTTTTTTTTTTTTTTTTTTTTTTGATTTGATATAATATACTATATTATTTAGTAAGACTATTGTGCAGAATATTTAATATAAACTAACTCTAAAAGAGCTCTAAAAGAATATTATTGCTTTTTAGTATATAATTTTGCTAAAATGTTTCAACTGATATAAATAACTGCAACGCAATGCAGCTTATTTTATGAAGGAATATTCGAAAATGATATGCGTTTGTTTGTAGTATATACTTTCTTTGTCATAGTCAAACGTTTCATAAGCATCAATATAGCATAATTTTCTTTCGAAATGCACGGCGACCGGTACTCATGCCGGTAATGATGCACAGGAATTATGCATCATTGTCGAAACTTATGGAACGACAAACATAAATTGGGCAAAACTATTTCATTTACAACATAAATTGAGCTAAATGGTATATTTTTACTATATTTTTATTGCACAAATTCATTTTGAAAACGCGTCATTTGTTTCCTTGGAATATAAATACAGGGTCGTGGTTCAAAGTTATTTCTCAGGATTTCCTTACCATATAACTTTTAATTGAAGAACATGACGAAAAAAAATTCTTACATATTCGAAAAATGCAACTCATCAAGCATTTTAATAACACTAACGAAGTTAAATAACTTTTGCATGGTAACCTTTCGTGGAACCTACTTGAGAATTAAATATGGTGAGTGACCAAAAGAAAGCAATGTGGTTGTGGCAGTGCTTCAAATAAAATCTGTCGCTACTACGCAATTCGCTTCAGAAGTACGTTAAAAAAATATCCACTTTCAAATAAATCTATAAGGTGTTGGCCAAAGCAATTTCAGGAAATCGATAGCGTCTAGCATCAAAAAGTAGCTGGAAAATGTCTCACCTCACAGGAAGATGTTGATCGTGAACAAGAAATGTTTATTCGCAGACCATGTTAATCAACCAGATAAGCACAAAGCCACGAAAGGCTCCTTTACATACTCCTGAACTTGTTTATATCATTCAAATCTTTTTAAGTTGTACTTTACAAACATGCAATATTATTTTTTCCCATTATATTCTTTACTCAAAAGTTATGAGGTAAGGAAAACCCGACTAGAAATTATGCTCCTGTAGATATTCACAAAGAATGGGTACATTTAGTGTGGACCTAATGGGGATTAAAGTAATCTGGCTCCTATATAAACCAAGATCTTCATAAAAGTTCGTACAGTGCAACTCATAATTATAAGGGCAGCATATATTTTATTCTCATTCTATAACTAAATACAAGGCATAAACTTAACAACGTATATATGGTTTAAATTGACAATCAGAAATTTTTAACCTTTATTTTTATCATTTTACTTTAGGGTGAGGTAAAATAACATGAAAAACAAGATTTTTAGCATACTCAGAAATATAAGGACTGTTTAGTTTTTCGTGAATAATGGAAATTATTCATGAAGTCTATGTTTGATTGATCGGTCTCTTCTTTCGAGACAGTTAGCCATTCTCTCTGGCATACTGCTGGCCAGTTGATTCAAGTAATTATTATCAAGTTCACCCCATACATTATAAACTTTCTCTTCAAGCTCTGCCGATGAGTCATATTGCTTTGCGTTTGCATAAACCTTCCTTGGTAGATATCTCCAAACGTTTTCTAAAACGTTTAATTTAGGAGAATTATTAGGTCTTGTTAAGAGTTTGATGTTTCTTTCTTCAAACCATTTTTGATGCATTAAAAGTTTGGCATGATGCACCCTCTTGCTGAAATATGAAGTTTGCACCACCTATAAAGGCGAACAATATGCTAAAAGCTATATGTCCAGGATTTCAAGATACGTTTGTGTGTTCACAGTTGTCGGAACAAGCAGTAAATCAGTTTTTTCACTAGAAGAAATAGTACCCCAGAACGTCAGACTCACCCTTAAAGCACCTGCTCCATCTGATACTTTTCTCGGACCTTAAATCATGTCAATAAAATTTTAAACCGTCGGAATCATTCAAATTAAAATGTTTTTAAGAAAATGCGACACTTTTACAGTTCACACTATTCACACTGCCTTTCTTCGCAAAAGCTGATGTCTTTTCATCAAGTACGGTTTTTTATTCATGTTTTTGTATTTAACTGTATTACATTTATTCAAACCACAAGTAACAGTTGACCTTCAAACCTTCTTATTCAAACCATCGGCAATTCGGCGAAAATTTAATTTTTTTTAATTTTTTTTTTTTTAATTTTTTTTTTTTTAAGACAGCCATGCGAGCACTTCGTTTCTGATCTCTTTGAAACAACTTCGGTTTCGCCCCTTAATCCATTCTGTACTAAGCCATTTGCTCCTCTTTTGATAACATTTTCTACAGCACCTTTTGATCTTAGAATAACGTTACTAATATCACATATAGACTTGCCACTTCCATGCAAGTTTCACACGTTTCGAATATCAATTTTAGTAAGTTCATTTCCACGAGGCATTCTAAATTAATACAAGTCAAAAATGCTACTAGACAAAAAAAAATATGTAACCACAAGCTCAGACCCTCAGTTAAATATTTAAATATCGACCTGCGATTGTGCTCTTTCGTGGTAGCAAAGATAAAATTTAACAGGTGTTCTTATAATTTTGAAGCAATAAAATTTTGCAAATATATATAATTGTTTAAAAAATTTGCTTAATTTATTCATGTATTTTGCTGAAAAGTATATTGAAAGTGTGTTGTAACGAAAAGTTATCATATTGTTTGCATATGGCTCATTCGAAGTTCTTTTGCCGTTATTACAAAGAAATTACGAATGTCCTTATAATTATGAGTCGCACTATATAAGTACTAATGAGAGCATGGGAAATGATCATTGTAAAAAATATATGGTTGTTTTTCTAAATTTTGAATCAAGGCAAAAGTTAATATTATATTTAACAAATTAACAAGACAAATATTATATTTCAGAAACTTCATTGAAAGGTTTTTATTTTGTTCAAAATTACCATTACTAGATCAGTCTCTATTTTGATCTGGTGGAAATAATTTATCCTGTTTGATTTTGACATTCGAAAATATTGATCTAAGATCTAAATAATATTTACGCCAAATTTTATGAATATATATTTACTAAATACAGTCCTGAACGGCAGAGTTATAATAGTCTCTCTGTGTCTGCGAATTTCAATGTGTATGTTTGAAACTCACTCTAGAGAAATAAATTGTAGAAATAAACTATAATAATTTCCCAATTTACTCTTATACTAAATCAGTAACACCATAATAAGTTGATACACATGACAAATACGTAGCGATTGAACGCTAATTTATGGCAGACTAGGGCATGGTTGATTTTACCCTGCCAAATAATAAACATACAGAAAGGCTAAGGTGTATTTGAATAGCATATCTTTAGAGTAATTTGACACTATTTTGAACCCAAATGCAAACTAAATAATGTATTATTATTGTATACTTTCTTTTTACAGAAAATATATTGTCCCCTTAATGCTACTAATAGATAACTGTAAAACCATAGTTTTGAGAAAAATGCATTTGAAATATTTTCTAAGCATTGAATCGTACTACAGCCTAATGTTAGAGTTTTAATATAAGTAGAATATAATGGAACCTTGATACAGTTATTCATTTGTAGTATTCAATAAAGGGGAGTAATTTATTTATTCATCGCTACACGATGAAAGATCCATGAATAATTTTATATGTGCACGATAAATAATTAATTTATTCTTTGGACATAGATAAAAAAAAATAATATTGAAGTTAACTAGTTATTGTATTGAAGTGATGATGTATAGCCATTATTTTTTTTTAACTAACCAGAATACTTGCGATAAGAGCTACTGTAATTTTAATTATCATTGAAATCAATTCAGACAAGAAATCTTGTGATATCTCCCTTTAAAGTTCAGTAGTTAATAAATTCCAGTTTTCAATTTTTTTAAATAGGAACATGTATTTTTTTTCCATTAGAATTATCATGGTCGAAAACCCCGCCAGAATTTTTTATTCCATTTTGACTTTTAGTTCTCAATATTTTAGCAAAAAATGCTTAAAAAAACTCACTTTAAGGGACAGTGTATTAAATTACTTCTTAAGGCACGCAAAACGTTTGTTTCTTCCAATGTTCAAGAGATTTTCCCTCAAGATCGTTCAAAACATTTCTGCTTATAAATGGCGTGTTTCTTAATATAATTAAATGAAATTTGGTATTTAAGGTAAACTAAGTGTTCTAAATCGAATGAAAACATAAAAAATTGGGGTTCGTTTTAAAATTTTCAAATATAGTTAAATTTTCTTAGTATACAGCTCCCTAAGACAAAGTTTACACCAGACATGTAGAAAATTGTAAACAAAACATTTTGGCATTTTGGTGCCAACTGCAAGATTCTATGACAATTAGAACCGAAAATATAATCATCATTCTGTTTTTTTTTTTTTTTTTTTTTTTTTTTTTTGCGCACTATATCTTGGGCCACCCCACTTTTATTGAATACTGTTTAGTTCAAAGGTTTTTACTTACTTGGGTAAATGGCAACACATAATTGCTCTTTTGGCAGCCATTTCGAAATCTTAGAGGAGAAAGCTGTGACAAGTGGAAAACGTTTTTATACGGTCAGCAGTAATACTTTGCAGCTCATGTCTTTTATTGTCTTACAAAGTTAAGTCAAATACTTTTCTTTGAATTCTAGTAAATAATTTTGTTTGAAACATTAAGTACTAAATGAGATGTTTAAATAAGTCCTTTCCCCATGTACATTTTTAGTAGAAGACATTTTATATGAAATTAGTAATTTGTGTACCTAGGGCCACATAGTTGCATATTGTGTTTAAATTGCTAAAACCAAAGTCTGTTAGTGCTTCAAAGCGATAATGCATGCAGCTTATTTTTTTTGGAATCAGTTTTTCAAGTTATGAAAATACTTGTAATTCACTAATAATTTGCCACATTGCAATTTATTATAGTTATTATTTGATAAACCAATAACTGATAATTACTTGATATTGTTTTTTTATAAAATTCATCTGTGTATGTTTGTTTTCTATTCATTATTGACTGAAACTTCACATAAAGAGAATGGCACTAGATACATCAGCTACTGGCCCTAGGTACAGCGAAGTCATGTACCTAGGGGCATTTGTAAAATTTCTTTAAAAACCTTCTATTTGGCAGAATCTATTATTTTAAGTATTTATATTAATTCCAATGGGAAGTAATTACTATAACGATATATGCATATCAGTTTCACATTTTTAAACTGCTCAGTGGCTCATTTTTTGTGCATTGAAAAAAGGCGACCTTATTTACATAGGTATCTCCTACTCATCTTCACTACATATCTCATTCTACCAGTTCCCTTGCCAAAATTCAACCAGAAATTACTACTGGAAGTACCGTAATCGGTGACTGGAAGTTCTTTTTCATTTCGTAATATCTAATCCATAAATGCTTCAGAAATATAACATATATATCAATTTAAAGATTTCCATAAGTGTAGTAAAGTCACATAAAGTTCAACTAGAAGAGTGCTTCCTTTGTAACTCTATGGGAAGGTCCAAATCATGTGTCTCAAATGGGTTATCAGATTTAAATGTTGGTTAGTTTTTACGAGATTCTTATTATCATTGCCTTGGTCATAACTTATTCGTATACCAAGTGTGAACATCGTAGCACAAACAGATCTAGCTTTATGCTGTTCCCAAACAGACCACTCTTTTTTTTGCCTCAAGACCTTCCAAAATCTAGACATTGATACAACATCAATTTTCGTACCATCATGCAATACTTCCATTGTCTTTTTTATTACATATCGGGTAATTAAAAGTAACAAACACCATCAGCTACGTTATTTCACTACGCATCATCTGAATATCTGCACAATAAACCAACGTTTCTGGCATGTCAATTCCTCACTTCTCTCCATCTAACACTGGTAACAGTGTTCGAAATGACGCGCCTGATTTCAGGCTCCCTCGGAATACCGAGATTAATGAACAAAGTTGGGTAGAGAGGGCATTCTTCGGTAAAATGCCATCGATGAATTCTCCCGCGAGATCTCGCGTGATTCTGGGCACTGGTGACCACCGCATTTGCATGATCATTCCCTTTTGACAGTTGGGGGGTGGAACATCTTTGGAATTTCAATAAGTTTTAATCTCTTCTCACCCCCCCCCCCCTTCACTATCGTTTGGCTTTGAGGTATAATTGAGTACATTTTATCGATTTCGAATTCATTTGATTAAGTTCTTATTTACTTTGAGGACACTTTGTGGTTGGGTTATGACCTAGGGAATAATGTGGTTTAAAATCGATAAGTGAGTTAATATTAATTGAAAAGTGGTAGAATTTTAATAATGTTCATTGGTGTTTTGATTGAGAATTTGATATTTTATTTAATGTTTAAATTGCGGTTTTATGTTTGAAAAATTGTTTCTAACGTGAGTTTTAAATGAATTGTAAAATATAAGAGACATTACATGTTTATCATTGAAGTTATACCTGCAGGCCTTAAATATCTACTAGGGTCACAAACTCATTAACTGAAGCTAAAGAACTTGATTAATGCTTGTTTATTTTTATAATATGTGCCTTTTAAACAGCAATATGAACACATAATATTAATAATTTTTCTATGATACTTTACTAAATGCTATTATCTGAGCATAAATTCTCACAAATCTTAACGATAGCTTTAAAAAAGAACTTATATATAACATCTTATAAATATACCCTTTATTAAAAATTATGATACTCTTTAATTTGTGTTAAGAAAAAGTATTATGACTGTACAATATTTTCGGCGTGCAGGATTTTATTTTTAATAAAATTATACTTACTTTTTTAAACATTAAAATATTATTCTAAAAATGTTAATTACTTTGAAGCTAATAGTAAGGCACTTTTAAACTTATAAAAAGGGCCACATTTTAATTTCATTTTATAACAAAGGTTATTATACTTACTTCAGAATAGATATTATTAATAAATAATTTTGCTTTAATTTGTAATACACAAGGTCCCCAGTTATTCTGCACCTGTGTCTGTTCAATTAGAATATTTTTTAATCAACATATTCATAAAATTTGGTACACAAAATATTGAGACAGTGGAAAAATTCTAAAAATAAGCCCTCTAATACAATACAAGGTGTTATATGGAAGGTAACTTTACAGATGCGTCATTTACGATAAATTAAAAAAAAAATTAACAAGATAATTTTCTTGATGAAAAAAATAAATTATTATGTGTCATTTCACCGTGGAATGAAGAATTTTTATATATATATGCTCTGTTGTTTTCTTAAGACTCTAAACTGTTATAAAATTAATATAATAGTTTATATATTTTTTTCTACTTAGCGATATATTTAATAAAACTTTCAAACTATATTTTATTATTATTATTATTATTTTACTCTCTTTCTACTATCCTACATATTTTTTTTAGAACTCAACTAGCTATAAGTTTTATAAATCTTTTTAAATACAAAATCCCTCATATAAATAGCATCCCTTTCGATTTATTTATATTTGAAGAAAAGTCAACTTGTGCCTAAAATACCACGAACGGATCTAAGAGAAAAACACACATTCGTAATTGGTTTAGCTATTATGCAGAACAGTTTCCTCTCTTTCTGTCTTATAAAAAAAAAGGAGCAACCGCTTCCCTTTAACGGTATAAGACGAGACACAAAACTCTCAAACTTAAAAGAAAGTAGTAGAACAATGCTTAAAAAAACATTACTCCGTGGGTAGCGATCGAACTTTTTCCCTTACGTTTAATGTTTTTTTGTCCCTATCTTTCTTCCTAATTTCGTGCTTTGATACAAGGGAATTTTCCCAAACCAGCGTTCTATGTAAATGAGTTGTTTTTGGGTGAATACGTAATGAATGCAAATCAAGCGAGTCAAGTCTAGATTGCGAAAGATCCCCTCTTCCCAATCATCGAAGCCGAATGCTTCGTTAGGCTTCAGACACACATCGGTAACGATTACAACCGCTAGGTGATCATCGCAAATTAATCACAACAAAGTATGTTTAAGAAGGAAAAGAAAGCGCAGACGATCTTTTGTGTGCTACAGGTTCGAAGGGAAAACTTTTCCCTTTGATGTTGCCATTAAGGAGAAGAAATTTAATGAAGGAGAGATACAGACGATTGGAGAAAAAAAAATTCTAAATGATTCCGAGAGTTGGAAAATTTGGGAAACGAATTCGGCAGTTTTGAGCTGATGAAAGTGGAACATTTTGATTGTCTTTATTAGCAGAAAAATACTCTTTTTATCTTTGAAGTTCTAATTACAATAACACTTTTATTTTACTGTTGTGATTAAAATACCTTTTTTCGTTCATTTTAGTTTGATGAAATTATTCCACGCATTTTACAATTGCATTTCAATTTCAGTTGAGCTTTGTTTAATGAGCATATTTTTATTGCTTTTGAAAAGGAGTGAATTTTAATACTAATAATTTTTTTTTATCTTTCCACAGGTCATAATTATCGTTTGAGCTTCGTCATCATTGGATCATTGTAGGAATTAGTGAAAGTTGAAAATTTTATTCTATCTCAGATTTTTCCGAAGAAAATAAAAAGAATTACTTTGTTTGAAATGCTTCATTTTTGTTCCTTATAATTTAATGCATTATCATTACTATTTTTCTTTTCACATTTATAAAACAATTTAATGCAAGGAATGGCAGAAAAGAGTTTCAATTCTTAAAAATGTTTACTCTATTATTGTAAAACCTAAGAGTAAAAAAATAAGTAAAAATATATATGTAAACAATCATAAAGATATTCAAAACTTTAAGAATTTTATTTTGAATATGTTTGAAAATACATATTTCATGAATTATATCTTTATAAGGATATTAAAAATAACAAAATTTCAGATAATAATAATACTTTGAGTATTCGCATCATATAATAAAAAACAACTTTCCCTTATTTTTTTTTTTTTTTTTTTTTTTTTAAATTTAAAAGAATATCATATAATAAAGCAGTTTGGGAATTTGCTATAGTAAAAAATTGCACTGAATAAATACAAATTCTAGAAGAAAACTTCAAAATCCAAATATGGTAAATTTTAGTCATACTTATCTAATTCGTAACATGAGCCCAACATTAAAAAGAAACGTTTGTCTAATTTTCGATGTTTATAAACCCGAAAAAAAAAAGATCTTAGACTTCTATCATAAGTTTAGTATTTTTGAACCAAATGGGGTAATAACTAAAAATTCCCTTTTTAGTAATCGAACAATATATCAAACACATAAAAGTTCGTTTTCAAAGTCTGAATTTTCTTCAACACAATATGCTGCTTAGATTTAAGTGAATTCCATAAACCATTTTAAAACACAAACAATGAACAAAAATTAAATAATAACATCTAACCTAACCAAACTAATCCAATAAAACCCAACGTCAGAATCGAGTTGAACGATGATATAAAAACTTCCCACATCCAGAAATCAATTGCCATTTGGCGAAAGAAACTGAATTTGTAACTGACCAATGCTTCACTGAACACTCATCCCCCCCCCCCCACACCACATCTTATCCCCTTTAACCTTATCCCTCGCTAAGATAACATTTTTATTTATCTTCTTATGGCCAGACTTAGAAAAAGTCTCTTTTTCTGATGTTAAGTTTGATCAGGGGTCTCATCAAGAAAACAGCTGAGCGCAGCTAAAAGAGTTTTCTGCCACTATCCCTCCCCTCCCCAACCCCCACCATACAAGCCCCCCTCAATATTTGTGTGATTGATGTTCAGATAAATAATATAATAATGATCCGGCGTTACCGCTTGGCTGGCAGGGAGACATATTAAATTCAGATGTGAACTGCTAGAATTTCAAATGTGGCAGTTTCTTCCGATCTTTTTCTCTCCCTTCTCCTCCCACACACACACTGACGTTAGGCTGTTCCGGTTTTTAAGGGTTGCTTTAGATTGTGGGGTTGGTTTGGCAGTAGTTGTTGATTTCTAAGAAACTGGTCAAAAATAAAATAATCAAATTGTTGAATTGGGTATAAATATTTGGTTGATTTGAAACATGCAAATTTTTGACAATCACTGTCACTAAAAAGGCCACTTCTGTGTATATTTATTTCTATTACGGTACATCAGGTCTAGATAACAAGCATACATAATTTGGCGAGATTTAGTCTCCGAGAGAAGGATTGATGACACATGATAACAAAAACGGGCTAATTGAGTAAATTATATAAAAAAAAAATTAAAAAAACCGTCATGAATATTTAATTATTTTTAAGGAAAGTGACATCATAAATACTTAGTATTTCGGTAATTTTCAGGTAATTTTAAAAATCATTTAAAATCACTTAGAAATCCATAACCTTATCAATTAAGAAAAATAACAAAAGCAGTCATCTTTCAAAAAATAGATTTAGAATAGTTGAGTGTATTTTAAACTAACAATTACATTTTTAAGATATTTTAATTTATATATGTAGGAGATATTTATAACACTTACATAATTCACAATTTCGCATAAGAAATTCTCTGGTATAACTAACATGGCACAACTTAACAGGGACATTCTTGGAAGAAAATTATTCTCTTTTTTTTTATTCTATTAGTAAATGGATTAGAGTTGCGAAAATATGATTAATCTAGTAGTTATTATGTTTTTGTATAATAGTATTTGATGACAAAGTTATATGGAAAATTTCTATTTTAATTAAGTTAAATATACGTTTAAAACCCATTAACGGATGTGCTTTGTGCGTCAATAATTATTAATGTATATTAACTACTGGATGCATCCTAATTTTACAATTCTAATCCTTTTGAGAGTAGAAAAAAGAACGCAAAGTTCCGTGCATCAGACCCAAAAAATTGTCTAAATATTTATTTAAAAAAGACAAAGTCATACAAGTAACAAAATATATATTTGTTTCAATCACACATGAATATTCTTAATTAAATATTATTTGGAAGTAGATTTGTGAAAGTATCATGCAACTATCCCTTTTTCCTATTTCTTGTAATTACTACATTGTGATATTGTACAACACAAATTATTTTCTAGCATTCCATCTCATCACTAAATGTAAAAATCAAAAGCCAAATGTGGCAACCCAGCATCTATGGATTCCTCAAAACAATTTATTGGTTAAAAGATATCGAACTTTTGAAAACTGGGGGAGGGGCCACAATGGCTGTCGAAAGCATTGACGTAATAGTATTAGTGACTGATTGCTTAAACTTGAGATCAAGTAAACCGGAAATGAAAAGATTTATTTTTATATATAGATAAAAAAATATTTATTTTCCTAAATGGACGATATGTTTTGTTTCCGTTATTATTTTTCTGTTTTTTTTTTTTTTTTTTTTTTTTTTTGGTTTTTTTTTATTTTTATTGTAAAGGGTTGTCCTTTTAACATGAAAGACCTTCAAAAATGATCATTTTTTTTTTTTTTTTTTTTCACTTTTAATTAGGTTTACGATAGTAATTTTAAATATATATTTTATCAAAACATTTAAATAAACAGTCAAAGAAACAATTTGAAATTCAACCCATTGAGGAGCCTAAACTGTTGAAGTAAGCATTATTAATTAGTAGTTGACATTGAATATTTTGTTGAGCGACGAAATTATGTAACGACTACATCTGAAGAGGAAGTAATTCTACAGCTGTTTCATTTCATTATACATATTTTCGAATTTCAAATTAGTTACATCAGTTTCCAGAAACTCATTGCGCTTTTCAAGTTTTTAAATACTGATGAAAAATTTAAGTGAAATGGAATCCATTAGAAATACAAGGTGTCTATAAAATGTTGGACCCATTTAGATGTTGAAAAATTCATAAAATAGTGAAGATAAATTTAAATTGATAACACTAATGGTTAGATAGACCCAAAAAGTTTTATGGCCCTTGTCAATGGACTTCCACATGTGCGCTGGTCTTCCACATGTGCAAGACGGTAGTCAATTTCGTGCCAGGTACGGGCAAGCATGTCGGCATCCCCAGAGGTTATTGCGGCTGTAATCTTGGCCATTAAGTGATTCGACAATTTCCTCTCCTTCTCTAAACGATGTCCTTTGCGAATCCCCCCCCCCCCAAAAAAAATGTCCAGTGGCGTTATATCAGGTGATACAGGTGTCCATGAGAGAAAAACTTACAATTAATAACACGGGAGGACGATATTTACAAAAGGAATTGTATTCAAATGGAAAAAGGAAATTTTCTATTGCAACGTTCACTATAAATAAAATTTATGAGTTATTATATGTATAAATGCCATAAGTTTGTTTATATCTTCATTATTTTATGAATTATTCAACATCAAAATGTGTCCAAAATTTTATAGTCACCCTGTATACCTGCATACAGAGTCATCGAAAAATAATATTTATATTTCAAAACCGTATGGTAGAGAGTATGTAAAGTCTCATGACTTGTCCTCCGAGAAACCCTATATTATGTATATTAGAAACAGATTATGTATATTAGAAACAGATTATGTATATTAGAAACAGATTATGTATTTTAGGAACATCATGTACTGCATACTTTGAACGATTTTTTTAAACAATGCTTAGGAAGACGTGGGAGGAGATTATCCATTGGTCTCTATCTAAAACTTCTGTACAGCTTATAAGTGGTTTCTGATCTGCAAGGAGATGAAGCTAATTGAATACTTCGTATTCCAAAACGATAATAGAAGCGTGTGTACAAGAGGCCTTTTAGTGAAATGATAGCCTTAAGAACTTGATAGAATGCATTGCCATTGAAATTAATCAGCCAAATTTCACCTCAGTCGGATGACGGCCAGTGTATTAGTTAGTCATCAGATGCTATAATAAAAGCGTGTGTAAAACCTTTTTTTTAATGACAGCTACAGCCTTAAACTTGATAGAATACATTGTCATTAACATCGAATCTATCTGCCAAGTTTTAAATCAATTGGATGACGACAAATAGATTAATTAGCACTCCGAAGATTTGTACTCCACACATACTCAAACAAAATCGAAGTTAATAAAGAGGTTTTTTTTTTTTTTTTTTTTTTTTTTTTTTTTTTTTTTTTTAAAGAGTGAAGGCAATGCCTCTAGCGACAATATTCGGAAGCTATCGATTGTAGGTCGATAACTGTTGAGAGAGAGAGAAAAAATATTAATTGAAAAAGGGTAAATTATCCTCAGTAGAGGTGTAGAATTCATATATGATTACAAAAATAACTCTTGGGAGCAAGGTACAATTTATTTTAATAAGAAAATCAAGTTAACTATACTTTATGTGTCCACCAACGGCAACAATACTCCAACCAATCGAGAATCTACCTCTTGTTAAGATTCATTTTTCATTTCTCTTAGGATTTTTATGGATTTACCTTTACATTTTAGTACTTGCAAAGTTATTTGTTCATGTAAGATCATTTATTCGAAATGCAGACTATTTTAAACATTTGTAATCCCCCCCCCCCCCCATTTCTCTATCTATTATTTTTTTTTATTTTTTTTTTCTATCTCTACTTTCCAAGAGAAAATTAATAATTTCTGTTAATTACTTTTCCATCTCTCTGATGTGATATCATACATGCATAATTAAAAATAGACATTTGTTTCTTAACGCTAATTCGATCTAGACCAATGTTAGCCACTACGCTGCCCGTGGGTCGGATTTGTCCCGCAACAGATTTCTCTGCATCCCGCGGACACTACAGAAGATTAAAAAAAATCAAATTTTAATGGTATGGACTTTTTCCTACATAATTGTAATTTATCCGAAATAATAAGTGTTAACTATGTAGAAGAGAGTTCTCCACTATGTGCCAGAAGAAACTATACGAAGAAGCTTTTAGCAAAGTGGTTTTCATCAAGAATAAATACATGAATAACTTAACTCAATCTCATTTGGACAATTTATTAAAATTGACTGTAACAAATACTCAGAAAGACATCGACTCTATCACAAAATAAACCGAACGATTTCGACTGCCATTGTCTCAAAATTCATATCAACTAAAACAGAAAAATCTATAAGTGTAGTTTAAATACTTTAATTAAAAGTTAGGTCAAGTCGCATTGGCACGATGAATCAATCCATTCACTACATTTTTAGACTTTGATTTACTACTAATAAACACTTTTTTTTTTTTTTTTTTTTTTTTTTTTTTTTTTTTTGAAAGAAAAAAAATTTAATATCAATTGTAATTTTATTAAGATAAAAAAATTTATATATTTTTTCAAGTTTTCAGAAAAGCTATATATTATAAATCGATAATAAAGATACATATTTTGGTGTATCCGGCCAGCGAAAAGCTCCAACTTAAGCCATACGGCCCGCCTCTAAAAGTTAAGTAGCGAAAGCGGATCTAGACTTTACTTTGCATCCAGTAGGCATTTCCTGCTAGAAATGTCAACTAAAGGAGAAACAGCATTTACAGATAGGACTCGGCAGGAAAAAAGCAACAATGGTTTGAAACAAGAATCGCGTTCTCTTGTATGCATTTTATAAACTTCATAGTCATTCACTTCTTGAAGGCAATGTAATGATAGAATTATGTTTATATTAAAAAATATATATTATAAGTGTCATATTCTTATTATTAAATATTTATTGTTCTATTAATAAAATACTAAATTAAATTAGTAATACTATGATCAAATTTCTTATTTACCATATCAGTGATTGAAAAATATATAATAATTTACTCTCAGTCCCCGTTATATCAATATTATACATTCTAATTAAATCCATACCGACCATACGATATAGTGGTTAGCCTGCTAGCTTCTAGAACGCGAGATTGCGAGTTCGAGTCTCGTGTAAGGCATGGGTGTTTGTAAATGCATGTTAGCTTGTCAAATGACAAATGTTTCGGCGCCTTATACCCCTCGTGTTGCTAACGGCACCAGGTAATCTGAAAAAAAAAAAAAACTAACAATTAAATCCATTATAGAAGTAATTCACGAAATATCTGTAATTAGAAGGAGAAAAAAAAATAATCATAATACATTTAAATTTTTTTAAAGGTGAGAGGAGGGGCTAATTACGTTTAAGTTAAATAATTTCTAAGATTACTGGTAACTCACTAAGAAACATATATATAACTTTGAACTTTAGATGTGTACTGACCTAAGTAACTTTAAAAAACAGTTACGTGTAGGGAAAGGCTGGAATAAGTGTCGACATTCTTAGCGAAAGAGATGAAGTACTATCATAGAGAGGAGAATACCTGAAAAAAATATTTTCTATAAGGAAGGTAATTTAGAAACAAAATCTCGGTATGGTGATCAGGAGGCTGAGTAGCTATAGTAATGACTTTTGTGTAATAGCTTCAAAGAAAGTGGTAAGATTAGGGGTAAACAGTAACCACTTTGCCCGCCAAGTATTAAATTTATTTTTTTAAGATTATTAACAAAAAAGATTTTTAAAAAAACTTTTAACAGATGCTTTTATAGCAATCGGCAATCAGGTGAAAAAGCCTGTGCCTTGCTCAAAAGTAACTGCCAAAAAAAGGCTCACTGGAGATGTTGATAGCCAACCTAAAAATTTTCCAAGTTTTAACTTGACGTTGAACAAAAAGCTAATAATATATATATATATATATATATATATATATATATATAGATTTGAACCGAGTTTGACTTTGTATCTCAGTGGCCACTTTGTACGGTCATGTTTGGAAAAGTTGTTCTTTGAGTAGTTCTTTAACATTTTAGATACTATACTGAATACTGAAGTACATAATAGAAGAATTCTATTTTGTGTTAGATTATTTAAAACACACTGAGGTTTGTTGACCGTAGTTGGTCGTAGCTGAGCATTCTTTTTAAAATCACAATGTTAGAACTACCATATTATCTCATATACCAATACACATGTGCACCAAAGGTAAGGGAATGTTCACTCAAAGAAATAGTCTCGTTTCTTAACGAACACTTTTAATTCAAAATCACACTCACACAACGTCAACACATGACAAGCTACGAAAATAAGAGGTTATATTATTAGAAAATTATATATTTCACTATGTCCATTTATCTGCTTAGTTCTAAAAGCCGGCGACACACCAAGCTTCCCTCTTCCACCTTCCGTCCCGTTCGTCCTCCTCCTTCTGAATGGGGATTTTCCATTCACTGTTCGTCTTGGACCACTTGGCGATAGTTATCTCCTTGGCAGTCGCCAAGTTTAGACATGCCTAGAGTCTTACATGTCCCTCCTTAAAGAGCACATAGCTCTCCTTAGAGACTATGCTGCTAAAGAAGAATATTTAAGTAATATAAACACTTTAATAGAAGAAAGAGCCTGTTCGCCAGCCCAAATTTTAGTACTTAAAGATTCAAAAATACTAATATAACAGAAAATACTAATGTAATATATACACTTTTGCAACCATTACAAAGCTATAAAAACTATTTTTCTATCTAAGGAAATCTAGAAAGTGCATCTGCATTTCCATGCCTGCTTCCTTTCCGATAGGTAATTTTTAAATTGTATCTTTGCAATGCCAAAGACCAACGTGCAAGTTTAGCACCATGTGGTAATCCCTGGGTAAGGTAAGAAAGTGGGTTATGATCAGACACCACCTCGATATCAGTCCCAAAAATCCAGGTGTCAAACTTCTGGAGTGCGGCTAGGACGCTGTAGGCTTCTCTCTCTATGGTAGACCATCTGGTTTGGCACGGAGTAAGCTTCTTGCTGTAGAAAGCTATTGGATGTTCTTTTCCATTTTCGTCAAGTTGGGACAAACAGGCTCCGACTGCATTAGCGGACGCATCAGTGTAAAGCTGAAATGGTTTGTCAAACTGTGGCGTATACAAGGAAGGCATTTTGACTAAATGGTTTTTCAAATTTTGAAAGGCTTCTTCTTCTGGTTGGTTCCATGGAATTTCCTTGGGAACTCTCTTCTTAGTCAAGTTAGTTAAGGGTAACACAATGCTTGCAAAATTTGGAATATAGTCCCTGTAATAACTTGCTATTCCCAACACTGTTCTCAACTCCTTCTTGTTAGTTGGTGCCGACAGTTTCTTCATAGCTTCTACCTTTTCTGGATCAGGGGAATGTCTTCCTGAACCCACCACGTGTCCTAAAAATTTCACTTCTGTTTTCCCGAAATCACACTTTTCCAGATTTACAGTGAGACCCACTTGACGCAAAGTCTGGAACACTTTATCGATATGCTTCAAATGATCAGACCATGATCCCGAAAAAATTGCAACATCGTCAATATAAGACTGACAATAGTCCTTATGAGGAGCTAACACTTTGTCCATGGATTTTTGAAAAGTGCTGCCAGCGTTTTTCATTCCGAATGGCATAACTCTCCATTGATAGTGTCCAGTATGAGTTACGAAAGCAGTGTAATGTCTATCTTTCTCACTCATAGGAATCTGCCAATATCCTTTCGTGAGGTCAAGCACAGTGATCACTTGTGCATTCCCTATTTGATATAAAAGTTCATTAGCATGTCTCATCGGATATGCATCAGGAATAGTGTAACTGTTCAAAAGTCTGAAATCTACACACAGACGCACACTACCGTTCTTTTTAGCCACGCACACTAAAGGGTGTGCCCATTCACTATCACTTTGTTCAATAAGACCAAGTTCCAAAAGTTCTCGAATTTGACGATCCACTTCATTTTGAAGAGTCACTGGAATACGATACGGACGAAGTCTTTTGGGTGAACAGTCATTTGTAACCTTAATAACATGTCCATCTACTTTTGCTATTCCAGGCTTAGTACTGAATACATCATTGTATTTACAAAGTAAGGAACTCAGTTCATAACGTTGTCTGGCGTTTAATGGGGTTGTCATTTTCCTGATGATATGTTGTTCCACGTCACTTTTTGTGGTAGTAACTCGCTCGGTTGGAGCCACATGTAACTGTCCAAAATCTTCGTCTTGTTCAAAAACAAGCCCTATGTGTTGAACACGTGTCACATATGGTCGAATTTTATTGAAATGTAGTTCTCGCCTTGAACCATCATCAAGTTCGACAATAGCTGAATGGGGTCGACTAAGTTGCACTACAGTCGCTGGTCCAGACCACGTATTCAATAGTTTATGAGAAGATGTGGGTATCAATATCAAAACTTTATCTCCTATTTGATATGTTTTTTCTCGTGATCGCAAGTTATACCGGTGAGCATAACTTTGCTGGTTTAGTTCAGCATTCTCATTTGCAATTTTATGAGCATTCTTAAGTTTGTCTTGCAATTCTTCGACATACCTTTCCAAAGATGGGGATGCATTCATAGGAACAGCTTTCTCTCCTGTCCACACTTCCTTCAGCAATGCGGTTGGTCCCTTGAGTATCCGTCCGTATACTAACTGATAAGGTGAAATACCCGTTGTGCAATGTGGGACCTCTCTATATGCAAACAAAAGATGTGGAAGATGAACATCCCATTCGTTTCCATATTCCTGGATGTTTTTATTCATCATGTCTTTTAAAGTTCTGTTCCACCTTTCCACTGCTCCCATACTTTCGGGATGACCCGGTGTTGAGAATCTTGGAGACACTCCTATTAGATTCATAAAAGCACCAGTCAGTTTTGAAGTAAAGTTCGTTCCTTGGTCTGTACATATCACTTTTGGAAATCCAGTACGAGCGAAAATTTGCATCAACACGTCACACGTAGTTTTGGCTTTTATATTTTTGGTTGGAATAGCTTCAACCCATCGAGTGCACAAGTCAACTGCACAAATTATATATTTATGTCCTCTCCGGGACGGGGGTTCTAACAGTCCTATGCAGTCAACGCTCCAAACCTCGAACGGGTTGTCTGGTCTGGTAATTGGCTGGATTGGGATCCTATCTCTGTAAGTTACAGTCCGTCTGACTTGACATGGTTTGCAACTCCCACAAAACTTCCTTACGTCAATTTTTATGGTTGGCCAAAAGAATGAATATTTTATTCGCTCCTTTGTTTTCTTTTCTCCAAGATGTCCTGCCAACGGAATTTCATGGGCCGTCTTCAATACAAACTCACGCTTAACAGTTGGCAGAACAACTTGCTGGATTCTTTCTCCACACACCCACTCAGAGTGTACTAGTAGTCCATCGTCCACGTCATAGCCGTTTCTACGTGCTTTTGCAAACTCCCAAATATTTGCCAAAGATTCATCTTCCTGCTGTAGTTTTATAAACTCTGCTCTATTTTCTTTGCACCCTTCCTTTACTTCACTGGACGGAATAAAACTATTTACCTCGGATGACTCTTCCTTTTCATTTACGGTAACTTTATTTAGACTGCACTTCTTTTCTAGTTCGTTTTCTTGCACTATGTGAGGGACAACTGATTGATGATATTGGATATTTTCGTTCAGAGCCTCGTATGCTGTAGGACATATCAGCATATCACTCACTAATTTTTTGGAAACTGCACAGATCACGGGAACTTCGCAGTGTTGTGAATCATTCACTTTCATGTTGAAAACCACTAATGGTGCTGTTTCAGCTAAACCAAAAGCACATACGAGCTTCACGGACCCTTGCCCTTCACCATCTTCAATTGGAATCAGGTCATGTCTGATGACTGAGATTTGTGCACCTGTATCCAAAATGCCATCGAATATAGTAGAACCGCATTTCAGTTCTATTCTTGTCAGTTTATCGCACTTTACTGAACTCGTTTTGACCGGAGTCAATGCTGGCACCGTAATTCGAGCCGATAATACTTCTTTGTCTTCTAAAGTTTCTTCTGTAGTGACCAAATTACTACAAATGTTCTCAGTTTTGTTCCGCGTCCCTTGGTTATTATTATTAGTAGGACAAGCTCGTGCAAAATGTGATGAATCTCCACATGTAAAACAGGTAGGTTTAGATCCTCTGGTCCCTTTATCCCTCTGATAATATCCTTGATTCTTCGTTTTGTCAAAGGGTTTGTCCTTCTCCTTATACTTGGTAGTACTAGTAACTTGCTGGTTTCTGGTATTTTCAAACTTTCCGTTCGGCTTATATTTATTTTTATCATCTTGATGCCATTTAAAACTATCCTTTGCTTTATTATGGAATGCATTTTTCTTTAATCCGTCTCTCAAACTTTCATATTCATCAACTTTTTCTGCGACTTCTAGAGGGTCGATCATCTTATTCCATTTGTCCAAAAAATGCTCCTTTATTTCATTTGGCACTCTGCGCTTGAGTTGATCCGCCACCATTAAATTTTTCAGCTGGTCGAAATTCTGTACTTCCAGTTCATTGACCCATTCATTAAAGTAATTATTCAGTGCATGTGTATAACTTCTCCAGGATTCTTCTGGGTCTTTCTGATGTCGGAAAAATAACTGCCTTAATTTTTCAGGATTTAACTTGTAACGTTTCAACAGCATTTCTTTAATGAAGTCATAGTTATTTGCTTTTTCAGGAGGTTCTCGAGCTATGTTATTAGCTATCTCTGTTGGTAACAATCCCAGTAGATAAGCTACCCATTCCGATTTAATTACACCCGCCATCTCTGCCCGACGTTCAAAATTTACTAGGTATAACTGCATTTCATCTTTCTTTTCATCATATTTCGGAGTAATCTGCATAAGTTGCACCCTGGATCTCGTTTCGTTCGATCGTTCGGCCACTTCATCCACGGGAGAATAGCTACGTCGTAATTCCAGTCTTTTCATTTCAAGCTCGAAGTCTCTTTCTTCTTTTCTGATTCTGGCCTCTCGTTCTTCTTTACGAATCCGTTCTTCTTCTTCTTTTGCTTCCCGACGAAGTCGTTCTTCGTATTCTTTTGCTTCTCGCCGAATTCTTTCTTCGATAATTCTGCCCAGAGAAACTTTGGCATCATCTTCGTCGAAGTTTTCACTTTCAAGGATTAACCCTTTTATTTCAATCACTTTATTCATTGTACTAACGTTTATTCCCAGTTCTTCCGCCAGTTCGATCAAGTCCTCCTTCCTACCCTTACCCAAGAACGACATGGCAAAATAATTTTGAAAATAAATTCAAACTACTATTCAAATACGATGAGGTATGACTAATATTTTTCAAAAATCCAAACCATTCACAATTCTTATATTCAATTCGATAACATACAGTAGAAGCAGAATTAATCTTAAACTCCACCACTGTATTTTGACTTGCAACAAAATATTGTAGGAGATAAAACTTCAGTTTTAGTTATTGTTGCAATCACCCTTAGAATAAACAATTCTGAATAATACTTAAAATAACATGTATTTCTAAAATATCATAACTCGCAAGGTTATACACAAATCAATACTCATTAATATTTTAAACAATAAACTCAATTAAATATTTATTACAAAATATTTCCTAAGTTCAACATACTCATTATTGACCTATTTTAACCTTGGCTTTTCTCCTTATATTTCCTTTACGGCAAGAACCTATATACTTATACAATAATAAAAGGCTTATCTGTTAGTTATATATATATATAAACTCACTAATAGCAAATATGTATATTTTCTAAACCCTTTAAAACGCCTTATCAAAATCAGATTATATCAATTTATAATGATACATTTTTTTGTTTTGTTTAACTAAGATATAAAAATATTACTGTTCACAAACGAAACAAACCAAAACATCGGATTCCAAATGAATATATAATAAAAATACATCACCAATTCACTATTTCTGGGAAAGAAAGAAGAAGAAAAAAAAAAAAAACACATAGAGGATCATTCCAACCATTTCTCCTCCTTTTTTTTTTTTTTTATTTATTTATTTATTACCTCTCTTTATGTTGCGTAATCCACAGAACACATTTCAAATCTGCATTAAGTTTTTATTTTTTGTTTTGTTTGACAATGGCACTTTCTGACGCCAGCTCTATTCCAAAACCAAAACAATTTTTAGCAACTCATATTAATAGCTTTCACAGATAGCAAATTATTACAAATTATTAATCCGTAATCACAATAATTATAATCATAATAATTATGCTTAAACACAATCTATAATAACATTTTTGTTCGCTCTTCGGATCTGACACATAGCTTGCATCAGTTTCACAACAAAACCAAATTTGTTTTCATTACACCCAATACCACTTTCACATCAGATCACAATTCTTATTGTGTAAACACTATCATTATTTTATAAGCATGATATATAATTAAACTAATTAAACAGATATTTGGGCTTAACGAACAAAGCTCTTACCTCGTGCTCTGTAACTTCTGCGTACAGGAACCATCGTACACGACTGCGCCACTGAGGTTTGTTGACCGTAGTTGGTCGTAGCTGAGCATTCTTTTTAAAATCACAATGTTAGAACTACCATATTATCTCATATACCAATACACATGTGCACCAAAGGTAAGGGAATGTTCACTCAAAGAAATAGTCTCGTTTCTTAACGAACACTTTTAATTCAAAATCACACTCACACAACGTCAACACATGACAAGCTACGAAAATAAGAGGTTATATTATTAGAAAATTATATATTTCACTATGTCCATTTATCTGCTTAGTTCTAAAAGCCGGCGACACACCAAGCTTCCCTCTTCCACCTTCCGTCCCGTTCGTCCTCCTCCTTCTGAATGGGGATTTTCCATTCACTGTTCGTCTTGGACCACTTGGCGATAGTTATCTCCTTGGCAGTCGCCAAGTTTAGACATGCCTAGAGTCTTACAAACACACAATAAAAAAAATTTATGCTTTTACATCGATGGCAAGTTAGTATCAAAAATCAGCAAAACTTAGTGGCCACATTCCTGGCCACTTAATAAAATGTCTCATTTTGGAGAAAAAAAGTTACATTGATCATTCGTTGCTTGGTAAATAATACTCTAATCTGAAAGAACTTTAATTTTATGAGAAAATTATGTAAAGAAGTGAAAAAACATAATATGAGTTAAGTATTATAAAACTCAACGTTGAAATATCCTTCTCAAGCCAAACTTTAAAATGATTTTTCGAAGACACCAAAGTGTGCTCTTATCTCAGTGAGGTCTTTATTATTGTGAGTCAGCTTCATCCCCATAATCCCGGAAGAGGATATGACACATATAAGAGAAAGAATTTATATCTCCCTTTTGCTGAATGATTGTAGGGTGCATAATTCATATTTAATAGATTCAGTCAAAGTCATCTTAAGTGAAGGCAATGAGATAACCATAGAATGTCATACCACATCTTCTTTGTTTTGAACAAGAGTAAAGTTGATGTTTATATATATATATATATATATTTAATTCATTAATTTCGAAAAACCTAAATATAAGATAATATTATAAAATTACTTGTGTCAAACAGTTATAGTTATTTTTTTTTAATTAATTATTATTTTGATTGTTAAAATGATTATTTAGATGTGATATCGAAAGTAGAATTATTTAACGAATTATTATCTGTCGTAAACGAAAATGTATTGGTTGTCTTAACATGTAAGAAAAATAATTGTGGAACTCCAAAGCTAAACAATCACTTATTTAAAATGTATGCATAGTGCTGCCATCTCTCGATGTATTTCTACAACTTTTGAACATGCAAGAGGGTCTCGTAAGTCATTTTTGGTCTTGCTTGTAGCAGTAGTCTTATAACAGGAGTGGCATTTCATGATTTTGTTTGGTATAACAACTTTTGTTTGTCTAAGAAACCTGTGTATTTTCTTGATGAGTTTAATATTTCGCAATGTTATGGTTTTCGGAATGTAATATATATATATATATATATATATATATATATATATATATATATATATATATATATATATATATATATATATATATATATATATATATATATATATATATATATATATATATATATATATATATATATATACATAAATTGTATATGTAAATAAATTGTAAAACGAAATAAAAAAACTGTACCAGTTGAAACTATAAGCAGTCTAGAACAAAATAATAACTTAATTATCGGTAAAATACTTTTTAGTACGGGAGAGTAGAATGAAAATGACCAATATGCAAAATGACCATTTTTCCATAATACGTCTGGAAAAGTTGACAGGATCTTTTTACATCCATTTAAAGATATACATTTATTGACAGATGTATAGAAATCCAATGAAAGGCTATGAAAACTATATAAACTTAGCAAAAGTAGCACTTTATAGACAACAGCACTATCAAGTTTTATTTGTGTTTTGAGTTTTGCTCAAAGACTATACCTGTGTCATGCAACAAAATCAAAATATATCATTCAATCAAAATATCAAAAGCGTACATACACAAAACGAGTGTTCTATACTTAGTCTTGAACTGACATGCTCAAGTTCATGATGTAAGTTACAAGACAGTTTTTGGAACTTAACTTCAGATTTACAAACAGTTCGTGAACAAGCTATTATCGTGGTTGAATCTTATAGCCCGAAAGGTGCCAAAATATAATTTCATTTAACAGTGATTATTTTACGTATCAATTTTTAAATAACGCCTCTAGTAGTTATTGGAACCGACTCTTAATTTGTTTCTCAATATTGTTTTCAAAGTTGTTTACGGGTGGATTTTTAAAACAGTTCAAAATGAGAATTTATAATTTAAAAAATCAAATTAAGATAATTATTAATGATAAAAACTATAACATGGATAAACTTAGAATAATATTTCACTTGATTTGGAGCTGCATTTTTATGTTAAGATACTTTATTTTAATTTTTTTATATAGAAACTGCAAGAAAATATAATTTGTGTGACACCGTTTCATTCATTGTTAAAAGCCAAATTATCATAGATTCAATATTTTTTTAGTTAGATGGAAGTTATGCATAGCATAAATAAAATATATGAAAGAAATAATATATGTACATTTTTAATAGAATAATTAAAAAAAAAAAACTTTGATTTTTGACAGGAAAAGGGGTAATTTTTTTAAAAACTATGTAAATTTAACAAAACTAATAAAGAATGGTTATATGGTACTTTATTTATAAACTTTCTAACAAAAAATTAGGAGAGCGTCGGCCAGATGATACGTCGCCGTCAGCAAAATGATAAAACGTTAACAAAAGCTTATTGTGGGATACTAACGACTTGCTCATGTTTTTTCTTTCGTTTAGACTTAATGAGCATGAGGATAATAAGAATGAAAATTTGAAAGCCCTTATCTATAATAATAAAACAAGCTGTGTGACTGTCTGCTTGTATGTGACTCTGTGGATCTATAGAAACTTACTTAAAATTGGAATAGAGCTCTGAAATTTTCAACACAAGAAGTTTTTTGTATACAGGTCAAACTGAATGTTAAAATTTTAATAATTTCTTTTTTAACTACTTTCTTTAATTAATTATTATTATTATTATTTTTAAAGTGACTTCAAACAGATATACAACTCCGAAATTTTCAACATAAGTAGTTTTAGCCTTCAAATTGGACTTAAGAAAAACAGAATTTTAAAATTTTTATTAATTTTTTTTAAATTAATTTTCTTAATTAATTAACAAATTTTTTACAAAACGACTTCTAATAAGGCTACAGCTCCGAAATTATTAACATAAGTAGTTTTGGCCTTTTAATTGGACTTTAGAAAAACAAAATTTAAAATTTTTAGTTTGCTCTTCTTTAATTAATTTTTTTAATTAATTAATAAACAATTTACAAAACGACTACTAATAGGGCTACAGCTCAGAAATTTTCAACATAAGTAATTTTGGCCTTCTAATTGAACTTTTGAAAAATAGAATTTTATATTTTTATTTAGTTTATTTTTAATTAATTTTTAATTAATCAATTAATTAATTAATTAATATTCTACAAAACGATTTCTAATAGGGCTACAGCTCTAAGATTTTCAATAAGTAGGTTTGGCCTTCTAATTGGACTTAAGAAAAACAGAATTACATTTTTTTGTTTAGTTCGTTATTAATTAATTTTTTTAATTAATTAATATGTATTAATTAATTTTTGTCACTTTTTACCTTTTCAATTGCAGAGGAGCGCGGCTAGATATTGATCAAAATTGAAGAAATTTTGTGTGTGTTCTAATTGTCCCATTAGACAACTTTTCTGCTCTATTCCCTAACCGATTTCGAAAAAAAGTTTTTTGGCCCACCCTATAGTATATGTTGAATGGACTCAATTACGGCCTATTTCTCGTTAAGGCAGTGATATGTCATTGAGGTGACACTATAGCAACGATAAACTTTTGGTTTTAAAATCCCTTATAGTATGTTAAAATAGTCACCGTAATAGTAATTTCTTCTTTAGTTAAAATTGGTAAACATTAATAATTCATAGAATTTTTTTTTTTTTTTTCCAACGTTTTAGTTAAAATTATAAATTTTACATTAATCTAATCTAGAAATGTTAGTGACTAAAATATTAAAATATTGTTGAAATATTATTGTATGAAACTGACCAATAAAATATTAACAGAAATATTTTTAAATGATTTTAGATAATGTATATTTTTTTTTAATTTAAATGTGTTTTCCAAATTTCACTACTTATTTTTTGTGTACCTTAAACTCGCAATTATGTTTGAATTTTACATAAACCACAATATTTTCCCAATATATTTGATAACTCCCGCCATGAAAACACAAGCATTATAGTGATAGATATAGGAAAGGTTCATTGCTGCGTAAGCATAAGGTCGCTTCATACACTAAAAACTAATTGCTACGTAAAGCCTTATTATTAGAAGCCCCTCCCTTGTCGAGAAACAATAAAAAAATTCCCCCGTTATTAACTATAATACAACACCCCTTTAAGAATATTTTAAAAAGCGATGTTTGTAAAAAGCAAAATTAGAAGGTCAAAACTACTTACGATGAAACTTTCAGAGCTCTAGGCCTATTAGAAGTCTCTTTTGTGAAAATATTAATTAAAAAACAAATTAAAATTTTAACGTTCATTTTGTCAAAAGTCCAATTAAGAAGGCCAAAGCTATTTGTGTTGAAAATTTCAGAAATGTAGCCCAATTAGAAATGGTTTTGTAAAATATTTATTAATTAATTAATTAAGAAACAAATAAAATTCCAAAATTCTGTTTTTCAAAAGTCCAATTTGAAGGCCAAAACTATACTTATGTTGAAAATTTTTAAGCTGTAGCCTTATTAGAAATCATTTTCTAAAATATTTATTAAATATTTTAAAAAATTAATTAAAAGAGAACTAAATAAAAATTTAATATTCTGATTTTCAAAAGTCCAATTAAAAGGCTAAAACTACTTAAGAAGAAAATTTCAGAGCTGTAGCCCTATTAGAAATCGTTTTGTAATATATATATATATATATATATATATATATATATATATATATATATATATATATATATATATATATATATATATATATATATTAATTAATTAAAAAATTAATTAAAAAGGAACTAAATAAAAATTTAAAATTCTGTTTTTCAAAAGTCCCATTAAAAGGCTAAAACTACTTTTGTTAAAATTTTCAGAGCTGTAGCCCTATTAAAAATCGTTTGGTAAAATATTTATTAATTAATTAAAAAAAATAATTAAAAAAGAACTAAATAAAAATTTAATATTCAGTTATTCAAAAGTCCAATTAAAAGGCTAAAACTACTTATGTTGAAAATTTCATAGCTGTAGCCCTATTAGAAATCATTTTGTAAAATATATATTAATTAGTTAAAAAAATTAATTAAAAAGGAACTAAATAAAAAATTAAAATTCTGTTTTTTAAAAAACCAATTAGAAGGCCAAAACTACTTATGTAGGAAATTTCGTAACTGTAACCCTATTAGAAGACGTTTTGTAAAAAAAATTTGTTAATTAATTAAGAAAATTAATTAAAAAATAACTCATTAAAATTGTAACATTCTGTTTTTCAAAAGTCCAATTAGAAGGCCAAAACTTCTTACGTTGAAAATTTCAGAGCTCTACTCCAATTTTAAGTAGGTTTCTATAGATCCACAGAGCAACAGACAAACAGATAGACCGACAGACACACAGCTTGTTTTATTATTATAGATTAACTAATGTATAATGAAAATATAGATACCATAGCTTAACTCATTAAAAAGTGACATCAAGTGTTTTTTTTTAACCAAAAGATGGATCCCCAGGTTTTTTCGCATGATGGAAGGAACTCCCTTTTATGTATTTTTTATCTTAATTATCATAAATAAGTATCAGAAAAATATAATTTTTCTTTTTTAATTAATTTGATTTTAGAGGTGATTAATTATATGAATTTAAACAAGCAAAATGTGGGGGTTGCAACCCCCAAATTTTGCCTTAGACAACAATGATGATTATCATCACACCCGTCCTCCTTGACTGACGTCTAATCA
Organism: Linyphia triangularis; assembly: GCA_963978545.1. Lineage (NCBI taxonomy): Eukaryota > Metazoa > Arthropoda > Arachnida > Araneae > Linyphiidae > Linyphia > Linyphia triangularis. The sequence goes on along the minus strand of OZ021731.1, from coordinate 49,922,102 downwards.
TGCCGCCGCCTTACTGACGTAGAGCTTAACAGCTGTTGACTTTTGAACATGATTTTACCGAATAATGACCTAAATGAATTATTATAAACCGATTTATGACTTACCAAATTGATTTGCAACTTACAAACATTGTGACGTATAATTTATAAAAGGAAATATGAATAAGTAAGAGCCCGCCTTGTATATTTCAAAAAAGGTGTAGCATTTGATGAACTCTTCTTCCTGGATGAACGCGGAAAGTGGATCAGTATTAAATTCATTCTTTAATTACTTTTTAACAACTAGTAATAGGCACTAATTGCCAGTTCAGTGACAAAATTATATCTCAATTTGTATAAAATTCAAACTTGGAGTTAAGATAGCCAAAATATTAACACTTCTAATTATCGCAGCAGATTTTTGCATGTGTATACAACTAATGATAGAATTCGAGAGATTCCCTAGTATTTCTCAACTGTACACAACTTTTAAACATCTTTTGTAAAATATATAATCCAACCTTAACGTGTGTTTTTGCTTAGTAATTTTGAGTTTATAGGTTAAACTGCAAATATTATATACAAATATATAAACTGCTCATATTTTAAAAGCAAAATACATCATGGCCAGATTAAAACAAATAATAAGTCTTTCACAGCAAAAGCTGTCAAAAATAGTTTCAGTTCACAGCTGTACACAACTATTAAAAACTTTTTGTAAAATATATAATTCAACCTTAACGTGTATATTTGCATAATAATAGACATAGCCAGGATTTTGCATAATAATTTTGAATAGACACACTCAAGTTTAGAATATATGACGATTTACACATGTATTGAATAATGTAGTTAAAGAATATTAAAATAGGTCTCCAATTATTTTTAACTAAAGTTAACAAAGAAAACATTAAAAATTCCAGTGTTCAAACCTAAAAATTCCATGTCAAGATTGACAGAAATTATTAAGTGTTTTTATCTTTTCTCTCTAAAAATTTGCTGCGTGACAATAAATAAAAAGTCATTTCAGCCGAGAATTTTTTTTTTCTTTTTCTGACAGCATAATTTTGCTTCGCATTTACTCTATACCAGCCAAATAGTATTCTGATCCATGAGATAGTCCATCCAAAGGAGTTTTAAGATAATCGAATATAGAATACTAGCTGAATATCCATGCATCGCTACGAAATTTTAACATGTGCAGTATTTTAGTTAGCTATGAGGCGTCGCTTTGCGGAAATCAGTCATAGGTGTATAGGTCCCAGTTTTTGGCGCTTCACTCGAAGGAAGGCACATCACTAAGCATAATTGAGCTGGCTTCGTTCGCTGAAAAATTCATTGACACATAAGCACAGGCTTACTTCACTTTTTGAAAGATTCATTGTATGCAAGCATAGGCTCGCTGAAAGGTTCATTGCTGCGTAAGCATTAGGTCACTTCACTCACTAAAATCTAATTGCGTAAAACCTTAATATTAGAAGCCTCTCCCCGTCAAGAAACAAAAAAAATCCCCGTTAATACAATAATACAATACCCATTTAAGATTATTTTAACACGTGTTTGTGCAAAACAAAATTAGAAGGCCAAAACTACTTATGTTGAAACTTTCAAAGCCCTAGGCCTATTAAAAGTCGCTTTTTGTGAAAACATTAATTAAAAAATTAATTAAAAAAATAAATTAAAATTTTAGAATTCCTTTTGTCAAAAGTCCAATCAGAAGAGCAAAACTACTTGCGTTGAAAATTTCAGAACTTTAGCCCAATTAGAAATCGCTTTGTAAAATATATGTTGATTAATTTAAAAAAAAAATAAGTAAAAAACAAATAAAATTTTAAAATTCTGTTTTTCAAAAGTCCAATTGGAAGGCCACAACTACTTATGTTGAAAATTTCAGAGCTGTAGCCTATTAGAAATCGTTTTGTAAAATAATAATTAATTAATTAAAAAAATTATTTAAAAAATAACTAAATAAAAAATTAAAATTCTGTTTTTCAATTGTCTTATTAGGAGGCCAAAACTACTTATGTGGAAAAGTTCAGAGTTTTAGCCCTATCAGAAATTGTTTTGTAAAATATATATTAATTCATTCAAAATTAATTAAGAATCTAAATAAAAATTTAAAATTCTGTTTATCAAAAGTCCAATTAAAAGGCCAAAACTACTTATGTCGAAAATTTCAGAGTTGATGCCCTATTAGAAATCGTTTCGTAAAATATGTATTAATTAATTAAAAAATTTAATTTAAAAATTACAAAATAAAAATTTAAAATTCTGTTTTTTAAAAGTCTAATAGTAGGCCAAAACTACTTATGTGGAAAAGTTCAGAGTTTTAGCCCTATTAGAAATTGTTTTGTGAAATATATATTAATCAATTAAAAATTAATTAAAAAACTAAATAAAAATTTAAAATTCTGTTTTTCAAAAGTCCAATTAGAAGACCAAAACTACTTTTGTTGAAAATTTTAGAACTGTTGCCCTATTAGAAGTCGTTTTGTAAAAAAATGTATTGAATAATTAAGAAAATTAATTAAAAAAACTAATTAAAATTTTAACATTCTGTTTTTTAAAAGTCCAATTGGATGGCTATAACTGCTTATGTAGAAAATTTCGGAGCTGTACCTCTGTTTAAAGTCACTTTGTAAAAAAAAAAAAAAAAAAAAAATTTAAAAATAACTAATTAAAATTTTAACAACCTGTTGGACATATATACAATTAGAAGGCCAAAACTACTTTTGTTGAAAATTTTAGAACTGTTGCCCTATTAGAAGTCGTTTCGTAAAAAAAATTGTTAAATAATTAAGAAAATTAATTAAAAAATAACTAATCAAAATTTTAACATTCTGTTTTTTAAAAGTCCAATTAGATGGCTATAACTGCTTATGTAGAAAATTTCGGAGCTGTACCTCTGTTTGAAGTCAATTTGTAAAAAAAAAAAAAAAAAATTAAAAATAACTAATTAAAATTTTAACAATCTGTTGGACATGTATACAATTAGAAGGCCAAAACTTCTTGTGTTGAAAATTTCAGAGCTCTATTCCAATTTTAAGTAGGTTTCTATAGATCTACAGACAGACAAACACACAGGTTGTTTTATTACTATACATGGTGTTCGGAAACCACCGCACTTCCTTAGTACCAGCGTATTCTATATAAAAAATAAAGCATATTTCCAATATATTGTCGGGGTTGCAAATGAAAATGTATGGGTCTAAAAATTTTTTAAAGTTGGGACTCTTTTTAGTCAGCGCAAAGTTAAAAATCGAACTACCGATCCCAAACGTACCAATGGCAGTGAATAAAATACAAATTGTTCATGCCTTTATTATAAAAGGCCTTAAACCCCTCCCATATCAACATTGACGATTGATTTGACGCCAAATGTAATTTTAATGAATTATTTTAACCAAACCTATCACTGTATATTGCTATGTGATTCGAATCTCAAATTAATTGAGAGATTTTAATTTGGAAGAGGGTTTTTTAATTCGAATAATTTTAATATTAAATTCGATATTTTTTTTTTTTTTTTTTTTTGTCAGGCAAATTTACGGAGGGTTAAAATCGAATCGAGCACAAATTTAGGAGGTAGATGGTCGTTTTCAATGACAATGCATTCTATCCTTAGATTTTATCACGTATTTGGATTGTCATAAAAAGGTCGCTTTCACCCACGTTTCTATTTCTATTTCGAAGGACTGACATACCACTTGAAGTCCAATCGAGCTAAAACTTGACAGATAGACTCGTCGTCGATGACAAAATCTTCTATTAAATTTCTTTCTTTAAGTGGGGGGGGGGGGGGGAGAGAGATTAGTCAATGTCACACATGCGATGGTTATGTTCGTAGTGATCAAATACTATAGAAACTTTCTTGGGCTCAAAATCCCTTCGACAAGTTGCAATGGCACATAAAAGTTGCATACAAAGATTTATATAGTAAAAACATTTTTTATTGGTTACATTTTTTTTTTTTTTTAATCTTTTTATAAAGGGTATTGATATACCGTTCAATCCCATTATCTCTCTACCAAACGTTTATAACGATTGTATAACACATTGCTAAAACCATGATAAGTTGGCTGGTTTTTACGTTCAACGACCTAATTTTTTGCACGATAACACGGCTAATCAGGCCAGGACCTATAGCTAAGAGTGGATTCCAAACCCCAAAGAACATCGATGCTTAACCCAGGATTCGAACCCAGCACCTTTGACATGCGAGGCAGTGGCAACAGATTGTATTAGTATTTTATTAGACTTGATTCGACATTTTATGACTATAGATAAAGATTAAATTACCCCAGGATATAGTTTCAACAATATACAGACAAATGAACGTAGTCCAAGTGATCAGGATCCAATAATGATTTGCCAATGTTTGACCATTCAATACAGTATAGACCTCTTGTATCTGTTGCTAAAAAAAATCACATACAACGAATTCAGTTCAATACTTTTTCGAAGCGAATATAGCGCCATCTAACTGTAACAAATTGAAGTTTGTAGTTTATTTTATTATCTGAATTTTGTTACGATTTCGTTCTGATTAATTTGAAGTGTGATGGAATTTTTATGTATTTCTTCCCATTCAAGACAAAAATGCGTGTTGCTTCCCCCTTGAAAGACCTCCTGGAAGGCATTTTCATTAAATTTTGATATCTCATAGTTGTTCAATGTTACACTGTCTTAATGACGTCTAGCCCTGTTGCTAAAAAAAAATCAAATACAATTTATACAATTAAGTACATTCATAAATGACTACAGCGCCCCCTACCGGTATCTTCTTTCAGCATTGGTCATATATTTTAAGGCGTAATAGCTATATGGAGCCATACTGTACCGAAATGTCGTTAAATCGATACCTGTGTGATGGTCGTGCCTTCCGGTAGGTCTTTTAGTGGAAACTGTCCTAGTTTTTTCAGTCTGTAGAGTTAAAAAATTGAGATAACTCCCTAATATAGCCAAACAATTCACACAACACTATCTGTTACAATCACTGTCGTGTATACTCATTTTAAAGAATGACTGAAAAGCGTCGGCGAGGTTCGATCGCGGGACCTTTTCCATGTTGCCCAAACATTCTGCCTTTTAACAACTTATTTAATTATAGTAAGATAAGTTTCGACATGTATTTATGATAATTGCTTATTATTTTATAAAAAAAAAAAATCTTGTAGTACGAACGAAGATTATTAATTAAACAAGAACAATAAAATTAAAAATTATCTGCTAATTATTCCAACTCAAATTTCCAAATATAAATTATTTCTTTTGAAAAGTTAGGGTTTCCAAATCATACGTTCACTTCAAATTCAAGAATTAAAAATTGTAAATATTTTCAAATCAACTGTTAGGCAAAAGGTGGTAAAGAGAAAAAAAGTAAACTTAAAACTTTAATTTCTCTTGCGATCTGGTCCACCACGCCCACTTAAATATTTTTTTTTTTTTTCCAATCAGCAAACGATTAAATTCTGGTAACCTCCTAAGAAAAACGGACGAATAACGAGAGTTTCAGAAATGGATTGAAAGGATTTAATTGGTACGAATTGATAAAACTTTATTGCGAATATCTCGATAAATATTGATTTGCGGACCCTAGTTCAAATTACAAATATTATTCATTTTTGCTCATAATTACGAAAATATATATGAAGTGCGGTGGTTTCCGAACACCCTGTAGACTGTAGATAGTCGGAAAGTTCCCCAACACATGACAGTAGTCCAGAATCCCCACCATTTTCGTGCATAAAAAAGTCTGCTTGAAAATTAAATGAGATGAGCAAAGTTTGAAGTGCATGGAAAAGTGTTTACATCATCCCATGGAAAAAAAATTATTTGATTACATTTTACATATTCGTTTGTTTGATCAATAAACCTTAACTAGAGTGACTATATGGGGAGAGTGACGACAAGGATCGACGCGGTGATTGGTAGCCTGTCGAAAATGACCGCCTGAGGGGGTTTTCAGTTTTCACTCCATTGCAAATACATAGAGCGACGAAGAAGCTGGTTTTAAATCCCAAGTATCGCTAATATAAAGTTACTTAAATACTATTTTTTGAATATATTTCAATGTAGAAATGTCTAATGTATGAATATATCGAGATATTTTTGTATATTTGTTGCAATTCTTTTAACTGGAAACATTTATCTCTGACACCGGCTGTTTTTCGAACTTTGGCTCATATTGGCGACGTAAATGGCGCCAAGAACCATGTAGATACATTCCAGCAAATACGTTCAGTTACCTTTAAAATTCATATATTTAACAATGCAGATACTTAAGTTTATATCTGGATTTTTTAGTATTTCTAATTCAGTTTTTTTTATATAACAGCTTATTTTAAAAAGGATTAACATGATAAATTATCTTTTGAACTCTTGTCTTGTTCTTTAGTATTAAAATGGATTTGATTGGGATAACAATATGTTATTTAGGCTTTTGTCATATCATATACAGACAAATTCTCGTATTTTGTTGTTGATTACGGTAGTCACCCCCTGACGAAGCTACTCATGGCATTGAGTAAAACGAAACCAAATATTTATAAGGAAACAATACAATTTTTAGAAAGCATAATAGATTTATTTAAGGGAATTAAAATTAAGCAAAAAAATAGCAAAATTATTATGTTTATATTTATAAAATTTTTTTAAATGTAATAAAAGTTTATTAGTGGATTAATCTGTTACTTTGATAAACATAATTTCCAGCAAAACTTAGTTTAGTAGCAACAGAAAAGTTAATAAACTTTTTTATAATTATGCTAATTAATATGAATTACAATTGTAAAATTACTTTGTTAATATACAAGAAACTGATGCTATTGGTAATAAAATATTTAGTTTCTTTTTTTTAAATACACTGCAAAAAAGTAAATTAGACCCAGAAAGCTGCATTCTTCCTTTATTAAAATTATTTTTAATATCTGCTTAAATTTATGTGAGCCTATAATACTTAATCTGCATTTATTTAAATTATGTAATAATTAAGAAGTATAAAAAAATTATGGTGAAAGAAAATTTCATAATGTAAATTGGGATAGTTAATTATATCCTTAAGAAATGTATATATTAATAAATAACTTTGAAATGAAATAAAAGTTTATTAGTGAATAAATCTTTTGCTTTGATAAAAATAATTTCCAGTAAAACTTAGTTTAGTAGCAACAGAAAAGTTAATAATAAAACTTTATAACAATTGTGGTAATTAATATAGATTACAATTGCAAAATTACTTTTTTAATATACAAGAAACTGCTAATGGTAATACAATATTAAGTTTCTTTTTTTAAAATACACTGCAAAAATGTAAAAGTAAATTAGACACAGAAAGCTGCATTCTTCCTATATTAAAATTATTTTTATAGCAAAAATAATCTGCTTAAATTTATGTGAACTTATAATACATAATCTGCTTTTATTTAAATTATGTAATAATTAAAAAGTATAATAATATTATAGTGAAAGAAAATATAATGTAAAATAATATAGTTCATTATATTCTTAAGATTCTTACAGCTGTAACAATGTAACATACATTGAGTAAATCATTTTTCGAGCGATATCCCGCCAATTCTTACAGCAAGTTTCCATATAGCAACCCTAACGAAACAAGTTGGACATTTTGGGACTTCTAGCGCATGCGCACTCGCTATTATATGGTGTCTTGTCGCCACTCTCCCCATATAGTCACTCTAACCTTAACTATACTGAACTTCAACTTAACTTGACATCACTAAACGGTAGAACGTCACAGTAATAATAAATAAATTCTGTATGACGTCAGACTTTTGCAAAGTGCTGGACTTGCATGCTCCAAGATAGAAAATGTTAAGAAAAATACAAACCAAAAAACGTAACTGCAACTGTAGTTACATGAAAGTTTATTTTGATTTCATCCACAGGTTGATTGCTTGCCTACATGGTTGCTGTGGTGTTTAATTCCTGCATTATTTAATAGAGTTCAATTAAAAATTACCTTTATTTTCATTTATCTCATCTATAATTTTGGTAAATTTTATTTAAGAAACAAATATGTCGTCTTGGACAAAGGCTGCAAAAGGTGGGCAGCGTGCCCACCGTGAAAGGCATCAGGTACCATTAGTTTTTGATTTATTATTCGTGAGATTAATTGAAAAAAAGGGTTGGTCTATTCCTAGTTGACGTTAAAATATCGCCAAGCCGATTTGGCGCTGTTTTGTAGGCGATAAAGTTCTAAATTTGGCAACCCCATGTTTTTTTATTGACGTGCTTTGGTTTCAACCTTTCTATACCACAAATCATGGAGCTGGTTCGTTTCTCACTTTTTCATATTGGAATTCCAAATTGGCGACATTCTGGCTTTGTCGCCAACTTTTCAAAAGTGCGCCAACCCATAAACGTGAACTAGGAATTTACCAAAGGGTTAATTTCTCTCAACTATTGGCTGTTAAATGAATTCCACCACCACAGATACATTTTAGGGACCCGCCAATTTTTATCAAGTTCGTTTAACTTTGCGTAGGTAATAGATAAATTGTACATCGTAATCATTCTATTGTCGCTTGTTTAAGTCTTTTTTTTAATTGTGTTTTGTCCAACTTTTTCAATCCTAAACAAATATACTAATCATCGCGATAAATATTTTTCGATACTCTTCCGTTCGACGTGTTCCAGAAAAAACCCGCTAGATTACAGCGATAACTCATCCAAACTAATAACTTTCAAATCATTCATAATTCCTAATACAAATCGTTATTGAGTTACTATAACAAACTGTAAACATTAAGGCATGGCGATGTATTTAAGCTCATTTAGGCTTGGGGTGCCAACTGGTACCTTTCTAACGGAAGAGTTCCTCTTTTCCTTACCATCACCCTTAGTGACTTTTCAAGAAAAGACGACAAATCAAAAATGCAATCAGAACGCTATGTTGCCAAGTACATGATGTCTTTTTGTGTTAAAGAATTTAATGTCCAAATTTTGTTGAAAAGTTGCAAAAATTAAATAAAATAATTTCAAAAGCCCTGGTTTGAAAACTAACTAGCTTGTTAAATTGTTAAAGATTAATAAACAAAATCAACAAAAGTTTTTTTCCTATATTAGGAACCGACCAAACGGTATGGTGGTTAGCGTGCTAGCTTCTAGACCGCGAGGTTGCGGGTTTGAGTCCCGTGTTAGGCATGGGTGTTTGTAAATGTATGTTGGCTTGTCTAATGACGAATGTTTCGGCGCATTATAGCCCTTGTGTTGCTGACGGCGCCAGATAATCTGAAAACAACCAACCTTTAATAGAATGGCTGAAATATGTTTGTTAGGCACATGTTACTACATTTGATGTTAACTTTTAAAAAGTCAACACATTGGGTGAAGTTAACCAAAATTACCGGGCACATATAGCGCCATCGTACCTGTACGTAAATAGCCAGATATTATGGCAAACCATGTGGTTTGAAGCAAACAGAAACGGCAATTGATTTCTTTTGAATAAAATTCTTGTTTGATTCTATGGAATTTAACCTGAGATCTTAAAAATAAAAATCCCATTGAAGATTCAGTACCTACAGCCAGTACCTACAATTATAATGTCTGAAACTTTTGCATTTACAAATTGATGTCCATATTATTACCCCCTTTTTTTTTAAAAAAATACAATATAGATGTCTATTTCTCTGTAGACCAATGATATTCTAAACACAAACTGTAATGAAATGATATTTAAATTTATTGGCTTCTTGTATAGCTAGTTTAAGCATGAATAAGTCATTTTTATAAAATCAAAAACAAATATTGTTGCATTCACTTAAGTGTCATCTAAAATGTGATTCTCCAATATGTTCCAGTTTTATAGCAACCACACAAATAATGTTAGTTTTATTTATTTTAGTTCAAAACAAAGTTACAAAAAATCATCTGACCAGGTCCTATAGTGCATCTACCAATTATTCAGATTGAATTTGTAAAAAAAAATTCAAAAAGAGAAACAAAGGATCTCTAAACATTGTACGATTGAAATAATACAATCTTGATCATACTTTTGAATAAATGCTTTAATTTTTTTTTTTGTTGTTGTTGTTGTTGTTAAACAGCTTCACATAAGATTAGTTAAACAATGTTCATTCTTTCCTGTATTTTTTATAGCCTGACGCTCGAAAACATCTTGGTTTATTGGAAAAGAAAAAAGATTACAAGTTACGGTCAAGGTATGAAATTTATTATTTTATTACGCTAAGTTTAGACAAGGCAACATGATGATGTTCAAATGGATGGTTTTATACAAATTGGAGGTTGTTAGTATGCTAGTAAAAAGTTAAGCACTGCACTGACAAGCACATGCATTTGTCAGTTATCATATGTGTATTTTTTCGTCCATAACTTTCATACTTAAAATTTTGCAATGTCTCCTGATTTTTGTCAGTAAAATAACCTTTCCCGTTATATACATATCTATATAATAGGAAAAGATAAGTCATTTTATATTTCTTTTCAACTTTTTTTTAATCTTGCTCATCAAAAAATAATCATTTAATAAAATTAATCTCAAATGCAACTAAAAATTATCATTTTGAATTAGAATCGCAAGTTTGGGGATTTGTAGCATTGTGTACGTGAAAACTTTTTAAAATGAAATGTAGACTTTAATTGATCTTCTGAAGGTTTCAAGCTAAAATATGTGCTTTCTCAAAATAAGTTCATGTTTCTTGTTACAAATCTCTATATATATAAGGCAAAGCCCTCACTCACTGACTCACTCATCACTAATTCTCCCACTTCCCACATAGTCGCAACTCTGAAAATCGGCACAAATATCAACAATGGTAAAAATAGAAAAAGTAAACTATTCCGATCTCGATTAACCCACTTTAAGGGGTCGAAAAGGGGTTAAACGTTCCAAACGGGGGACATTCGAAAATCCTACTTCCCACATAGTCACAACTCTGAAAATTGGCACAAATATCAACAATGGTAAACATAGAAAAAGTAAGCTATTCAGATCTCGATTAACCCACTTTAAGAGGTCAAAAAGGGGTTAAACGTTCCAAACGAGCGATATATTCGAATGTCCTACTTCTCATATTTTCACAATTCTGAAAACTGGTGTGAATATCAATAAAGACAAACGCAGAAAAAGTAAACTAATCCGATCTCCGGTGGATCAAGGGGTGGAAAAGGGGTTAAACGTTCCAAACGAGGAATATTCGAATGTACCACTTCCCATATGGTCACAACTCGGAAATTTGGTACAAATGTCAAAAAAGATTAAACATAGAAAAAGTAAGCTATTCTGTTCTCGATTAACCAACTTTAAGGGGTCGAAAAGGAGTTAAATGTTCCAAACGAGGGTTATCCGAATGTTCCTCTTCCAATGTAGTCATTTTTCTGATATTTTTTTGCAAATGTTAAAAAAATAAGTCATTCCAATATCGATTAACGAATTTTTAAGGGACGAAAAGACGACGCAACATTGAAACTATACGAGGATTAACTTAATGTCTAATTAACTTAATTCCAATACAGCTACTACTTTGAAATTTAGAACTAAGAGCAAACATAAACACAATAAACTATTCCAGTTTACTATTCACAATTATAAATTTCGTTTAAAATGTCAACAAAGGAAAGTTCCTATTTTGATAAATCAATTTGTAGGGATCGAAATGGGAGCAAACGTCTGAAGTGTAGAATACATGAATGTCTTTTGATCGCTAAAATGCTAATGGTAAAATTTCGTAGCGTAGCACGGGTATTCAGCTAGTAAAGTAAATAAATTGATAGAAAATTATAATTAAATCTTTGTTACTAAAATTAATATGTAACAGGATACACATTAATTTTAATAATAGCAAAGGATACCACAAGATTGATATGCATAAAGATAATTTCAGGGTCATGATGCACTTGACTTTGAATCATTTTTCTCCATTTTTGATTTTTTAAGGGCTTACCATGTGAAACAAAACAAGCTGAAGAAGTTGTATAGGAAGGCTATGAATAAGAATCCAAATGAATTTTGTTTTCATATGATTAATGCAGAAACACAAGTAAGTGATATTTATTTTTTAACAGAATCAAGTAAATTTGTTTATACAGCTATGGTAAAAGGTTTTATACTGTTTATGTATTTAATTAATCTTTTTATGTATGAACTAGGGAGGATTTCATTATGAAAAGGAAAAGCCTGAAGAACACTCGGAGGCACAACTAAAATTAATGCAAACGCAGGATGCCAATTATGTGAATTATAAGTTAGGTACTGAAATGAAAGTAAGTATTTTAGCTTTACAAACATTGAAGATGTAAAATATAGTATAAAATTACTAAATGAATTCTTTTTGTTTTTTATTAGAAGAACTTAGCTAATAATTGAATAATTTGTGCCCGTCAGGGTATAAACAACAGTACAAAATTCCTTTTATAAGCAATACTAAAATCGAGAGTAAAAAAAGTTTTAGTTAAATTCCAATATTACCTTTAAATTATTTCACAGTCTGTTTAATTTCATTTTCAAAGTATATTTATAAACAAGTCAATTTTCTTTAAAAAATGAATAATAATTTTTTCATGTTTTTTTTTTTTTTTTTAAATTAAATATCGTATTTAAAAAAAAATAATTCCCAGCAACTGTGAAACAAACAGTGGACCAACAAATCAAAGTACCACAATCTTTTTCAATAGCCTTTTAATGAAAATAAAATGCTTGATCAAGTCTATAAATAAGATATAACTTTACCATCCAAAAATGAGAGACCAAAGTTAAATACATTATTGGAACGACATTTATAACATTGACAGTGACCTCCTGAATATGAAATAAAATATACTTTTCAGATGTAAAATTTATTTTAAAATTTTGATAAGAAAGAAAATGTTTTATAAACTTTTCCTATAAAATTGAAACAAAAATTCTATTGCCCTCGTAACTGTAAGAAAAGAAATACAAGTTAAGTGAAGAATCGCTGAAATTAAAATTTTGATGATTGCAGACAGTTAAAGTAGCACTTATTCAAATACTTCCATTTACATGCCAAGAACCTAGAGGTTTATGTTTTGTTTCTGAATTTTAAATGTCTATAAACAGCACTACGTAGTTTAATTATATAATTTTAAATATTCAATGCTGAAGCTAAAAGTCTGCAAATATTTCTTCTTTAGAAAATAGAAAAATTGAAGAGTGCAGTGGCTATTTTGGATGTTGAAGAAAGACCCAAAAACACCCATACATTTTTTGTTGACTCTAAATCCAAAGGTATTTTCTTTATAATTTAATTTACATTGTTCAAATTATCAAGTGTAATTTATATATACATATACTTGTGTGTGTGTACAAACTACAGAAATTTTTACACTTGTGCATCTTCAAAAGTAATGTTAGACAGTCACTTCTTGTTGGAATTTCGATATTCAATAATAGCTTTCAATATATATTTTTATATTGAACTATATCACATATTTTGTAACAAATTCAAAGCTTTAAGGTTTCAGCAAAATGTAGATTGTTTGTGCATTGCATGTGTAGGATTTTAATGGCACAAGAGCTAATATTGGCCAGCTGTGCCAAACATATTTTGTTTTGCGAAAGTATAGGGAGTGGGAGGATCCAGTTTCCCATTGCAAGAATGCCTCACATAGACATTCTTGTCCTCATTTTAAATTATTTGGTGTTGTATAATGTTTATTGACCCTTACTCCTAGAAATTGTAAAACAAGATCCTGTAAGAAGTAAAAAGGAGTTCCTTGTTGTTGTTTTTTTAAAAGTATGGTTGATGATGAGTGCTTGATAGTTTTCTGAGTTTTGTAATATCAAATGTCTTTTCAGCTAAAAAATTTGATGTTTCCAAGCAATTAAATACACATCCAGCTTTACTTGATAGACCATTTAACAGACCAACTTTGGATGCTTTAAAAAACATGAAGCTTCCAGCCAACCTGGGTGATGATCTTTTAGTGGTAAGGTCTTTTCCTCTGACCATTTATATTATTTATACATTTACATACTAGCAATTGCAGATATGTATAAAACAATTTTCCCCATAAAAATCAAATATATTCCATTTTTTAAAATTGTCCTGTGTTGTAAGAATAAAGTAAAAACTGCTTGATCCTCAAAAAATTTATTGAATCTTAGAGATCGATTAAGAGACTTATGGGTGTATTATTTGGTTCTTTTTTACAAAAACGTTAGGTTTAAGTATCCAAGTTAATATCATTTTGTATAATTTCCAATTTTATTATTAAACATACTCTTAATTAATGTTTTCTATTGAGAATAGTTCTCTCTTTAAATATCTATTCCACTATTAATCTATATCAATAAATATGCTTGAAAGGAGATTACGTCCCTTCTAAATATTTTTTAAAGATTGCTGTTTTAGCCATTTTAACACATATTTTCCTACTAATATTATCTTGTAAATTCATTAAGAATTATCTATTGTTTCAGAAAACATCCAAACAAATTTCCCAGCAGTATAATGAATTGAGTAAGAGATTAGAAAGAGTTCAAGAATTGTCTGTTTTGAGTCGAAAATTGGAAGTCAAAAAGAAATTATCAGTATGTATATCATTCTCTTATTCTCTTACAAATCTTTTTATTTAATAATTATTAATTTTTCTTTTCACAAAACTCTTGTCTGACTCCAGTGTCTAAATGCTTAATATTTTTACCTAAACATGAAAATTATTGTAAGGCATTTAACTCACTTTTTACTTAGTTGCTAAAAAGACAAATCGTATTATCCTATGAAAACAGTATATTATTTACAGAAGAGATGCATGAATTTAAAGTTACTTTAGTATTGTTTACATAATCTGTTGGATGAAAAAAATTCAAAAACATTTGTGGATGTCACACCGAGACTTAACTGTCTTTGTACATAAGTGACTGTTTGTACTTGATAAAAGTTTCTGGGTGACCATTAAAGATATAAAACTGCCACATAGATTACACGAATCAGTGTCTAGCTTTTATGTGAAACACTGTATTATTTCTTAAAGTACTTGTTATAATAATTTTAAGCTGATATATATTTTTTATAAATTTCTAATCCTGCCTTGCACTTCTTCAGAATCTATTCCTTTAGAAATTTGAACATTAAATACTTTTATGAATTTACTTATTCATTTTTGAACAAATTACTTTTGGTTTTAAAAAGAAGCTTAAAATAATTTGTATTCCACCTGGATGAGACTGGAAGGTTTGAATTGCATATTTATATATTTGCAATTCGCTTTTGCCAGAGTTTTCACTGTTCATCTTTTTGAATTTCTCATACATTTGATATTGATAGGAACAAATATTTGAAATAGCTATGTTAAATGATTTTGTTTTTAAATTTACAAAAGTAGTAATATGTTTGCATTACTACCTATGTGTTTTTGCATGTTGAATGTATTAACTTTTAATATTTTCCATTAATACTTAAAACTGTTATTTAAAGTTTGCAACCTCGCATAAAGTACTATAATACTTTTTAAAAAACTAGTGTCATCAAAATGCTTTTTGTTTTCTATTAATTTTACTTTTATCATATGTATATTTTATTTGGCATTTTCTCGCATTTCAAGCCAAATAGTTCTTGGGCTTTTACGAATAGTATAGGCAAATTAGGGTTGGAGACGGAAATAATTATTAGAAAGCTGATTCCTGTTAAAATGGGTTCTTTAGGTCTCCCTAAACTTCTCCAGAAAAGTCCCAAAAAATCCTCCTTGGGCAACATTCTTAAATTTTGAATTTATGTCCGCCATCTTGGATTTTTAAAAAAATGCTATAACTCAGCAATGCACAATCATAAACAGGTTCTGTTGGTGTCAAACGTTTCTTTTTAGCAAGAAGAACTTGTTACTGCAATAAATAGTCTAAAATAGAGAGTTAATATAATTTCATTAATTTAAAATCTGATTGAAAACGTTAAAAACAGCAGTTTCTAGACATTATTTTACAACAAAAGTTGTTTGGAAACTTATTTTTTAGTAGAATTCGTTTAAAAGATTTAGAAATGAGTATGTATAAATAAACATAGATAGTGGTCAATATATCTGAAAAATGTATGTCTTTCATTAAATTCGTTTACGCTTTGCCCTAATTTCTCTGGTTGAAACTCGGGTAAGAAATAAAAAAATTTCTTCAAATCACTGGTACCTCGAGGCTGCCACGATCTTGATAAAGACATGTGCTGGTCGGAGGATTCACCTGTCACTCCTGCGAAAACTTCTACTGCTTCCTTCGCTTGGAGACTTCCTGGCATTAAGCAAATCCAACGCACTACGACACTATCAGACATACTTCGCCCTTGTGTCAAGCCACCGCTAACCTTCATAGGTCGCATTAGAACCTGCTCTATTCACATCTGTCCAATCGCCGCTCCAAAACTTATCCGATCGCCGAATAGTGAAATAACCCTGACTGATGAAACATTCAAATTCTTTATCCGACAAAGTAGTCTTGATTTTAGCCATATTCTAATGAATATGTCCATCTGCATGGAGGTAAATTAACATGCGTTGAGAAAAGATGAAGATACCAGTCACCTGTTATTTCTGCTTTCATGAAATCATGTATTATAGAAACTTGCTTGAAGTACTGCAGCCATAATTTAGCTGTACAGCTTCTTTTTTCCAGCGTCTTCATCGCGTCGGATACAATCCTCGGTAATGGTTGGACTTTGCATCGAAAAGATTCTTCGGAGGAAGATAAGTTTATCACCTCGTTATGAGTTTCTCTGAGAGATTCGACCTCAAAAGCGATTAAAAATCTGTCTTCCTCACAACTCTCCAAAATCAGATGAGCTATAGCTGCCTGAGAAAGTGAATGAGCTTGTAAATTTTCCACCAAAATCTTTAATGCAACTGGCCTAAAAGAAATAACTGTCGCGAAACACTTCATGCTAGCTGAAATAAGAACGGTACTGCCATAGCGTGCTATTAAAAGATCCCTCAGACGCTTTTCACTGTATAACTTGGCACTTTCAGTATTAAAATTTGAGAGCATCTCCATAAGATTGGATAGCAGATACTGGCAGTCCTTGTTGGTATCCAGAAAGTTGCATAATTTATTGAAAGCATCTAACTTGCACTCACCAACAGGTCTTGAGACCTCATTTTCAGATGGATCGCCTGGCATGCTTGAGCCAACGATTGAAAACCATGCATCACAGTTTTTACGCTTCAACCGTTATCATATCACATTCGCTGTCAATGCAATTTAAAACTAATTTCCCACAATTATCACACCTCTTTTCACACCTACTCCAAATACTTGACATTTTTGGGACACATCCCACTAGACAAATGTTTGGGTAACGATGTGAGTTCTTCTTGTAAGGTCCCATATCAACTGTCTCCTTTTAAAAAAGGCAGCATGTTTTGAAATTGAAGGGATATAGATCACTTCTGAGAAGGGTTTTGTTGCATTTACTCCTCCAAGTAGAGCTGCTGAAATGTAACTCCCTTGTCTGGTTTAATTTTTTCTGCACTGTACATGCGCTCGAGCATGATTAACGTCTTTGATTTTTTTCACAATCCAATCTCTTCTATTTATACTGATATTCCTTAAATTCTCCACACCTCTTATTACATTGACACTGTTGTTGTCTATCATTCCGCCTTCACCGCAGAAAACGCAATTTTCTTCCATTTTTATTCAGCTTTCCAAACCAGTAAACAATCAATAATAGTTGCATAAAAAAAAAACTAATAGAAATAGTAGTGATACCTGGGTTTTTTCGAAAACGAAAGATTTCAATCGAATGAATTTTAAATTCTACAAACCTTTCGTGGAAAAATGCGTTTTTTTCAGGTTTTAAGCCTGTATTATGTTAGTAAAATTATATCAACTCTCTATTTTAGAATTTTTATTGCAGTAATAAGTTCTTGCTAAAAAGAAACGTTTGACACCAATAGAACCTATTTATGATTCTGCATTGCTGAGCAATAGCGTTATTTAAAAAATCCAAGATGGCGGACTTAAACTCAAAATTTAAGAATGTTGCCCAAGGAGGATTTTTTGGGACTTTTCTGGAGAAGTTCAGGTGGGTCTAAAGAACCTATTTCAGAAGAATTCAGCTTTCTAATAATTATTTCCGTCTAGACCCAAATTTGGGTCTAATTTGCCTATACTAGAATGGTTCAGCTATGATTTCTAATTGCACCCAGTATACTTAATACAGGGTGTTTAAAAAAGAATCGCCCAATTTTAAATCATTAAATTTATTGAGCAACGAAGATCTCTGGAATAAAAGTCATGTTGCTGGTAAGGCATAGCCTTAAGTTTTAGGGAATTGCTACGAAATGGCTTTCCAAGTGTGAAACACAGAAAAATCTCCATGAATGCAGTTTGTTGAGAAGATAATACAGGATGTATAAAAATCTGACTTATTACTTTTATTGCAATATTTAAATTTTTAATTTTATTTTTCAGAATAAGAATGACCCCCCTCCAAAACTTATCAAGGAAGCTACAAAAACAAATGCCCCGATTTATGTGTGGAAAAAAGAGAGGAAGCGATAGTAAATGTAACTTAATTATTTTTGTCTTAAAATGTAAATAAAATGTTGCACATCACATTTCATTCTAAATAATTTTGAACTGGCTATTTTTCACAAATGGTAAATGTACTTTATAAAATTATGACAATTCAACTCATCTACTTATAACATTTAAACTTTTCTCGGACAAAAAAAAAATCTGAATCAACTACCGCACAATACAATTGAATTTATTTAGGACTGGAAGACCAATACAAAAGAGAACTGGAGGTTTTTAAATTAAGGATAAAGTTAAATGTCAATCAAGGGCTATAACACTAATGATATAATTATTAGTTAATAAATTTAATGCAATTCACTTGATATTTTGCGTTAAAAGAATTGAGAAATGTATATAATAAGAATTGACAAAAAAAAAAGTTAATTGCCAAGTGCAATGATTTAAAAGTTATTCTCTATTTTTAGATCTGAAACTTAAGGTGTCTGAGTAGGTGTAAAACTAAAATAAAATCGCTCTTTAATATTAGCAGGAGCTAATTCCTTTATTTAAAATTAATTCTACTTATTTTATCAACATACAATTCATTGAAAAATATGTGCATAGTAAATGAAAGGTTTTCAAACACAAACTCAAGAAATTAAAACCTGTTTCTAAACTATCATGTGCACTTGCTTAATAAGCTGTGTCGAAAATTAGCTGTAGGTGGCATATTAATCTATTCTAAAAAATTCATATTGTGCACTGGAAATAAATAGATCATGCCTTCTAGAAAACTTATTTCACTTTTAAGTGGTATTAAATGCAATAAATATTCGAGGAAAGTCACATCTATTAAAAAAAAATATCTAACTTATTAAAAAAAATCTTTAGCCTTTAAGGTAAATTTTACTTTACAAAGAATAAAAAACTCAAAGAAAATTATGTTACATAATATTCAGCAGAGTGGCCACAGAACCGGGAAAACCTGGATATTGGGGAAATGTCGGGGAGTTTTCTGATTCTGGAAAAAATTAGGAAAATGTCAGGGAAATTTTGTATTGCTTAAGGCACGTTCATCCATATTTTGGTGCTATTTACATTGAGATTTGTAGTGGTAAGCCATTAGAAGTTTAATGTTACGTAATAATTTAAACTTTTCATTACCAGCAAAACTTTTTTTTTTAAATTGCATATTTTCTCTTTTGCGTACATGTTCTATTTGATCAGGGTGTCTAGATATCTGGAAAACCTAAGAAAATTGGGGAAATTTGGAAAAAAAGTTTGCCCTAAAATCAGGGAATTTTTTAGAAATCTGTCAGGGAACTTTTTTTCCTGAATTTTGTGGCCACTCTGTACAGTATAGCATTTTGCCAAATCATTTAATTGCATAGTAAAATATTTCTTTTTAATTTCTCTTTGCCAATAGGAATAGTAGCAAAAATTTGGATTTTTTTTTTTAATACAGATGCCAAAAGTGAGTGAAAACTGTTTTGATACTAAATATAATCCTTAAAATAGCTTTTTTCATAGTAAGCTATGTTTTTTCAAACCTCAGATGTAGCAAGAAGAAAGTTGAACAAAACTTTTCACACACAAATACATCTTTCAGGTCCTTTTACTAAAGCCATATATACCAGTGGTTAAGTTGGGGTACAAAATTTCTTAAGCAAAAAAGCTAAAATCACAATTTTCATTTTAGCTTTTAGCTAAAATGATTACGAGTTCCATCACTCAGGAGGCTCAATTTAATACAATTAAAACACTTTTTTATAATAAAATCATTATTAACTTTAATTATAAAGCTATTTTTCAACTGGCAAAATACTTTTCACAATTTTTCGTACTTACTCTTTTAAGTAGACGACTAACCTTGGAATAGCAAAAATAGCGATATTGTACATTTTGTGTCAAAATATTTTAGTAAACGAGCTAAACCACTCTTTCTGATTTTAGCATTTAAGAAAGTTCTTAAGCATTTTGCTATGAAAGCACTAGTAGATTAATCCCTGATATAAACATTTTACACACAATGTGATTAGCTATGAAAAACCTATGGAATTTACTTATTATGGCTCTGCTTTAAAATATATAAATTTTTAAACTTTTATTTAAACCTGAGTAATTTTATTATTTTTAACTCTTATAACAGTTGATTGGTGCCGATTATCGTGCCCTAATCTAAAATCGTTGCATTTTAAGACCAATTAGAACTAAACAAGACAAATTCAAGGGGGCACCCAAAACTCAATTTTTAAATCTATAGAGCTTTTCGGTTTCTTGTATATTGCCTTCTAATTAAATGACATTTTTTACAAATAAAAAGCATACACAAGCCACTTTTAGAAAAATATTGATTTATTTAAAAAAAATTCAAATGGAGCAACAGATTATAAAATGTTATAGGGTGAATATGAACGAAAAACAGAATTACTTCAACATTTGTTCACTGGGATGTCTCTTGACCATTATTTTCAATTGCAGGAGGAATGCGAGGAACTTTGCACAGTGAAATTTTTATTTTTAGCAGGACATAGTATGCAACTGCAAGAGCTGATATCATTGCAGCTACAATAACTGTAATAAAAGATACTATTCCAATGAAGATTATCCCGCCAAAAGCAATTAGAGATCCTAGATAAAAAGAAAAACTTATTATCACATATGAAAACTTTTTGAATAAATGCAGTTGAATTAGTAATATTGGTTTTACTAGGTAGTGTACAAGACATATTTTTAGGATTTGCAGTTCAAGGAATAGAGCATTCAATAAGTAAAAAGTTTTATCTGTTGCTGGTGATTTTTTGTGTGTTATAATAAAATATGTTGAAATAAATATTAATGGAAATCAGTCAGTTAATTTATAATGTTATTTATAATTACATAAAAAAAGAATGCTTTTTTTGTTTTTTACTCACAGAACCTAAATAATTATACTTTAGAGCTAGTGCAGTAATAAGTAATGTAAAAATCCACAAAATGGGAATCAAGTTATCAATTTGTACCTCAAAATTGTAAATAAAAACCATCAAAATATGACTATTTCATGATTGTTTATAAATATTTAAAAAATTTAGTCAAAACTTGAGAATTGACCTAAAATGAAAAAGTTTAAACACAAAAACTTCTAGATTCAGACAAACTGTTTCCAAACAAACCAAACTCATATAAATGAGTTTGGAAAGCTCATAAGATTTCAATTGTATAAGATTTAAATCACTGCAAAAAAAATCTTACAACTTACAAAATGTATATTTATAATTTACTAACTTAAAAAAAAAAAATCCAATTAAAATTTCAGAAATGTTTTAAAAAAGTCCAAGATTTACAAGTTATCCCTTTAAAGTTTTAATTGCCCCCCCCCCCCCCACACACACACTTTAAAAAAAAAAAGTTAAGGTAAATATTGTTTCAATCATTGCAAAAGCTTTTCTAAGAACCGACAAACTCTACATATACCATTTACACATGTTCCACATCACAAAAAAATAAAACTTTACCTTTATTCCTTATCTTTAAAAAGACTACTTCTTGAGATATTACTAGAATCAACAGCCTTTGTCATGCTATAGATAACTTCCTGTTGATAGAGGAAACTTTTCCAAAATCATTTTAAGCTACACATATACTTTCCTTATCTTTCTAACTTTTATTTGTGTACAGAGTAAAAATTAAGACAACTGACCCTTAAATTAATACTGAATCATAGCTTCAGGAAGTTGAGTTGTCCTTTTTGTTGTTTCTAAACAAAGGGCAAGAATTAACAGTTTAACCAAGTCTGGCAATTTGAACTCTTTAAATATTTGTCAGGTTAAGGCCATGACAATTTCTTTAGAAATGTGAAAAGCAGCTGTTTTTTTTTTTTTTTTTTAAATCAATAAGTGTAAAAATTTAATCAAGTTTTAAAAAATACAAGATACAAAAGTTCAAATAATTGAAACATTTTAACAATTGCATTGAAAAAATAAACTTTCATGAAAACTTGAAAGTTTTATTTTTGTCTTTTCAGAATTCATATATTAAAAAAGAATTTTTGGCATAGTGTGGTTAATGAAGTGCTAGCTCAGGTGTCTACCTCTGGTTGAATTTAAATTAAGTAATGAGACTGATTTTTTCTAATTTTTTTATTGAAATAAAATTACAAATTCACATTGTCTTCTTCAAAGTAACTACCTTGAGAAGCCACACAGAGCTGGAGACAATTCTTCCCTTCCTCGTAGCAGTGCTGGAACTCGGATACTGGAATAGCCTTCAGTTGGTCGGTTACAGCCATTTGAATATTCTCCAATGTCCTAAAATGACATCCCTTGAAGTGATTTTTCAATCTTGAGAACAGAAAAAAGTCGTATGGACTCAAGTCGGATGAATGAGGAGCCACAGGAATGTTTCTATTGGCCAAAAACTCATCAATAGAAATGGCGGTGTGACAAGAACATTGTCAGGATGCAATGTTTTGATGGATGGCCTCACACACATAACCGTTATTTGAAGTTTCTCGAGAACTTGTCAGTAAAAATGTTGATTAACCATTTGGCCTTGAGGCACAAACTCTTTATGACTCAATATTGAGGCTCTTCTTCAATTGATTCTCTTCCTTCTAAAAATGCATTAAACCACCTAAAAACCTGGGCTCTCGACAAAACAGTCTCCATAGGTCTAATGCAGTTTTTCAAATGTTTCAGTTACACTGTGTCCAAGTCTGAAGCAGAACCTGATTGTTGCGGAATGGTAAGTAAGTAGCAACGATCACAAATTGTAAAGTGAGAGTTGCCATGGAGACGCTGGTGTAGTTCTAAAAAGAATATCTGTAATTCTAAAAATAATAATATCTGTTCGTATTCGAAAGATTTAGGCGACGATTGATGTTTGTCAAAATTAAATGTGTTCGTCGTAATACTGTGGAGTTCTTTATTGATAGTTATCCATAACAAACGAAGTTTCGAACCTGATCTACTTGGTTTAATTCAACATTTTATGGCGTCCGTGTGGTATTTAATTATTGTTTGAACATGGATAAACTAAACAGGGAAAGAACTCAGTTGAGAAGATCTTTTACCAAAGCGGTGAATGAAGCAAAAAGTATACTTGAAAAAGACGACAAACAGAACATTGAAGTTCGGAAAATATTGGACATTCTTGAAGATAAAAAGAAATTAAAGAAGTGTATTTAAGTGGAAGTGATTATGACGAAGAAGCCTTTGAAAGAGAATTCGATTCTGCGGAAACATATAGAAATAACTGGATTTCTATTAAAAATGACTGTGAGGATATATTAAATAATTTCACGTTATCAACGAATGATATGGATCAAGTAAGTGCTTCTAATAATTCATTTTCTATGAAACGTCATTTTAGATTACCCAAAATAGAACTTAAGCAATTCGATGGAAATATAAGAAATTGACTATCTTTTTGGGGCCAGTTTAGAAAAATAAATGATGATAGTAATATAAACGATGATGATAAGTTTCAATACTTATATCAATCTACTGTTCCTGGATCTTCTGCCAGAGAGCTAATTGAGAGTTTTCCTCCATGTGGAGAGAATTACGTCAAAGCTATAGAATAACTTAAAGCTTGTTTTGCTAGAGATGAATTATTAATTGAAGTTTATGTAAGAGAGCTTTTGAATTTGGTATTATCTAGAACTGATAATCAATATATTACTTTGAGAGCCTTGTATGATAAAATTTAAACGCATCTGCGTGCGCTTGAAACGTTAGGGGTTACCAGTGATACATATGCAGCCATGCTTTACCCTTTGGTAGAATCGGCACTTCCCGAGGAAATTTTGCAAGTTTGGGAGAGAGTCAGACATACAAAGGGAGAATTAGCAGCAGAAGCAAATTGTTTGACGCGTCTTCTCAGTTTTTTGAAGTTGGAAGTTGAAGGGGAAGAACGTTTGAATATCGCACGTTCCAGTTTTGGCAATGAATCGGTTAGTAAAAGTTAATAATTTAGAAAGAGGAAAACTAAGCACCGCAGCCTGCATATACCCTGGCAAGGAAAAAAGGTTAAATAAGTGCTGTATCTGGTGTGAGAGGAAAAATCATAATCCTCAAGATTGTAACCAGATTAAAAACTTTGATAGGGAAAAGAAGATTAATATTCTTAAACGTAAAGGCGCCTGTTTCACCTGCTTGAAGAAGGGACATTCGTCTGAAAATTGTAAATCGGGATTAAATGCTTATTATGCAATTATTCACACTATGTAATAATGTGCCCAAGATTAAATGATACAAACAAAGGCATTAAAAGTCCTAAACTAGATGATTTGGCGACTAAAGTTGAAAGTGAAGTTAAAGAAACCGAAGCATTGACTTCCCAAGAAATGAATGGAACTTTATTACAGACACTTATAGTGAAAGTTAAAAGTAAAAATAACTCTTATAAGTAGCAAGATTGCTTTTAGATTCAGGATCCCAGCGATCATATATAACAAAAGACGGCGTAGCTAAATTAAATTTAGAAAAAACGTGCCAAGAGAGTCTTTCACATAGCCTATTAGGTGGTGCTAAAACTAAACTGCAGAAACATGACGTGTATGATGTTACACTTCTTAGTTGTGATGAGCAATGTGAAATAAAAGTTACGATGCTCGATCAAGAAAGAATCTGCAATTTTGTACCAAGATTGTCCAAAGAACATTTATCTTCACTTGAATTAAGCAATGTACGTCTTTCTGACGCAGAATATGATATTCCAGAAGTAAAAATTTTACTAGGAGCGGATGTAATGGGTAAATTGTTAACTGGAAATATCAAGAAATTGGAGGAAGACCTATTCGCCATGGAAACCAAATTGGGATGGATAATTATGGGTAAAACGAAGTCACACAATGGACATGATGTGGCGAGCACTCTTTGTTGTTTGAATGGAATTTCTTTTCCTATGGAGATTAAAAAAGAAATGAAGTAAAGATTCTGCTGATATTAAATCAAAAGAAGATTCAGATAACGAAGTTGTAGATTTTTTTTAGAAAACAATCTGTGTCAACGAAGAAGGAAGATATGAAGTAAGGTTACCATTCAAAACAGGTTGCCCTGAACTGCGAAACAATGAAGAAGTGGCAACCAGAAGATTGTTCAATACTACCAGAAAACTTAAAAATGCTGGAAAATATGAAGACTATTGTCATGTTTTTGAAGAATGGTTGACAGATGGTATTATAGAAAATATACCAGATGATCATGAAAACAAAGGCTATTATCTACCTCACAGAACAGTCATCAAAGAATCGAGCTTGACTACCAAAATCAAACCTGTTTTCGATGCATCCGTAAATGATGAAAAGGGAAATTCTCTTAACAATTGCTTAGAAAAGGAACCTAACTTAATCGAGAAGATTCCAGAGAAGTGGATTAATTTTCGAGAACATGACAATGCAGTGACGGCAGACGTAAAAAGGGCATCTCTTCAGATCAGTTGGGATAAAACAGAGACTACTTAAAATTTCTTTGGTGGAAAGATCCACCTTGGCTGAAACTAGACGAAAAAGACTAGTCAAAATCTAACATTCTCGTTCCCGAAGAAGATGTTAATAAAGAAAAAAGGAAGACTGCTGTTATGAAATTGAGTTGTGAAGAACAAAATTTTACAGGAGAATTACTGTACTTTTTTCAGAATACAAGAATGATTAGTTGGATACAGATGTTCGTTTTCAACAGCCTATACTGCAGCAGAAAGAAGAATGAAGAGTTGACTTTTGAAGAGGTCTTAGAGGCAGAAAGGAAACTACTGCAGTGCATCCAAAAGAAATATTTCCAAATTGAAGGAGCTAAGATGTTAGAGAAGATGCAGACTTCCAAAGATGAGAAAGAAATAATAAGCCTAAGTACGAAACTCGTTGATTGGAATGAAGATGACATTTTCGACCGTGCAGAAAATCAAGTGGAATTTCTATTCGCCTGCCTACCCGTGGTGGAGAGGATAGTAAGAATGGTTAAAGAACTGTTAAGAAGAGTTCTAGGAAAGTCAACAGTAAACTACGTAGAACTAGATACAACTTTACATGACTGCGAAGCGACTATTAATTCGCGACCACTTACCTACATCAGTGATGAAGCTGACAACTTAAGGCCTTTGACCCCAGCAAGTTTCATGCAAAGTTTACCACACAACGAAGTTCCAGACTTGGATAACATAGACATCAATAGCTGTAACAAAAGACTTCGTTATGTTCAGAGGCTTCGCATGGACTTGAGAACTAGATTTGGAAGTGAATACTTAGCCTTGTTGATTCACGAAAAAAACGAAAGGTCGAGACTTTACGTGTCGGAGATGTTGTCCTAGTAAGCTCCGATGCAAAACGAATTAACTGGCCTCTTGGGCTGGTCATGGATATATATCCTGGAGCTGATGGGCACGCTAGAGTTGCGAGAGTAAAGACTTCAAAAGGAGAGAGAATTAGGTCATTCCAGCGGTTGTATCTGATGGAGATGATTGAACGACCGCCGAAATCACTAGAGACGCCGAAAGAGACTACTCCATTGAAGGACGATGCTGATATTTCCATTCAAGAACTATCCAGTGACGTACAGGAAAAAATAAAAAATACTGTATCGGACAAAACTATTGACAATAAAGTGGTGACCAGATTAGGTAGAACTGTTAAGGTTCCGGAGCGTTTGAACCTTTGACGGAACTGTTGCAATTTTCTGTAAACTTTTACAAATTGCAAGGTGGGAGAATGTTGCGGAATGGTAAGTGAGTGGCAACGATTACGAATTGTAAAGCGAGAGTTGCCATGGAGACGCTGGTGTAGTTCTAAAAAGAATATCTGTAATTCTAAAAATAATAATATCTGTTCGTATTCGAAAGATTTAGGCGACGGTTGACGTTTGTCAAAATTAAATGTGTTTGTCGTAATACTGTGGAGTTCTTAATAGATAGTTATCCATAACAAACGAAGTTTCGAACCTAATCTACTTGGTTTAATTCAACACCTAATAGCACAATGTTGTTTGAAATTGATGTCACTCATTTTAAGAATGCACAAAAAAAATACATTTAAAAAAAAAAAAAAAATCACTATGGACAGTGCAACAACTCTAGCATGTTCAAACTTGTACTAGACGTGTATGAGATGTTTACCTGCCTACCTTATACGTGCCGCATCCCCAGTGTTGCCAGATCAAACACTAGAAAATCAGTCTCATTACTTAACTTGCACATCTCATATATTGTACAAGAAAGTCTTGTACCAGCAACATTCGAAGTAAAACAAAAACAAAAAAGTTACTTGAACCCTGATAATAAAATACTTTTTCCATCTGAAGCATGCACTAGCATTCTACACTTAAGAACATGTTTGAGACATTTATTGATAAAAATGAATCACTTACTAATTAAAAAAAAAATTAAGATAGATATTCATGACCATGCTGAAAACATGTTTGCTGTATATACAATCTACATTCATTACATTATAACATTATTTTCATCCAAGTCTAGTGGCAAAAAAAAGTCTCAATTGCTAGTAAAAAAAAAAGAGTACGTTCAAGACTGGTTGCATTTTTACTTTCAATTACCCATATGTATACATAGGGTAATGAAAGTATAGCATTCGGTCAAAAAAAAAAATTATTTTTTCGCATTTCTCCAAATTTTGGAACATCCCGATTTCAAAAAAGTGATCTAATAAAAATGTGTGTGGTCAGCATATCTCCCGAACAAATTGACCTACGATGTTCAAATTTGGTGTCCGGGTTGGTGGGGGCCATGGGACCTACCATTAAGGTTTTCGTCAAAATTGCGTATGCGCATAAGATAGCTGCCATTTAAAAAATTATTTTTCAAAACTGCTCCAAAGATTTTGTTCAAAATCAATCTTAAAGTGTTCTAACATTTAGATAATTTTTGGCTTTAATGGCGTCCCCACCTCCGAAATTCCCGGAAAAACACTTTAATGGAGTAAAAAATTGAAAAACAAATTCCTTTAACACAGAGTTCTCTTTCCTTGAGCATACCTCACCAATGATAACTTTTTCTTCTCTCCTCAGTTTCACATATAAAAAAGGATAATTTAAGAATTATTGAAAAGTATATCGCCAAAATGGTGATTTTGCGAGGTGTTTTTTTCTTTCTAAATGAATGATGAAAATATAAAAACGGTAAATAACACAAATCCTCCTCAGTATTGTAATCTAATTGAAAGTTGTGTGATGTTCTACACCCCTAATTTATTTTCTCATTTTTCAAGTTGACTAATTAATGATTGTCAGCAAAATGTTGATAGTATTTTATACACCAAAATTTACTTGGCGGATATATTTGCAGACTGATATAAAATTATCTAAATTTCTAAGGAATATGTAGCATAAAAAATGATTGAAAAAGACTTATGTTGTTCAACTCCAAGGTTTAATTTATTATTACATGCTATTTTGAAAAAAATAAGGAAGTTTCATTATATATGATGTCAAGTACTATATTGTTATAAGATGGTAGCATGCTCTAGAGATGATGTGGGAAAATGCTTTTAACTTTTTAAAAATGCACATATTTACCTTCAATACAGAGGAAACAAATCAATGAGATGAAGAGTGTAATAGCAGTAAATCCAACAAAGAAAAGCAGCGGTACGGCTGAAAATATACTGATGGCTATTATTGCAGTCAGCAGGAAAGGATGACGCGCAGCAAATCTTTTTATTTCAGCGTAATTTTTGTGGCCACATATGCTTTGAAGTAGAGCATCTACAGTAACACATAATGAATTCAGCTGGTGATTTATTTCCTCCACTGTCATTGTGTCTAAAATTAAAAAGCAATATGAAGTCAAAATAATGTAAAAGTTTTCAATTTTCACAAAGGAATATTCGACAACAAATACCAATCTAGCTTGTTTGCGGATCTGTTTGAGCTTCCTCAGGCATTAGCAAACTGTGCTCAATGACCCAAACAATGAGCAATTGTGTCTATTGAGGTACGAACTCAGCAAAATCATGTTAATGGTCAGAAATTAGAATTACATTTGTAGTACTCCAAAAGACAACTAGTAAAAATAACACTGGAAAATTCAACAATCAAAACAAGACCATCTACCACAATCAATATTGTGTCGGATAATTTTTAATGGACATTTAAGAGCAATAACAATTAGGAAATTAAACCTAAGTCCTCTTGCAAGCTAGGCAGCTCTTTCTCTTAGCCATACAATAAGTCCCGCAACAACCGTTGTGAAAACAAGCATCATTCAAGTATTTCCAAATTGTTATTAATGTCTAACAAAGGTTATTTGCTGAGTATATTTAACCTGCCTCATAGTAAATTGAACATAATGACACTTCATACTTAAACCTGCCTTGTAGAATTAATGTTTTTTCTGTCTATTACTATAATACATTAGAATCACAGATAATAATTATTAACTTTATTAAGAGGTATGGAACATGATTTACAAATAGGACATGGTTAAAATATAATTATTTTTATAAGTACTATGGTTCTATGAAAAATCATGATAATGTGTGAATGAAGTTTACTACAAAAAGCACACTAATAAAAATAAGTTTTTTAAGTATAAACAACCTTAGTATGATTAATATAACTAAATAATTTCAAATTGTAATAAATTATTTTAATTACTCAAATTTTACTCCCAAACAGACAAATGTCACATACGTGGGCTGTCACCACTTACAATTTCAGGGCTGCCTCAGCTTAATACCATTGAAAATAGTTGCTTTAGTAGCCTCAGATGTAAAAAATAGTAGCCAAAATAGTATCCTTAAATACTAAGATTAATAGTGTGACAATTCTGAAAAACTATATTTTGAAGTAGCTTTGTGGCACAGCATTAACCGGTCATTGTGTATAGGTCCTAGCAAATCGCTTCTCTAGGATAATGTTAATCATGTGACATATTGCTTTATTTGTTACTTGTTGTACAATATCACCTTTTATTTTCTTTGACATATGGACAACTTTACCTTGTGGGCCAGAAGAAGTTACTGAGCAGTTTATGGTTCACAAAGAAACTGACCAGACACAATGCACTCTGTGTGTTACTGAAATTGGTTGTACACTAGATCTTATCCAATTCCTCAATGCATTTTCTACCTTTTCTTTGTAACAAAAAATGACATAATTTTTGCATTTTTAGCAACTTCTGCTGATGCAATAAATTTAGCAAAGGTACTTGCATCTGTAACAACACATTTTCGTGCTTTCACAAACCATCTTTTTATAGTGCACCAATACCATCTACTTTTTTGGCAACTTTTCCTTTCTGATGAGAAGTTGCAAAAAAATGCCAATTTATAATAATATTATAGAGAGTTATTGCTGTTGAGGTATAAGGTAGCTTGAAATGTTGCACTGCTCCGTCAAGAAATTTGTTCTCAATTCACAGGAAGTTAAAAAAATGCACTGCATATTTGTCATGTGGCACAGTTAGACACAATAACATATACAAGCTGTATATAACATAACCTGGTTTTGTTGCCAGTGAGTACTTTGGACCTCATCTTGTTGAATTATGGAGACCTTTTCATTAAAATAAACTTAGAGAGCTGTTTCTTCATCAGTAACTTTTTGAAACATATTGAATTAGCTTGATTGCTTCTTTTTTTTTTAACATTGCGATGTAATAAAAAATACAGTAATTGTTTTTTAATAATTGATTTTCAGTCATTGTTATTCGCTAAGCCTACTGCAGCTCAGGCAAGGCAGCACCTCTAGTTGAGTCAAACATATATCTTATTGCCTTATTGAAGTTATCTTTGCAATTATCACATTTACGAAGTGCACCTTGCACGTTACCCAAGCTGAATGTGAAGCTGTCCATAAGTTTAAGCAGAACATTTATGCATACTTTAGATAATGCTTTCAATTCAATCTCTGCTGTTTGGGCCAATCAGAAATGAAAGACAAAATATAGTTTCTGAAAATCAAAAATATGCAATAAAATCTTTATAGTTAGTAACTTTTTAAAGTTTATTATTTTATTCACTTGCCCTAAGAAATTTTACTTATATTATTTGTTACCTTTTTATTTTGAAATTAACTTCATTAAATAATTCTCTGCTGTCTCTTAAACCTCATGTAACATCCATGGACATTACTTTTTACAATATTTATAAAAAATAAAAAATCATATTTTATCTCAACTCCTATAAAAGTATTATTTCTCTTGATTATATCTCGCTTTTAAATATCAAAATTTTGGGAGATTTTTTTTTCCTTCAAATTCCTGATTTTTCATAGAATGGCATTTATATAAATAGCTTCCAAAACAGTTGATCACAAAAACAAGTTTATAATATGTTTGATAAGCCAGGACTATGGTACCTGTGACATCTTGAGTTTATACTATGCAAGGTTTGTGACAAAAATTATGATAGCATCCATATAAAAACATAATAGTAATACATAATACAATAGTACAGGAACATATAACATCACACAGAAACTTGAAACCTAATGTATATGACATGGAAGCTTTTAGTCTAGTAGCAGAACTTGTACAAATTATGTAAGTGCCATCTATGATCCACTTGACTGGAAGAAAAGCACCGTTATTAAGGACTTACTGCTAAACTTTGAAAGGTATTTTAACTGTTTGAGTCCCAAGCAGAGCAATCATGCTGTTCAGATTTTATGTCAAGAAAACCCAGCACATTTTGAACGTTGTGGACAACTGACGGTGAGCACTCCCTCGGAAGTGCTTAAAATGTGTTGCCTTTTGTGCTTTACAGGAACAATGTAGTTGTCCTCATCGTTAATAACATGACCACATAGATTTGTGATTATGCTCATAGAGTTTCTTTTTCTATTCATTGTACCTTTTTTGGGATACACCAATGGGTCTTCTTGTACTTATTTAGTGAAAGCTCGATTGTGTCGTTCGCGATTCTTTGACACTGTTTTTTCAATACCTCATGGAACTCAAACGGTTGAATTAAACGTATTGGGTTGGAATACCAGTTACAATAACAAATTATGTTTTGAGTAGAAATGAACAAGTCAAAAGTTACCACAGCATACACTAATACCACAAGTTTAAATATTATTGTAGTAACAAAACAATGGATGAAATTCAAAGGGACTAACTTATTCAGTGGTGGCCCTGAAAGCACAAAATGACATGCTACTAATGAAACATGCTACTATCATTTCCTGTACCCAGTTTCGAGCAATAATTTATAACAGAACAATATGCCACGGGACTTCCAACTCCTGTGCGGATTATGCACCAAGGCAATATGTGTCAACACAGAAGAACTCGGTAGAAGCAGTCATTTTCTATTCACATGCAAATTGTTTATGGTTTCTGTAATTTGGTGCAATTTAACATTCTAAACAAATCTTTGTGCAGATTCCAGACCAGAGTTGAAAGTCCTATCCAATATACCTGTATAGCTATCATGAAATTTAGCTTTATTTTGTAAGAGTGTTCGTATTATTTTGTTTTAATTTTTATACCTAATACTAAATTGAGAAAATCAAAGTTAAAATTTTAAAATTGTTTTGAATTAAAATCATCACAGAAATATTATTCTTCCACAGACGAGTAGCATAACAAATTAATTAATACAATATATCACTTACGAAAGAAAGAAAATCATTAACTGGACAGTTTTGAATGACATTTTTAGACACAAATAGCATGACTAAGAAGCCAAAAAAACATCAATGGAAAGTAAAGTGGTTCCCACCCAACCTTAACATATGATAATAGTTTTCAGAGCTTGTCAAAGGACTTGTTCAAAAAGTCTAAAAATCCCGCAAAAACGTTGTGTTAAAATGAAAATAACGAAATCAAAGATTCAAAACACATGTACTAAAACAAATTCCCAAAGACATAAGAGTTTAAATAGTACTCACTATACTAGTTGGAATAGTACTCACTTCCTTTGTTTATGTTTCAAAAACGCGAAATGAAAATTTGTTCATCAAAAACAGAAAACTCATATAACAATTAAGTGGCAATCTCAAAACACTTCACTTTACAGATTCACTTTTCTCACTGCAAAGGCAAACGAATGAAATATTTTGTCGGCTTTCAATTTAGTACTTCAAAAAAACTTTTAATAATAAGATAAGTGCTTACTATGTGCACTGACTATATGTGTGCTTCACCGCAACAAGATGCTCTACAGAAATGACAGAAAAACAAAAACTAAACTACTCTGTGGCTCTGCACGCTCAGTGATAAAAAGTTGAAAACATTTCATTTTCAATTTCCCTAATGACAGCGTATGCAAGGTTTTTGCTTGATGACGTCACTATCGACTAAGGAGGGAAAGAAGTCGCAATCAAATGTTAGAAGAAAGGGGAAATAAAATGTCCTTTAACAATTAATATGATAATATTATTTTACACATACGCATTCCATTCAACATTGCAGTGAGTAATAATAGGAGTGTTTTGGTTTATTAATTCTTACCAATTCCTACTGGGGCGATGCTGATTTCTGCGGTCACTGGGCCTCGATCGTGGGAACTTTGGTTTTCCTTTCAGATATCTTTCTGCTATGTAAAAGAGTACTCCCCTGCATAGAAGCTGTTATTTGAAGACGACACCACATATCTTCCTTCCAGCGACGAAGGAGTGATACTGTTCTATTTATCAGCTTCTGATCGGAGTTGGAGGTTTGGGATGCTAGTAGCAAAGTGGAGCGCACAGGTTGAGAGGGCTCGTGTGTTGGGCTCGCCTGTTGCGAAGGCCGGTGTTTAAATCGCTTACCGCGATGAAGATGGCAGCATGGTCCATCAATTGTCTGAAATCGCCAAATTGGCGACGATGGTTTCGGCAGTCACCGGCCTCGATCGTGGAACCTTTGATTTTCCTTTCAGATATCTTGCTGCTATGTAAAAGAGTACTCCACTGCATAGAAGTTTTATCTGTTATTTGAAGGCGACACCACACTACCAGCTAAAAAATTTTCAGACACAATTGTAAAATTTACATAGCCTTTTATACATCGCAGTTTCATAAATTTAACACTTTTCGGTAAATATGTTTAATGCCATCTAAATTTTAAAGTTAAACTAAAGTTTAGAATTAATATCATAGGCTCCAACTTTTCACATTTACCACTACACGGGAGCGAGACTCGATGGATAAATTCGAAGGGGAGAGGGCTTGGCCCAAGATTTCCAAACACCAATTTTTCATGATCTACCTACTGAATAAGTTGAACTTACCGTACCATGCAATAAATTTTTCTCAATCGGTTTGACTTATATATCAAATTATACAGTACTTTAATATATATCTGTATATATATATTTCTTGTGTGCGTGTGTATGTCACTGAACTCCTCCTAGACGGCTGGACCGATTTTGATGAAATTTTTTGTGTGAGTTCACGGGGATTCGAGGATGGTTTAGATTCACAATTTGGTCCACTGGAAAATGTTTATTTAACTAATTTTTCATTTTTAAGTAGTTGTTAATTTTGAAATGTTTTACATTCGATCCGTAGACTGCGCTACCATCGCAGCATCAAATATTAAATATTATTCTATTTGAATTTCAGTTTGTCCCGACAGTTGGTGCTGCGATCAAATTGAGAAAAATATTTGAAATTTTGTGTTATTATTGTGTTCGTTTAAGTCGTGTGCTAATTAAAATATTAACTATGAATAGAAATTGATTGATCTTTTTATCACATTTACGTGTAATCCAAACTGGGATGAAATTCAAAGTTTGTTGTTGCCAGGTCAAACATCGATGCATCGCCATGATATCACTGCACGTGTTTTTAAACAAAAATTAAAATCTTTGATGAATTTGATTACACATCACTCGGTATTTGGTGAAACACGTTGTTGGCTTTACTCTGTTGAATGGCAAAAACGAGGTTTACCTCATGCGCATATTTTGATTTGATTGGTGGATAAAGTACGCCCAGAAGAAATCGACAAAATTATTTCAGCCGAAATTCCAGATCCGAATGTTGATCAAGAATTGTTTGACATTGTAACTACTAATATGATCCATGGTCCATGTGGTACTCTAAACATGATGTCACTATGTATGGACAATGGAAAATGTACGAAACGTTTTCCAAAACCATGCCAATCTGATACTATCACCAATATTGACGGTTATCCATCTTACCGGCTTAGAGACGTAGACAATGGCGGTCAATCATATGAATTGAGTCTGTCAAACGGTGTGAGAGTAGATATTGATAATCGCTGGGTAGTTCCATATTCACCATTGCTGTGCAAAACCTATAAAGCGCACATAAACGTTGAACTATGCAGTTCAGTGAAATCTATAAAATACATTTGTAAGTATGTTCACAAGGGCAGTGATAAAGCTGTATTCGCTGTTCAAAATGTAAATGACAATGACGAAATTACACGTTATCAAATGGGTCGATACATAAGCAGTAACGAAGCTATTTGGCGCATTTTTTCGTTTCCTATACATGAAAGGGATCCTGCTGTTATACATTTGGCTGTGCATCTTGAAAACGGACAGCGTGTTTACTTTACAGAACAGACTGCACTACAACAAGCTTTAACGGCTCCAAAAACAACTCTTACTGAATTTTTCAACCTTTGTTGCCGACAAGATGTTGTTGGTCAATTCGCAAGGACATTAATGTATACTGATGTTCCTAAATTTTTTAAGTGGAATAAAGAATCAAAAAATTGGGAACCACGGAAACGAGGCATTCCAGTCCCAGGATTCACCGACATATTTATGACGAATTTTTTAGGTCGAATATATACAGTTCATCCTAAGCAACGTGAATGTGTTTTTTTTGCATTTGTTATTGGTTAACGTTCCTGGACCAACATCTTTCCGATATTTGCGAAAAGTCAATGGTACTTTATACGACACTTTCTTTGATGCGTGTCGTGAGTTACATTTATTGGAGGATGATAACCATTGGGATCTCACACTTGCAGATGCAGCACTGAGCTCATCTCCACAACAAATTCGTCAATTATTTTCAATAATATTGACAACGTGTTTTCCGTCTGAAGCATCTGCTTTGTGGGACAAATATAAAGACTCAATGAGTGAGGATATTTTACATCGGATTAGAATTACTAATCAAAATCAAAATATTGAATTCTCCGCAGAAATATATAATGAGTCATTAATAATTATTGAGGATATTTGTATTCTTATTTCGAATATGCCACTCATCCATTTCGGCATGCCAGCGCCGAACCGCCCAGCAGTAGATACCATCAACAGCGATGTTCAACGGGAACACCACTTCGATAGAACTTCTTTGGCTACTTTTGTTGCCAATAATGAACAATTGCTCACTGCTGAGCAACGAAATGTATATGATCAAATTAATGTATCAATTGCAGCGCAACAAGGTGGATTCTTTTTTTTGGATGCACCAGGTGGTACTGGTAAAACATTCCTCATTTCATTGATACTTGCGCGCATCCGATCACAAAATAATATTGCATTGGCTATTGCTTCATCAGGAATCGCAGCAACGTTACTTGATGGTGGACGGACGGCGCATTCAGCGCTTAAATTACCTTTGAATGTTCACACAAATCCCGAAGCAATGTGTAACATAAAGAAGCATTCAGGCATGGCTCAAGTTTTGAGAAAATGCAAAATTATTATCTGGGATGAATGTACCATGGCCCACAAGCATTCGCCTGAAGCTCTCGACAGGTCCCTGAAAGATATCAAGGATAATACTAGGCTTTTCGGTGGTGCTCTATTGTTGCTGTCTGGTGATTTCAGACAAACAATACCAGTCATTCCACGCGCGACATATGCAGACGAAATAAATGCATGTTTAAAAGAATCTTATCTATGGCGAAGTTTTAGCAAATTATGCCTTACTATTAATATGCGCGTTCAACTTCAAAATGATCCATTAGCGTCAAGATTCTCTGAACAATTGTTGGATATTGGCAATGGTAAAATTGAATTGTATGAAGATACACAATATATTCGACTTCCAGAGAATTTTTGCAACATGGTGGCTACCAAAGATGAGTTAATAAACAGTATCTTTCCAGATTTGAGACATAATTGTACTAATCATCGATGGCTACGAGAGCGAGCAATTTTAGCTGCGAAAAATTTAGATGTTGATGCCATCAATTTCAAAATACAGCAATTACTGCCTGGTAATGAAACTACATTTAAATCGATCGACACTGTTGTTGATCCTGATGAAGTTGTTAACTATCCTGTAGAATTTTTAAATTCATTAGATTTACCTGGAATGCCACCAAATAATTTGCGACTGAAGGTTGGTTCACCTATAATTTTGCTTCGAAATTTGAATGCTCCGAAATTATGTAATGGGACGCGATTAGTTATAAAAAAAATCATGGGCAACATTCTTGAAGCTACTATTTTGAGTGGAAAATTTCAAGGTGAGGTTGTACTTCTACCACGGATCCCAATGATTCCTTCAGATTCGCCTATACTATTCAAACGTTTACAATTTCCAATCCGCTTGGCATATGCTATGACTATAAATAAGTCACAAGGCCAAACGATGACAATTTGTGGCTTAGATTTAGAAAATCCGTGTTTTTCTCACGGTCAATTATATGTTGCGTGTTCCAGAGTTGGAAAACCATCGAATTTGTTTGTTTATACGCCTCAAGGATTAACTAAAAATATTGTACATCCAATAGCATTAAGATAAATTAAGTTTTTGTAAATTAATAAATAAATGTTATAAAATAGTTTCAGTATAAGATTTTTTACCTTTACTTAAAACAAATTAAAGTTTGTATTTACGACGCTGTTATTGCCACACTCCACGGATAATATCCCAACCTGTAATCAGTCATTTCATTCACTTAAAATTTTCGGTGACGCCTAGAAATATCCGTGTCAATAATCATAGACAGTGGCTGCTATTATCCAGTCTACAAATTTCATCCGTGGAGTGTGGTAATAGATGCATCTTTTTAGTTAACACAGCTTCTACATTTCACTTCACTCATACAGTATATGCATACTTACACACACAGTATATACTCACATGCTACCGATCGGTCGAATTTGTATAAGTGTACATGTAATGACGTTAGATATTAAAATAACTCTTGAATAATAATTTTCATCAAAACAGTCCAGATTGTTACAGCTTATTGAAGAATGTTTGAAATTTTCGAATTAACGACGTGTGTATACAGAACAACGTCTGTCGGGTCTGCTAGTATATATATATATATATATATATATATATATATATATATATATATATATATATATATATATATATATATATATATATATATATATATATATTTTCAAAGTTGGTCTTGAGACTATTCTGAACGAAAATAATTATGGAGACCTATAAATTCTCACTGATAGCCGTAATTCACCCAACATTTCAATTACTTGACTCAAATCAGAGACAAAATTATTATATCTATATTACATCATTTAAAGAACATTTCCCTTCAACATGATATCCACCTCCAATGAATTCCTTCCCATGTGGCGACCTTTACGGAAACGAATCGGTAGACAAACTCGCGAAGGAGAGTTATAGCCATCCTAATACCCCTTCTTCTTCAGAGCTATTTTACCAGGAACTTACTCTCAGATTAAATCCCAAAACATGAAGATTTGCCTGGAGTCCCCCCCCCCCCCACTCACTATACTGTATAGAGGTACTATAGGATCAATGGCGATCCGATACAACTTTTGTGGGGGGGGGGGGGGTTACCGCAGAAAATGCAGACTATAAATGAAAGTTTGCCGACTCATTTCACCCGAATCATTATTAATCAAATTTTAATAATATTTCCAATAATTAATTGAATAATTCATTATGATAATTAGTTTTAATAATTACTACACTCTATTATTTAAATATTTATGTAAAATAATTTAAATAATTAAATAGTTTTATTTATAAATTAATTTTAATAATTGAATTGTTATAATTGTGGTGGGAGGGATTGAGATTTGAATGCATTGGACTTTAAAAAAAAAGCGCTAAGCAAAGCAACTACTTATATCAAAATAAAAATTGGAAGACTAAAGAAAGAACTTAAGTGCCCGACCCATAGACTTATTATTATCGATAGACTGTGCGTTCCCACTTCAATCATACAACGAGAATGAAACCAAAATGAATCACAAAATTCGTCTATCAGTCACGTGGTTTTTAATTTGGCTAAGTCGTAAAATTAATCTAATAATCTTATTATTCTTTATCGCCTGAGTGAGGAGAAACCCGCTAAATCTGTCGCCTGAGTGAGGAGGAACCCGCCAAATCTGCAACCCTGCTCCCAAAAAGTCCCTACTCATGTTATTCATTTTGGTTTCATTCTCGTTGTATATTTGAAGTGGGAACGCGCAGTCTATTGATAATAATAAGTCTATGGCTGGACCGGTCCATTTTTTACAGACACTGACGGGCAATGTTGGCACCAGGGACCCTTTGCAACTTTTTCTTTCTTTGGAAGTATAGATATGTCCCCCCCCCCCCTCCCAAAGTGGGGGCCCCACATCCCTTGGCACGGAACTCACTAGCACAGTTTTAGACATGGGCGTTATAAAGGAAACATGACACCACTCAAAATCATCGATGAGTTATCAATTACAAGATCTTTATTCAAGGCATTCCAAATAGCGAGTGAAGAAACCTGCGCAGCGAACGGCGAACAATCTCCCCCTCTCGCCAAGTTTCTCGCCAATATTCGCCACACACCCCACCGGTGAACAGAATGTTCACCCAATTAAACATATAATGCAAATCAAAGCAATGAAATAAACAATCAAATGAAAATAAACAATTAAGATACATACTTAAAGATCTTGCAACAAATAAATTTTAAAATTAATTAATAATGTACTCTTCATTAACATAAATGTGAAAAATAAGAAAAAATTAGTTTAAGAACATCATGTGATTTCTAAAGGATAAAGCAATTGGATTGGTTTTCTGAAGAGACCTTTAGAAGTTTTAACTAAACAAGATCTAACATTATTGTCTCTTCCAATATATATCTCTTTGATTACCCCAAGTTCCCACAATAATTTTGACTTAACATTCCCTTCAACAATCACCACATCATTTAATTGCAAGTTTTTACGAAGAGATGGGGATTTAAAGTTATTAACAGTCTTTAACTGGAGTAAATACTGTTCTTTCCAGCGTCTCCAAATTTGTTTCAAAAGGAGTGTCTGGTAAGTCTTTCTCCTTTGGTATGATTGCTTGGCCGCTGTAGAGTCAATCAGTTCGATGAAATGTACAGGGTATTTGGAATCACCATAACCTAATTCGAGGAAGTGAGCCGGAGTGAGAGGTTCTGGCTCCCCTGGGTCATTCTCTACATAGGTTAGAGGTCGATTGTTGACGATGACTTCAACCTCTGAGAGAATCGTTGAAAGTTCTTCAAATGTCACAAGTGCCTTGCCAAGTATTTTACGCAGTGGTTCCTTTACAGTCTTAACAAGGCGTTCGTAGAAGCCACCCCACCAAGGGGCACGTTCAACTATGAATTTCCAGCTGATACCTTTGTCTGCGACGAAATTTTGTAACTTGCTGTCTTTCAAGATGTTAGTGAAATACGTCAACTCTCTTTGAGCCGCTTTAAATGTACGAGCATTGTCGGAGTAAATCACTTGGCAATTACTTCTTCGTGCAAGGAACCTTCGAAAAGCAAGTAAAAAACACTTTGTGGACATGTCCGATACTAGTTCCAAATGAACGGCTCGTGTTACAGCACACGTAAACAAAGCGACGTAAGATTTTTGAGTATCTTTACTGTTCTTTACAAGTATTGCACCTGTAAAATCAACACCTACGATTTGAAAAGGAGGAGATCGGGAAATTCTATCTCGTGGCAACTGACCACTCAGTTGATCAGCTGGTTTAGCATTATATTTTTTGCAAATGAGACAGTTGCGAATGACCGTTTTAACTAATTGACGGATTTTAGGTACCCAATAATGTTTTCGAAGTTGAGTCAAAGTTGCGGATACACCACAATGACCTATTTCTTCATGTACTCTAGTCACAAGTAACTCGGTAAATTTACAGCGTCGAGGAAGAATTACAGGATGCTTTTCACCAAAGCATAAATCTGCTTCGAGCAACCGTCCAGTAATTCGTAACAAAGAGTCTTGATCCAAATAAGGCACTAAACTCTTTATTTCCGAGTTATTCTGAAGTTGCTTGTTACTTCTTAAAGCTGATATTTCA
Source organism: Linyphia triangularis (assembly GCA_963978545.1). Taxonomy (NCBI): domain Eukaryota; kingdom Metazoa; phylum Arthropoda; class Arachnida; order Araneae; family Linyphiidae; genus Linyphia; species Linyphia triangularis. Next base: position 49,880,553 of record OZ021731.1, on the reverse strand, counting down.
GCAGAATAGAATTCGGTTTGAACGTATTTGATCCAAAAATATTCAGCATTTTGTATCTCATCTGCAGTAAGATACAAGCTAAATGATTTATTTAAGTTCTTAACATTGTTCACGAATCGAAAAATCCATGCGGTTACTCTCAAAAGTGTTTTAAGACTGCTGAATCGTTCTATGTCGACAAGAGATTCCTTCGGTTGGGTAACTGCCACATGCACACTGGAACGAAGTTCCAATTCTTCAGAACAAAGTTTCGAATCTAAAATTGGACGATGAAGATTTAGCCGATGATCAGGTGGTAGTTTAAGCCAAGGTGGACCGTTCCACCACAGTTCGTTTTGCACTAAATTGAGAGCAGATGTACCACGCGAAATGAGATCAGCAGGATTGTCCTTTCCTGGACAGTGTCCCCACCGGATCGGGTCGGAGAGCATTTGGATTTCTTCAACACGATTTTTTACGTAAGGTTTGAATGTTGAAGAATCGCCGCGAATTCAGTAGTACGAAATAAGAGAATCTGTCCAGTAGTAAATGTTGGCGTCGAATCTGAGGCAAGTTGATACCTGTTTAGCCAACCTAGCTGACAATAAAGCTGCTGTCAATTCAAGTCGGGGCAATGTCATTGACTTCAAAGGTGCTACACGACCCTTCGAGCAAATAAAACTCGTCTCAATTTCATTGTTACGAGTAACAAAGCGCAAGTACAATACTGTGCCGTAGGCTGTCTTACTCGCGTCGGAGAAACAGTGTATCTCAAACATTGATACATCTTGTTCTAGTTCACCTAAATAGTACCGAGGTAACTTTATCTCAGTCAAGTCCTCAGCTTCGCTACTCCACTGCTGCCACTGGTGGCGTAGCTTTGGAGGAAGTTCCGAGTCCCAGTCCACTCCCAGAGTCCAAAGATCTTGAAGTACACGTTTCAGTTTGATGACAAATGGCCGATAATCCCTATAGGATCGAAGATACGCCCAACTACACTTAGAATAAATCTCTTTGATTCGATTTTACGAGACATAAACTTCAATAAGTCTTTCGGATCAAAATAAATCAAATCTCTTTCTGGATCCCAAGAAAGTCCTAAAACCTTAATCGGTAGACTAAGATCAACAGCAACAGTTTCAGAGAATTCTGGCTCAACCCTTTCTTGTTGCCATAACAAATAAAGTTGCTTCGAGTTAGTTCGCCACTTACGGAGTAACATGCCAGCATCACTGAATATTTGCAAGCACTCCATGGAGATACGTAGAGCGTCCTGAACATCATTTCGGCCGGATATGACGTCATCAACATACACAGAGCTGTTTAGCAAATTAAATGTATGAGGATACTGTTCCTTGTATTTTTTGAAATGATGTTTTAAAGTTTCTGCAAGCAGGTATGGACTAGGCCTAAGTCCAAAAAGAACTCTCGTGAAATTTAGGACGTAGGGATTATTGTTTAGATTATCAGTCCAGAAGAAACGCGTGAAATCTCGATCAGCAAGGTCCAATTCAATTTGAAGGAAAGCCGATTTCACATCAGCTGTAAAGGCCACAGAATTTTCTAGAAATCTCAGAAGCAGTTCTAAGATATTGGGATGCAAATTTGGTCCAGTATATAGAGTCTCATTTAACGACAAATTTTTATCTTCGTGAGCCGAACCATCGAAAACGACTCGAAGCCGACTTGTGGTTTTGTCGCTACGTATCACTGCATGATGGGGTAGGTAAAATCCCTGACTATTCGACAAAGATTCACAAGAAGTACGCTCAACGATACCTTGCCTAACATAGTCATCGATTACATCCTTATACTCACAAAACAACTCGTGATCACATTTGAATCTACGAACCAACCCCTCAAAGCGTTTACGCGCAACAAACTCATTATTTTGTAAAGCCTCTCTCATACCTGGTCTCCATGGCAAACTTACGCGATATCGACCATCTACGAAACTAATTGAGTCATCAAACTCACTTAGTACCTCTTCATCTCCCTTACTCCAAGACACCGAATCCTTATCATGTATCCCTAAACTTTCAATCTCCCAAAACCTTCTTAACTCAGCCGAAACAGACTCATCTTCACTGTGAATCAAATGCACCGAAGTACATTCGCTCTGCTCATCGCATCTACCCTGAAGAGACCATCCCAGACTGGTGTCGACAGCAACCAATGATGAATCAAGTCTTTTTATTTGATTTGTTAAGGACCAATAAAATTCTGAACCAATTAACAACGAAATTTCACAACTCCCAGTTGATTCACTACAACTAAACGTCAATCTAACACCTCTCGATTCCATTTCCTTCCAAACTTCTGGGTTCGGAAGACTAAGTGTCGCCTTAGAAATTTCCTCAATTTCCAATGCCTCAATCACAGTCTCCTGCCCATTCAATACATTCCTTAGTCTAACTTCTACCTTGGAACAAGTTTGATTTTTAGGAGTTTTTGATCCGAACGAGTAAATATTTAGCCTTTCCAAACCTATTTTTTTTAATACCAATCTACGGGATACATCTTTGTTAACAAAAGTCTTTTCCAATCCATTGTCAAAAAGACAAAATATTTTATCCGATGAAGTGCTACCGATAATTTCTACCTTAACACATTGCAATAAAACGCCACTGCAATTATTCATAACAGAATTTGAAGTCGTCGATTTAACGTCAACAGAGTTTTCTTTCAAGTCTAAATGCGAATTTTGTTTTTTAGAATTTTCTAACTTGAAGCAAATAGCGCGAGCATGGCGACCCTGACAATATGTACAAACACCCCCTTTGCAACCCTTTACACGGCAATTAATGTTGCAACATAAAAAACATCTACGTTCCTTAATAAGCTTATCCCTCTTTTGTTGAGCGCATAAATTCTCACACAAATCAGATGAATGAGTATTATTTTCGGAACAAAATATATTCAACTAAAATGCGCAGCTGTCAGTAGTTCGGTTGCAGATGAGCTCACAGTTGATTTGTTATGATTTGAAGAAAATTTAATTACTCTTTTGTTGCGTCTGGGTTAAGAATTTAGGCGCCCTCTCGGAGAATTTATTCGAATGTGAGCCTTTGATTTGTGACTCATGTGATTTTACTAAAGCGTCCGTGCGCTCACGACTTTGAACTTCATCGCGTAGATATGATGTTAAATCAGCGATTTGGGACTGCTTATCTTTATAAATTCGATTGAATTCTAACGCCAAATTAGGGGGAATAGCTTTCATAATTATCGGAAACAAAAGACAGCTATAAGAATTAGGAGATATTCCTAGCGTTTCGAGTCCCCTAATATTTAATTCCAATTGATCATACAGATTTCTTAACGCGATAACATCAAATGATTTGCGAACTGGGGTCAAATTTAACAAACTATTCATATGATAGTCAACTATAAGCTCCTTACGTCCGAATCTATCTTCTAGAATTTTAATGGCTGCGGCATAATTTTCCGAAGTCAGCGTTAAACCTCGTATTGCCAATTCAGCATCAGATGTGACAACCGATTTTAAATAGCAAAATTTGTCCACATCACTCAAACTTGAATTTTCATGCACTGCTGATTTAAATCTAGCCCAAAATCTAGGGAAACTACTTATATCTTTGCCTGAAAAAGACTCTAAAGTAAGTTTTGGCAAGCGTGATTGATTTGTTAAAGCAGTAGGAAATGAGCTATTTACAGGAAGTGTTACGTTTTGCTGTTGTGTTTCCCGCGAATTTTGAATACTAACTGAACTTGGAATCGAAACCGATTCTATATAACGCTCAGCGCGGGTTTTCCAAATTATAAATTTATCTCTATATTCTTCACGAGTTAATATTTCATCTTCCAGATTATCGATATCTATTAAACCCTCGACTTCCTTATCGAGTTTACTTAATTCCTCAAATTTAGAAATTAATTGCATATATATTTCATGCACTACTGTTTTGTCGGCAGAAATATTTATTTCGGATTCCAATTTATTAGTTTGCCTTGTCACAATAGACCTTATGACAGAACGAGTCTTTTTTGTTCCTTCTAATAAAGCCAGATTTGATGCATCCATTTCAAACCGAAACACTTTACAAGCAAAACAAATATTAAAATGACAATACCATACTAATCCAAAATGCAGCAATCTAGTACAAATTTCAGCTCCACAAACAGAAAACCAATATTAGAATCCACTCTAACTTATTAATTACTTTCCTTTAATCAAAAAACGAACAATTTCAATTTTCGCAACACCGACACACGAATCAACCAAAACAACGAAATAAACCGAAACAAAAACCAACTACTCACCCCACCGTGCAGCGAAAACATGCGCCAATAATCCAAAGTGGTTAGTATCACTCACAACACAATAATTCCCAACAACACAACATTTCCCGGCCGATGCACCAATTCTATAAAGGAAACATGACACCACTCAAAATCATCGATGCGTTATCAATTACAAGATCTTTATTCAAGGCATTCCAAATAGCGAGTGAAGAAACCTGCGCAGCGAACGGCGAACAATCTCCCCCTCTCGCCAAGTTTCTCGCCAATATTCGCCACAGGCGTACTTGGACATATAACAAGCCCGGTGATTTTATATTTATACCGGCCCAGATTTTCATTGTAACTATTAATCAAATTTTAATAATCGTTTAATTAATTTTAATAATTAATGCATTTTATTATTCAAATATTTATGTTTAATATCAAACTTTCTCTGTCTCTACTATTTATACTTCCTTTGGGTGAACTTGATTTAATAGTTCCATAAACCATTGGTTGTTTGTTACAAAACTAGGGATGTACATCGCACAACCATCAATTGCACTTTAAAATTGGTCAATGCATTAAATTTTAAGGTGTTATTTACCATTTTCATATTTTTACTCATTTAAATAAAAACTGCCAGTTTGGCGATATTTTTGTATGCGTGAAACAGAAAAGAATCAATCGTTGATGGGCGATGTTCAAGTGCAGAGAGCTCTACGTTAAAGACACTTGTTTTTCAATAATTTACACTTTTAATCCATTTCTACTGGAATTTTGGAGGTGGGGACGACTAAAACACCTTAAAGAGACATTGGCAAAGAGATTTTAATCAAAATCAAATTACTAAAAAATATGATTTTTTCATGATTTCAACAGAATGAGCATGCGCGATTTCGACGAAAACCTTAATGGTAGGTCCGATGACCACCACTAACCTACACACCAAATTTGAACATCGTAAGTCAATTTGTTCGGAAGTTATGCTAACTACGTACATACAGACAGACATTTTTTCTAGACCACTTTTTTTGAAATCAGGGTGTTTTCCAAAACGTAGAGAAATGCAAAAAAAATCGAATTTTTTTTTATCGAATGCTATGTTTTCATTACCATATGTACACATAAGGGTAATTGAAAGTAATAAAACAAAGATAACTTAATTGAAAAATAAAGAAAGTTCAGCTATATAAATACTAGTAAATTTACTAGAAAATTACATTCAGAATGATAATAAATACTTATCTTTAAAAGTTATAAAATAAGTAAAAATGCATCTATTTTCTAAGCACAACATAATCTATTAAATTAAAATGATGTGAAATTTTAAGTAATTTTTAAAATGTGAGCTAATTTATCGTCCCCTTCGCATCTGTAACATTTCCTCATTCTGGTGATGTATTTTATATATTATTGCCCTTGCACATAGTCACATATTATAGTCATTGCACGTATCAATCACATATTATTGTCATTGAACATACCAATCACATGTATTATTATCATTTTAAAATAGTATTGATTGTATTAGCATTGTAATTTAAGTCAGAGGTGGCGCCAGCAATGGGGCTAGGGGAAAGCTCGGGAAAGCTAGCCCCCCCCCCCCCCCCGTCGGGCACAATCATGTTGTTCGTCTGGGAACTACGACAACGACATTTTTTTTTTTTTTGCTCTTTTGACGAAATTTACACTAAAACAGTTTCTCTCATTTACTTACACTAGTTTGGTATTTCCTTAAATTTGGATGCTTTTTAACTGCTCGGATCACAAGTCTGAATTCAGGAATCACATACAAAATTTAGCAGGCCTGATCTCAAAAATTTTAGCAACGGGATAAATTATTTTTCACACAGTTATCGTGGAAATTAAGAAATTCGTCGGGAAACTGAATAAATAATTTTGTTAAAGAAACAATTCGATACGATTTCACAACAATTACGCACTTAAAACCACAATTCATTTTTTGACCAAATTCGTAATTTCCCCGACAGGGTGAACTGTATCAACACATGTTGTAATATCTTCTATAGTTACTCTGCATCCCGAGGAAATTTTTTCATCCCCATAGATTTCAAACACATGATATGTTATTTTCAATAGTTACTTTGTAAAAAAGTTTATTCCGTCGGAAAAAATGAGAACTATGTGAGAAAACGAAATAACACATCATTGTGTGTCAGGAAACAATTAGATAAAGTTTGATAAAAATTACTTTCAAATTGAAAACACAACTTATACCCCGATGAAATTTTTATTTCCCCGACAGGGTGAACTTTTTCAACACATGGTATGTTATCTTCCATAGTTACTCTGTTAAAATAGTTTATTCCATCGGAAAAATTGAGAACTACGTAGAAAAACTAAAGTCATCATTGTGTGCCAGGAAACAATTCAGTAAAATTTCACAAAAATTACTTTCAAATTGAAAACACAACTTGTATCCCGACGAATTTTTTTTCCGCCCTGATAGGTTTCAACGCATGATATGTTATTAATTACTCTGTTAAAACAGTTTATCCCTTCGGAAAAAATGAGAACTATGTCGGAAAACAAAATAAAATATCCGATAAAATTTCACAAAAATTACTTTCAAATTGAAAACACAACTTGTATCTCGATTTAATTTTTAATTTCACTGATAGTATAAACTGTTTCAATACGTGATATATTAACCTTACATAGTATACTGTCTTATAACTGTCATCCCTTCGGGGAAATAAAAAATTTCGCCAGAAAACTGAATAAATCATACTTAGTTTCTGCTCTATACTATAATGTTTTGAGAAGCGTATATTAAGAATTCAAAGGTCCATTTGTCTGTACAAGGTCAATATTCCCAGACAAAATTATAAGTGTCAAACACGTGTGATTTGTCAAATAAAAGGTTTCGTCTGGTAAATTGACTTATCACAAGACAACGACAAGTTATAACCGGAAGTACAAAAAATAGTAAAAAGTATTTCGTAAAATCTGAACGAAATGCTATAACCTCAACTCATTTCCTAATGAAATCATTTTTCCCACAAGGTGTAACTTGTCTGAATACAGTATGCTCTGTACGTTTTACATAGCATTACTGTGTACATTTTAAGGAGAAAATTCGACCCAATTTTAAAGTCTCGTTCCTAAATATAAAAAGCAACTTATTTCCAACGAAATTCTTAACTTCCCCGACGAGACAATTATTTGAACCTAGTAAGCTTTATACATCTTATATAGTACTCTGTGTTAGCGCAGTTTATCCCGCAGATTAATTGAAAAATTTCGTCGGTAAAAGAGTTGTGGTTTTGGAACATAACTTATGTGAATAGTATCCAATTGTTCCTTTATTAAAAATGATGGTTTCTTCAGTTATCCTTCCTTAGGTATATTAACTCCTCTACATGCCAACACTAAGAGATGATGAAAGCCAACCATAAATAATTTTTAAAAATGTCACATGGACAATGATAAAAAACGATAAAATATTTATAAAAAAATATGTTTACTAAAAACGCTGCGCCATATGGCCGTCAGAATTTTATGAACTTAATAATTTCTTGAACATAAGTAGTTAGAAACACGATAAAACAAGGTTTGTAAAAGTCACATTACAATTCTCATAAATAAGCAAACTGCAAATGCTTATTCCATATGGTTTTTTGCCTCCCCATCATTTGGTACTCATAAGTCATGTATTTGAGTGGTGCATTTCCTAATTTTTTCAGTAGTTCATAATCAATTTTAAAAATTCACAACTTAAGGAGCTAAATGTTGTAATCAATGATTGTGTGAGTAGTTGTGGAAAGCGGCAAGTATTCGCTGACTTTTTCAGACCGCCATGAAATGACACTTGACACATGAATGACCGCCATGAAATGCTGCAAGCAATTACTGCGGGTTATACATCCCTTCCTTCTCTTGGAAAGTGACGGTGAGGGACACAGAATAAAGAATGCGCCCTTTGGCTATTTAGCGAGAAGCTGACCATTTAACCCTTTAAATCCCATGGAGTCAGCGTTGTGGGTTTCACAAAACCCCGATGACTTTCCATTCATAAAAACTGGAAATGAACTCGCCCAACTCGTTCTCCTGTCTGCCACTCCTGGGATTGCTGTGGGGGGTCACTGTCGACCATTAAAAGATCATTACTATATGTATACAGCCTGCAATAGGGGTGTGCGTTGGGTCATCTGCTTGATATGTCAGAGAATTTAGTTGGCGTCTTATCAATGAAACAAACGCCACCGCTAAGTACATGACAAGATTCGCATAAAAGAAAAGTCCCTGACTATCTTACTCCATGTCCAAAGGGTGGGGCAGTTTGACATTGAGTACTTTAAATCCATGTCTCCCCTCTACATGCCCCACAATAGCCTATTGTTGAGGACCGTCACGCTTTAAACAACTAAGGCAGGGCAGTTCCCCTCACTTGAAAATATACGTTTACCCCTGGTTTACCCCTGCAACCGCCCGAAAGGCGGTTAGCTGGGAAATTCTCTACAAGGCGGTATAGGGCGGGTTGGGATTTAAAGTGTTAAACTCCTAAGGACATAGAGATGCCGATGAAAATTGATGCTGTATACTGATAAGGCGTTTTTTTTAAATCTTTTTTCTACTTTGTGTGTTTGTCCGAAGACAAATTGCAAGGGATTTGGATTAAGTTAAGGCGCCTTTTCGTTCTAGGAGGAGTAACTGAGATGCAAGCGATTCCAACATTCCAAAAAAAGAGCTTGAAGGAACAAATGAGATACGGAGACTGAGCAGAGGATGGGACAGTCGTTTTGTTCAGGTTTTTTCCTGGAATTATCGACAGAATTATTTTGTTTTCTCATCGATACTGGGCACGTGCATCTCTTTGAATTGAACCAATAACACAGTTTATGTAGTTGAAACGTTTACTTATTATAAGTACTACTTTTTTTTGCTACTTTACATATATAATAAACGATGTCCTTAAAGCGGACAAAATGCTTTCGTTACCAAGTTGATAGTTGTTTTTATTTTGAACATTTTGGCAACGATTAAGTTAAAAAACAAAAACACAGATTTGAAGCACTTTGATTACTTAAAAAAATATGTCCAGAATCATTCTGCACCATAGGTATGTGATTTTTTTTATCTGGAATGATTCGTAAGGTTTTTGCATAGCAATAAATTCTTTTAATATCAAAATCTTCAAAAATTATTAAGTCACAAAACGAAAAGTGTTTTTTTACGAACGAATTTTTAAACGATATTTTTTTTATTTAGAATTAAATTGAGATTCTTTAATTAGCATAATATTGGGTTTAAAACAAAATAGCTGAAAATAAAGTTCCTGTCCTAACTCGATATTTTCATTGCAATCTTAAATTAATAATAAGCTCTATCGGAACAAAAATAAACCGGTACTATTTTCAAGGGTCGCCTATTATTACTACTTGCAATATAAAACATAAAAATATGTTTGATGATTGAAGAACTAATCATATCTCCTTACAACTGAGGATGTATTTCTCATTTAATATATTGACTCGATATTTATTTTGATCTCGTATTCTTCTAGATGCTCAAAATTGCACTTTATAACTGGCAGAAATAGACAGTCGGTGGTTTCAAAACAAAACAAAACAATCATTTAAAAAAAAGTTGCTTTCAACTTGTACTATTACTTATTCTTAATAATTAGTTAAAAATTTCATATCTTAGATACTTTTATTTCATAATTAATTATGAATATAGATTTCAATGTTATTTTTGTAAAAAACATTTTGCTTAGAACTTTCAATTGTTTTACTGTTTTTGGAACTGTCCAAAACCAATAATCAAAATCCTTGCATAGAATTAATTTTTTAGTTGTTTATCAGAGTAAGATATTTTATTCTATTGATAATATAATATAAGTATCGTAGCAGCCCAAAATGTCTGGACTTTTTGTGATTTTTTTAACTTCGATTTTCAAACCATGCAAAATGGCAAATGAACTATTCGTCAGAAACAGAGGTCATAGCCTTTAAATCGGTGTATCATTTATCAATTTTTGTGTTGTATAAAGCAGGGGCGTAGCCAGAATTTTTTTTTCGTTAGGTTTGAAATTTTATAACTCTTCAAGACATGTCAATAATTTTTGTTATTAATGCCAAATATATTTAATTACAGGTATTTTTTCTAAGTATATTTGTGGGTTGGAGATCCCTCCAATAGATGGCATTCCCTTCAACGGATGTCGCCCCTGGCGGAGAAGTTGGGAAGTAGGAGGAAGTGATGACGGAAGGAGAGAGGGGAAGGACATTCTTCTGGAGAGAGAGAACGAGAGCGAAAGGTGCTGTGGGGTTTTGTCCCCTGACGATGTATAATAACCTTAATATATATTAATTAAAGTTCAATGAACAACTACTGCTTAGTTATTCAGCCCCACTAGCCTTCCCACATGGGGGCTCGGCCTAAGGAAAAAATGGAAAGATCTTCGGCCTACAAAAGCCAACGGTAAACCTGCCGCGTGAAAAAATTGTTAGATACGGTCGCCTAGCTGCGGAGTATCAAAAAAGTAAAACTGGACACTTGCGAGTTGTCTCACCTGCACAGCAGCCCATAGAAAAGATTTCCCTATTACAATCCGGCAGAAGCGAAACTACGATCCGGCAGAAGCGAAACTACGATCCGGCAGAAGCGAAACTACGATCCGGCAGAAGCGAAACTACGATCCGGCAGAAGCGAAACTACGATCCGGCAGAAGCGAAACTACGATCCGGCAGAAGCGAAACTACGGGGAGCCAAAGCAGAACTGATACCTCGAACTATGCCAGCACTGGAGCATTGGGGATGAAATGATGAAAACCTACCTGAATACTACAGACGGACTGTAAAATCAACTAAAAGAAATTGAAAAGTGCACAGGGTGCATGAAAACCGAAACGACGAGTGGAAGCAACGAGTGGCTATATCTACGGGGTTTCTATAGTGTCTGCACGGGTGTCTACACTGGATCCTGTGAGTAGAAATTTTTGATTTTTGAAACTAACCATGCCGCTAAATACAGCTGCAACTTCAAATAAACCAGTTATGACCTTTTTGGCGAAGGCACGAAAATGTGATTTAATAGTCCTTGTTAGAGAACTTAACTTAACTGTTCCTGAACATGCGACAATTGCACAGATGAATAAATTAATTACTGAGTCTAGTGATTATTCTGCGGAAATCACTAAAGATATGTTAGCTACTATAGTTAGCGAACGTGAGGAGGAAGAACGACAAGCTCAACTCGATATTGAAAGGGAAGAAAGACAAGCCCAACGCGATTTAGAACTAAAAAAATTAGAAGCCGAAACTGCAAACCGACAAAATCAGCCGATAGAAAATTCCGGAACAAAATATGATGTTTTAAAAATTATGAAACCTTTTGATATGAAAAGCGACGTAGCTATATTCTTAACATTATTCGAAAGACAAATCTCTAGAGCAGAAATAACAAAAGAGAACTGGGTTACCCATTTGTTAACACTACTTCCATTAGAGATCGTTAATTTAATTGCACGGGAACCAGAAATCAAGGCTAACGATTACGATCATATAAAAAAAGTACTTCTAAAGCGCTTTTATTTATCACCAGAACAGTTTCGTCAAAATTTTGCTAGTCATAAAAAAGACATTCAAGCTTCATGGAGAGATTTCGCTTTTGAGCTGACAAGCTTTTTGGAAGGATGGCTACAGGGATTAAAAGTAGAAACTTTTCAAGATTTAAAAGAACTAATGATCGTAGATCAACTGAAACGAAAAATGCCAAAAGAAACTCGCGAACATTTTCTAGATGACCTGCCTAAAATATCTCGAGTAGAAGAGTTGATAGAAAAACTCGACGATTTCGATTCGGTTAGAAGAAATATTTCAAACATAAATTTACGAGGAAATAGGGGGTACGAAACGAAGTATAATGATAGTGAACATGTAACAGGTCATTATAATAAACGTGCCCAAACCTGGTCAAAAAAGCAGCTTACTAACCCATGTGTATATAATAAAAATAATAGTGCATCTTGTGGCTATGACAAATATAATAGTGCATATGGTGGTTATAGTAAAAATAATGATTCTTCTTATGTAAATAATGGTAGAAGTAATACTGTAAATAATGATAAATATAATACTGTAAATGATTATGATACTACCAATAGAAATAAAAGTAGTTTAGTTGATAAGAATAACAGTATAGTCTGCTGGCACTGTAACAAGTTTGGTCATAAAAGTTTTGTGTGCCCAGACAAAAGGGTAGTTAACAGTGTAAATAAAGCTTTACCAGTATGTAATAAAACTTGGAAAAAGTTAATTATTAGAGGTAATGAAGTTTTATCTTTGGTGGATACAGGGAGTGATTTATGTCTATGTAATCTAGAATTCTATTCAAGTATTGGTAATCCGGAATTATTACATGAAAGTATTATTATTAATGGGGTTAACACACAAGGTATTATACCAAAGGGATATTTTTACTGTGATATTGAAATTGATGATTTTTCTATATCAAATAAAGTGTATGTGATGGATAATCTGAGTACCACATTCATTCTGGGAATGGATTTGCTTTCCAAAGTAAATTATGTTTTAAGCGATCAAGAACTCGTAATTCGTAGTATTAAAGATCATAAAACGATCTCTTTAGCTCAAATGAAACAGATCAAAATGCCCAAAGAACAGGAAATAAAAAGATACTTTATTTCCAGCGTTTTTATAAAAGAGGCAATTCCGTCTTACGATAAATTCAAGGTCAAAAGGTATCACTCTTCAGAAATCAATGAGCTGCATGATTCGCAAATATCTTTCGGAGGTAAACAGGGCCACGTGCTTGTGGAACAACATGGCGGTGTGCTCACATCACAACAAAACCACGTGCGTTTGTTGACAAACAGAAAAAGCTGCGGATTCCTAACAGTTCATAGATTAGATTCAGATAATGAAAAGGCTTCTATTCTGGAAAGAAACATTTCAACGAATAATGATTTTAAGGAAAATGATATTTTTAAAACTGTTGGAATTTTAAATGATAACTTTTTGGATTTAGTGCACATTAGAGATTTAAGCGTTAGAAAGGAGGTTTCGGACTTAATAAAAAATTACGTTCCGAATAAAACGAAGAGTACTAATTTAAAGATGAAAATAATTTTGAAAGACGATATTCCTATTCGTCAACGTCCTAGAAGATTAGCTTTGCCCGAGAAACTGGAGGTTGATAAAATCGTTGCCGAATGGCTTGAAAAAGGGATTATACGAAACAGCTGTTCAGATTACTGTTCTCCAGTGGTCTTAGTGAAAAAGAAATCTGGAGAATCACGTTTAGCAATCGACTATAGGTTGATTAACCGTCGTTTAATTAAAGATAGTTTTCCCCTACCCATTATCGAAGAAGTTTTAGATCAATTAGGGAATAATAAGGTGTTCTCAAAAATTGATTTGAAGAGCGGGTTTATGCACGTCGACGTTGAGGAAGACAGCATAAAATATACTTCTTTCGTGACTCATTCTTCTCAGTTTGAATTCTGTAAAATGCCCTTCGGGATGTCAACAAGTCCGGCAATATTCCAAAGATACATTAACTATGTTTTCAGAGATCTTCTTAAAGATGGAACTGTGCTTATTTATCTTGACGATATAATTCTGCCATCGCTTAATGAACGTGAGAATGTCAACAGTTTGAAGAGAGTGTTAGAAACAGCATCCCAATACGGTCTTGAATTAAATTTAAAGAAGTGCCAATTTTTAAAAAAGAAGATAGAATTTTTGGGACATGTCATTGAGAATGGTACAATTAAACCTTCGTTCGACAAAGTTAAAGCGGTCCAGAACTTCCCCACACCTAAAAATGTAAAAGGCGTTCAAAGTTTTTTGGGATTGACGGGATATTTTCGTAAATACATCAAATCATATTCCCTTATAGCGAAACCATTGAGTGATTTACTTAGAAACAACACTACATTTTATTTTGGGAATGAGCAGCAAAATGCCTTTAAAGAACTGAAAGACATCCTTTCAAAGAGTCCTGTGCTTCACATTTATCAACCGGGTGCAAGATTAGAGTTACACACAGACGCAAGTTCTTATGGGTATGGTGCAATTCTTTTCCAGGAAGCGGAAGATAAGAAGTTGTATCCCATATACTACATGAGTAAAAAAACATCGACACACGAAGAAAAATATTCAAGCTATGAATTAGAAGTTTTAGCAGTAATTGAAGCTTTGAAGAAATTTAGAAACTATTTATTAGGCACTAAGTTTAAAATAGTTACTGACTGCTCCGCATTTAAAATGACCATGAGCAAGCGTGATTTAACACCAAAAATAGCCCGTTATGCACTTATACTTGAAGAGTATGACTACGAAATTGTACAAAGACCTGGTACTCGTATGAAACATGTTGATTCTTTAAGTCGACATCCTGTTTTGATAACTACGTGTGAAGACATAACACGAAATATCGCCGCTGCACAAGCAACTGATGAGTACATCCAAACAATCAAAGAGGCCTTAGAAGAAGGAAGAGTAAACAACTTCGTCGAGAAGAATAACATTTTGTATAAGGTTGTCAATGATAGAGAGCTACTGGTAGTACCACAAGAAATGCAAGCAGAAATTGTGAGGAAGATTCATAGTAATGGACATTTCGCCGCACAAAAAACAGAAGACATTTTGAAGCAAGAATATTTTATACCAAAGGCACGTAACATCATTGAAACAGTCATAGCAAACTGCGTTGAATGCATACTTTACAATGCGAAGAAAGGAAAAGCAGAAGGATTTTTAAATCCCATTTCGAAAGACAGCATTCCTCTACACACTTACCATGTTGATTTCGTTGGACCCCTACCTTCTACAAACAAGCAGTACAAACATATATTTTCTGTTATCGATTCTTTTACGAAGTTTGTATGGTTTTACCCAGTGAAATCTACATCTGCCAACGATGCCATACAGAAATTAAAACAACAGCAAGCCATTTTTGGAAATCCGTCACGAATAATAGCGGATAAAGGTTCAGCTTTCACGTCGAAGCAGTTCGAAGAGTATTGTCAAGAGGAGAACATAGAGCTTATTACCATAACAACTGGAATTCCGAGAGGTAACGGACAGATCGAAAGAATACATGGAACTTTGGCACCAATCCTTGCCAAGCTGTCGATTGAGGAGCCTGAAAAGTGGTTCAAGCACGTCGATAAAGTCCAGCGAACGATGAATTCAACAACAAGTCGAAGTACCAAGAGAACTCCTTTCGAATTACTAACTGGAGTCAAGATGCGAAATAAAGAAGATTTGAAGATTTTGGAAATGCTGGAAGAGGAGAGAATTACAGAGATGATGAACACTCGTGAAATAGAACGCGAAGAAGCTAAGAAGAATATCCTTAAACTACAGGAGGAAAATCGAAGAAACTTCAACAAGAAGAGAAAGGTCGCCCACAACTACAAGATCGGAGACCTAGTAGCAATACAAAGAACACAGATGGGGCCAGGAATGAAACTGCGTCCTAAGTTTCATGGACCTTATGAAGTCATCAAGATCAGACCGAAAGACCGATACGATGTGAAAAAAGTGGGTCATCATGAGGGACCAAATCAGACGTCGACTGCGGCCGATCTCATGAAAAAATGGGGACAATAGAAAGTCATAAACTAAAAAACTTTTTGGTTGTGAACTTTTCCTAAGTGTTTTTGAACTCTTTCAAGAGAACTTTAATTTCGAACTTTTTCGAATTTTGAAACTTTTTCAGTATTTTTTAACTTTTCGAGTGAACTTTGAATATTTGAACATTTTCTAGTGATTTTTTTTTAAACTACAAACTTTTTGGGGAGAATCCTGCAAGTTTAGAACTTTTCATCACATCCTACACCAAATTTTTGTAAAATTTTAGAACATTTTTCTCTCCGTTTTCTTTTGATTCTTTTCAGAATTTGATATCAGGCGAGGACGCCTGCATTGTCAGGACGGCCGTGTGGGTTGGAGATCCCTCCAATAGATGGCATTCCCTTCAACGGATGTCGCCCCTGGCGGAGAAGTTGGGAAGTAGGAGGAAGTGATGACGGAAGGAGAGAGGGGAAGGACATTCTTCTGGAGAGAGAGAACGAGAGCGGAAGGTGCTGTGGGGTTTTGTCCCCTGACGATGTATAATAACCTTAATATATATTAATTAAAGTTCAATGAACAACTACTGCTTAGTTATTCAGCCCCACTAGCCTTCCCACATATTTAGAAAATTAAAAACATTTTAAATAAATTTACCATTTAAAAAAAAAAATCCCTTGGTTATTGCGTTCTAATAACAAACTGAAAAATTTCGGGAGGGGATATATCCCGATATCTCTCCCCTGGCTACGCGTCTTGAATAAAGGGAAGAAAAGGAATTGTGGGAAAAAAAAAAAAAAAAAAAAAAAAAAAAAAAAAAACCTTCTAGAAAAAATATAAAAGATAATTATAATTTTTTTAATAACATAAATTGTGCTTTTTTTTTTTTGGTTTTAGATTTAATTTTGTGTCTGATTGGTATTTCCTAGCCGATTTTGTGTTATAATTAATTACATATAACATTGTACAAATATTCAAACAGTTTTACATAACAGAGTTATTAAACTTTGGTTAGTGGATCGGTTGAAAAATGTCCCCCACAAACAATTTCTCAATAGATGCCAGCCCATGATCAACGCCTTTTTACAGTTTTTTTTTTTCAAGTTATTTTAAAAATATTTTTTAATTTTTACTTTTTTCTGTTCAATAATGTTGTGTATTTAGTTAACATACCCATTTTCTTTGATATTTGGTCACGGACTTAATAGTATGCACGAAAATGTGAATTTGGTGGACATTTGTCCCCCAATTGTCTAACCGTGTGACAAAAGGTTGCGCTTCTAACCAAGGGTAAAATGAGAACTGCAGCCGCTTTTTTTTTTTTTTTTTTAATTTTATTATCATCATCATTATCATTGCTTTTTTTTTTTTTTTTTTTTTTGTAGAAGAAAATTATTTTTCTATCTTGGAAAGTATGAAAGTATGATTATTTTAGTATGAAAAATTATGGAACAATTTTTACAAAAGTTTAGCTGAAACTACTGTGCCCTAAAAGCAAACATCTACACATTTTTGATAAACATACATCTTTATTTGTCAGCATGAATTTGTTTTATATTACATTGTAGTGTTACTAAAATCGTAATATGTTCTAATTATGCTGCAAAATTGGCTTCGATCTATGATTTTATAATTTTAGTTTGCTTTAAAACATGTTAGTTTAAAAAAATGTGCTTAGCCCCCCCCCCCCCCCCCCCCCGTTGGGGATGGATAGCCCCCTCGTCGGGCAATTCCTAGCTCCACCACTGGTTTAGGTAGATAAGTCATTGCAGTTAAGTTGAAAATTAAGTACGAAAATAGGAGCACAATTTAATGAATCAAAGATATTTTTAATAAATATTGAATCATGTCAAAAATAGTAGTGTTATACACGAACTTATATTTAAAAAATATCTTCCTATATACTCTGCTCTTTTCACGCATCTCATATTATATCTTCCGATGGTATGTTTTTTTTTTTTTTTAAATATGAACGCTTCTAGATGTTCTTGGGTAATCGTACTAAGTAATTGACTTAAAATTGACTTTAATTTTGAAAATGACAGTTCACAAGAAGCTTGCGAAATGTGGAGGGATATATAGCATGTAACTAAGAAGACTTTCTTTTATATATAAATAATTTGAAAGGACACTTATTTGAAATGTAATTGTTGGTCAATGGGAAGACATCCAAGAACACTCACATAAAATCAGCTGAGCACTTGTGAGTTAACAGCACGTGTATATAATTTGAAGAACATTAATGAAGAACACCATTGTATAATTTTAGAAATTAAAGGACTTTATTGGAAACTTATTGGAAAGGGAAAATTTCCTCTCAACTCAACAAAACAATAGTCACTCTTTTTTTGTGTTGTGTTCAATCATTTGTCAATTTCATTCGACTACTAATGTCATTACAACAAGAGTGAAGAGTTACTACCCACTTTCCCACCTCGAAAAAGTGACCCCCTGACCTGAGAAGTTCTTGTGCCTTTTAAGATGTCCGAACAATATATGTTGCCAAAAATCTTGGCGACCAATTATAGTAATGGGTATTATAGTAATGGGCCCATCGATGTCTGGGTGGTCGTCAGACCTCCTTTGTCCCTTCCTCACCTCAGGCGTTGTCGGCCGCTCTTCCACAAAAAATGGCCCACAATCTCTCCGTACTTTTCTTAGATTTTCTTATCACCTCTACTAAACGAAAAAGGGAGGAACAAGTGGAAGAGATTGGGATTTAAATGCACTGTGCTTTAAAAAAAAACTTTAAGAAAAGCAATTAGTATCTATATTTAAAAAAAAAATTACGTATTAAATAAATACGAACTTTCACACTGATCCGGTCCATTTTTCACAAACACTGACCGGTCCGGTAATTGCACCGGATAACCTATGGCCAATATGTTTCTAGTATAGCCAATGTCGGGAACAGGGATTCTGGAAGTATTGACCAATCTTGGCCGAAATAATTCCAAAATACACGATGTTTTTTACAAAAATTAAACATGTCACAAGCATTACAAAATATATTTCTTAGCCATCCCTCTTTGCATATAAAAAAATATTTCAATTTTAATACTGTGCATATCAACATTTTAAACCCATCAGTATATTTATTCAGCTTTGGGCAGGATTGGCCTAGATCAGGTGCGTACTGGCCATAGGGTTGCCTGGCACTCATGAAAATTTAGAAATTTAATTTCTTTGATAATCCCGATAATTTCATACATTTGCAGAAAAATTTACAAAAATACTCTGATTTAATCAATCATAAAATTTTAATCCGACTAATTTCAAGGCGAAACTCTCGTTTTTCTTTCCAAGTCACGAAACAACAGTCCGAACCAACAGCCGCCATATAAATGTTGATGACACATTAAAATACATTTTTCTATGTAAAATCTGTTTACATTTTAAACGAAAGTTATTCACTCCATTTTTTGTTAGTGACCTGCATACTCATGTAATTTTTTCATGTTTTTTTTTTTTTTTTTTACTCACCAATTATCTTTTCGACATTCACCCTCAGTACTATTAAGAATAAAGAAAAAAAATCGATGTATAGGCGATAAATGTATATAATTAATACCAAAAGTGTCTGAAAATAAAATTTTAAAGCTTTACTTTGAATGCAAAATAACTAGTGTTGATACGGACTGAAGAAGTTGCAATACTTAACAAAATTACGAAGTATCACCTGGGTACTTTTACATTCCTTAACTTTTTTAATTAAAAATTAGGGGGAAAAAAGCAACATTCATAGAAAACAGGAAGGCATATTTCAAATATTTTTTTATAAAAAAAAAATTAATACACACCACCTATCAATTCATATTTCATTAGGATTCCCATTTTTGCAAAATCCAGTTTTGAAAGAATGAAGACCTCTCTCCCCCCCCCCCCAGTACAAATATAATGTTGTCGTAAGGCATACTAGAATGATAAAAGAAAGAAGGAAACAAAATTAATAGACTAACTTACCGCAATTTTTATTTTGCGTGCAGATTCAAATGGTTTTGCTGGTTCACCAACATGTTTTCAGGAAACTACGTTTCCTACATGTGCGCTAAATTCACACCTTTGCTTGCAATCCTCATCGAAGCAATAACAATAACTAAACAATACTTATGACAATGCATCCCTAGTCACTTTCTTTTAATACTATTATTTTTTATACTAATTTAAGAATTGCCGACTAACAATCATGGTTTGGATTATAAGTGGTTTGTTCACATGACTCTAAACAGAAAGGATATAGGAGAAGACAAGGACTGGTTCTTTCAAACACTCGTTTTATCGAATGTGGGACTGTAGGATCTGCCCCCTCCCCCAAGCTTATCTGTAAAGGGGCTCCTTATCTCGAAGGGACGATCAACCTACTCGATTTGATTCTATGCCGACTTGTATCTGCTTGGTGAAGAATGATGGTCATCCTCGTTTAAGAATTGCCGACTTCGTATGTTATGTTGTTATCTGGTAGTGTTTTCACCCGAAATTTTTTAGAAATATATACTATTTAATTTACAACTGGCCTTATTTTACATAGTTTGACGACTCATTAAAAAAAAATCACAATTTACCGACTGAGAAAATAGTGGGAGGGAGGGGGGAAGTAAAATTTTATCATGTTGATTGACAAAGGCATAATTAAAAAGATCAAAACCTATTACGTTTAAAATTTCAAGGGTCTACGTATATTGGAAGTCACTTTCTATAAACACAACCCACACAAAGGCACTTCCTCCTAATTAATCTGAGAAGAATAAAATAGAGTGGAAGAAAATAATCAAATAGTTTTGGCTTTTGGCTGTAGCCTTGGCTAAAGTTTTGGTCACAACCAGAACATAAATCAGATTCATAAGAAGAACAAAATTCCGGTGACTTTGGCGATTTTCAAAGGATTTCAATTTGCCATGTTCCCTTGTTCAAAGTTAACACGGCTGAGAGTGGCCAAGGATGGGACTAAGCTTGGTCAATATATTATACACTTGCATGTCTGTCGCATTGACATCGAACTTGGTGGCGGAACACTGCCGCGTTCCTGGATATTACAAATACGAAAAATAAAGATTGTCACAGTGGCTGAGTTAACAATTGAACTTGACGTCACATACATATTCCTCATGCTTTGGATTAAAGCAATTTGTAATTGTTTTCAATGCGTGGCAATAGAAAAATGCAAAGCTGGTAAGCCAAAAGAGAACAGAACAGCAGTGTTGTTTTAATGTCATGTCAGATGAAAACACGGAAATGTAAGTAAAATACGTCCTGTTCTTAAAATCAAGTTTCCTTTAACATATTCGTCTTTTAAAAGTTTATTTTTTTTATTTTTGACATGTTTGTTTCTTTGTTTATGCTATTTGTTATGATTTAGAAATTAAAGGGTTTCTTTCTCCGTATGCTACAGACTAATTTTGCTGATTTGTTTACTTTTATTTTGGAAATTAGATTTAGGTTTATATGTTTTTCTATAATATTTCTAATAATTTTTTTTGCATGGATTGAAAATAATTACAATTTTTTCATAGGTAATCTAAATAATTAACAAACAAAGTGAAATACTTTAAAATATTTTTTGTTTTAAGAACTTGGTTGATTTCGTTCAAATTTATTTTACAAATACACGCATGATGTTAAAAAATTTTTATTTTTCAATTGTTGTTGTTTAAAGACTAATATTTGTTATTTTATTTTCAGATTCAACTTGTTTTGAAGTTGGAAAGTGAAAATAATGCTCGCTTGTAATGTTCATGTCTTAGTTGCTTGGACAATGTTTACCTAAAGTTAATTCATAAGATGGGAGTTTTGCCTTACAGCTGATAAGCAATAATTTTATAAGCCATACATTAAATAATTTTTCGTTTGCTTTGATTTATACTTAGGCATAAAAATGGTTCAAAAGTACCAATCTCCAATCAGGATTTACAAATACCCCTTCGAGCTTGTTATGGCTGTAAGTATGATCCATATTAGATTTGGGTTAAGATTTACTGTATGGTCTCCCTTGGCGACTTTTAACGAAAATCGCCAAATTGAAAAGGATATCAAATGGCTGTGTAATCAAATCCAAAATGGCGTTAAAACATGCTGTGTTGCCAAATCCAAATGGTCACTAGGGTTACTCGAAAACCTTGGCTGCGGGTTTCCACATTTGACGCTGAAGTGCCAACTTTCAAAAAGTCATCAAGGGGGACGTTCAGTAAATCTTAACCTAGAAATGAAGTTTTTTTTATTCATTTGAATTATTTTAATATGAAATATATTATAATAAAATTCACTAAAAATATACAGAAATGGGATATAATAAGAAAGTGAGAACATTAAATTTTACATGGATTTTCAGGTAACCTCAATTTTAATTCGTGACAGAACATTGGTGTTAAAGGCGCCAACTTTCAAAAAGTCATCAAGGGGGACGTTCAGTAAATCTTAACCTAGAATTGAAGTTTTTTTATTCATTTGAATTATTTTAATATGAAATATATTATAACAAAATTCACTAAAAATATACAGAAATGGGATATAATAAGAAAGTGAGAACATTAAATTTTACTTGGATTTTCAGGTAACCTCAATTTTAATTCATGACAGAACATTGGTGTTAAAGTGTCTACCACCCTTTCTGTAAGTTACTGTCATGCTATACCTATGCAAGGCTAATTCATAACTCGCAAGCTTTACCCTTTGTGGCTACCCTGTGTTAAATAGGCTTACGGGTTGTGAAAATGTGATGGGAACTTGATAAGGTTGCTTCTTCTTTGGTATGCAATCTTTTGCTATGTTTATTGAGTGGCTATCCACTTTAGCACGTATGTACACTGAATACTTCTCCTAAATCATTCAATTTCTCGACATTTGGTGTTGCTGTTCTTCGCTCGACATCTCTGTAGACTCAAGGGCATAGTTTTTTATGTCATTTGACGACTTATTCTTCGTTCTTGTTGGAGCATAAAAGATTTCTCAAAAAATCCTGATAAAAAATTAGCCCAATTAATTCAACTTGGTTAGTATAAGGTTGCAATTTATTGAAATGCAATTCCCTTCGGTTTTTATCCTCTAACTCTACCAAAGCAGAATGGGGTAGAGTCAGCTGATCACCAACTGCAAAAGTCTTTTCTCTTGCTCTTATATTGTATCTAGAGGGGTAATACTCTTGTGATTTTTCCATGTTTTCGGCAGCAATCTCGTGTGCAGTTTTTATACCTTTACCTGCAAATGCAAATCTTCTATATACTTTTCAATTAAGGGAGATGCTCCTGTTGGAATCTCTGCTTCACCTATCCAAATATTCTTGATTAGTCTTAGTGGACCTGGGGATGATCTTCCATACACCAACTGAATAGGTGAAATTCCAGTCGTACTATGGGGTACTTCTCTGAACTGAGAAACTCTTTCGTTTTGAAAATTTTCATGCAGTTTTATACTTGTATTTAATGCATCATAAGTCAAAATACTAATCAGCATGCCACTAAGTAATTTCTCTGATAGTTCACAGGTCACCACCATTGGCAATTCATACAAAGGATTTGTATTAAAAACTTTGTTTTGTTTGTTTCTAATCTCCCTTTTGTCTGACGAAGTCAGACAATATCAGTGAAGCCATTGACATTAATGAAGTCTGACACTAGTTGTGGACAGTTATAAATGTCCTCCCAGTCCAGTCCAAGGCAGTCCAAAATGTGCTGAGGTGATGCCTGTTCTTTTTGGCATTTAGGGCAAAGAGGAAAATTTTTGCTTGCCCCGGAATATGTTAGGCCTTTAAGGTGACCACTAGCAAAACTTTGTTTTTATGGGTTAACTGCTCAATTACAACTGTTTCTATGTTATTATTCTCAATCTCCTCGTTAGATGTTTAAAGACATGTCAATTTTGCTGATGGTGAGGCATCCATATTATTATCAATTAAAGCTTTTTTTTTGCAAATACAATTTTTTTTGGTGTGCTGTGCATTCTCTTTTGCTGTAACTTCCCTTTTCTGTTTTGCATCAATCTTATCTTTGATTTCTTAATCTCATTCTGCCATCAGATCTAGAAAATTTTGATTTGTAATAATAGCTGAGTTTGTAATTATTTATCTTCTGATTTCTTAATGTGATACTCTTAGACTACAATGTATTAAATGCCCCACTTACGATGTCTTCAAAACTAGTTGACACTATTCTTGAACAGGAAGTGTTTGATTCAGATATAACGTTAACAATATAGGATGGTGATGCTATAATCCCAAACTTATGTAAGAACTTGTGAACCAGATCTAATTTTTGTTTAATAAGTAGTTAAAGGAATAACTAATATCTAGTAAAGTTTAAAGATAGAAATAAAGTTACTCTTCCGTTATTCGGGCGCAAATGTCGCCAACCAAACGCGAGACAGACGTCGCCAAGAGAAGCGAATGACAAAGCAGTCAACAGAATAATAGTCGAAAGCGTTCAATTATAAACAAATATAAAAATATTATTTAATAGTAAGCAAAACAAGTTTAACTATAAACAGATATTAATGAATTGTAAGCAAATTTAAAACAAAAATTAACATAGAAGAAATGAAGGAGTTGTTTGAAAATGAATTCAAAGAATAGAGCACCTGGACCCCAAACGAACTTTCCCCTTATGGTTGTAAGAAGAAATTTGGCGAAATTCTACAGTATTTGGCGATTTATCGCTTGAGCCCGGAAAACGGAAGAGTACCGAAATAAATATGAAAAACTTCTGAAATTCTAAAGAATATTATTGACCAAGAATTTCCCCTATGATCAAGAATTACCTCAGTAAACTTGGGTATAAATGGGTATAGTTATGTAACAAAATGAAAAAAGAATTGTAAAAAAATTATTTATCTTATTCAAAAACTTATCCTATCTGTAGTTAAAAATCAGTAGCAACAAGAAAAAGACAAAAATGTGGCACTGATATGGAACTTGAAAAAAGTAGGATATTTTTAGACAATCTTAAGAAGAAGATGTTTTCAGAGTAGCAGGGATCGCATTCACCCTAAAATTTATAATATTCCTTAAATTTTTGTTTCTCCCTAAAATTTCTAAAATTGGACTTAAATTTTTGAATATTTCCTAAAAGAATTAAAACCCCCCAAAATTCCCTGATTTTTCTCCAATACCAGCAAGAAACCCCCAGATATTCCTCCTGATGAGAAAAGTAGATTTAATTAAATTTGCATGTTTGTTACAATAGTATAATTGTTTAATTATATAACTGTCATTTTGCTGAAAATTTGTTTACTGTTCAATGTTTTGAAAATAGGCAGTTTTTGTCGGTATTGAAACAAGCTTTGGCAAGAATATGTCTGTGTTTGGAACCTATGTCAGTTTCAAAAGAAATATCCCTAAATATTTTTGAATTATCTCCAAAATATTAAAAACTGTCTCTAAAATGTTATGAAAATTACTAAAATTTTAAGAATTATCCTCAAAACTTTTAAGAATTACTCCTAAAGTGTTCGTGAAATTTTTGGAATCATCCCTAAATTTTTTTGGAAACTAATTGTGAATATATAAGGAGTTTTTACCTTATTTTAGTTAATTTAAATAGCATTTTTTAATACTTATAAAAGTGGTGACTATGAATTACCTCAGAAAAAGTTACCAAGAATTCCCCCGTATGAGCCTATTATTTTTATTTCGGAAAAGCTGTCTGCCCTCCATACAAACAGTCTCATTAGCTCATAGTAAGAATGATTCAGTAAACCAAATAATTTTTACAATCATCTACGTTCTTGTAGCAGAAATATTATACAACTTTCTGTAACAAGCTTTACAAGAACCAATACTTTTCTGCAACACATTATTTTGTAATAACAATATTTCGGCAAATTATGGAATCGTTACATTTCTTTTTTGTCCTAAAATGCCAAATGACTAGACTTCCCTGTATGTTAATCAGTCAGAATTCATTGTTAAAGAAAATAATTCGATATGAATGGTGTATCATAAAAAATATGATTCACTTTTTTGGGTCAGTTATAAGAACATAGTTTGTAATAAGGGACACTTTATGTGGCGGCTTATTGCCAATTTGGCCACAAAATGCTGAGCTCCTTTATAATGGAATAGTATAGTCATTGGTAGCTTTAGTGTTTCAATAAGTAACTCAAACCATCCAGTCCTGTATAGGCCTGATGGTGTTAAAAAAAAATTATATTTAGTCACAAAAATTTAAAACAGTATTTGCTAATGTGTCTGTGTTCATTTTGGCTATATATATCTATGTGCAATATTATAAAAACCTACTTACAAAATGTTAAGAATAAAATATGCAATGCAATCAAGATTTGTTTGTTTATAAATGATACAATCATGATGCTTGGGTGTATGCCTTGGGTGTATCTAAGTGGCAATCAAGCCATCTTTTGTAGTTTGTTGAAACAGGTTTTATTTAATCTCATTTTTGCATTGAATGAATGTAAAATGACTAGATTTCTGCCTGTGGTAATCTGCAGACATAGATTGCTTTTTTAAATATTAATTTTATACAAATGGGCAAGTTGAACATTATGAGATTGACTTTTTTAATTGGATTTTTGCTTGTTATTAACAATAACACAATTTTGGGAGGAAATGAATAGCATGGCAACATTCCCTGGAAAAGGAGATATATTCTGAACATTTAAAAAATTTAAATTTGGAAGTTTTTATAGTATGTGTTTTTGTATTGTGTTTCAATTTGCTCTTTTTACTCATTAAAGGGAAAATTAGTCATAATTGTCTAATTTTACTGTGAATGTGGATTACATATTATTGTTTGAAATAATAATTTTCTGTTACAATTAATTTTTTTTTTTAAATACATTTGAGTGTAACAAATAATTCTGCATTATATATCAGCAAAAACATATATATTTTAATTAATCCCATTAGTTCTTTTTTTATTTATTTTAATATGGATTTAGATTTAAAATTTGGGTTTATTGAATCGACAATGTAACAAGATTATTTGAATGAATAGCTGGTTTCACTCGTTACTTTTTTGTCATACTTCAATTGCACTGCTATGCTTCATTTTGTGAAGTTTGGCTTATTTTTTTCAAGGACTTGGGCATGTATGAAGTTTAAATTTTTTTTTTTTTGTATTTAGACCGTAATCTTTTTAATCTAAATGTCAACTGATACAGTGCCATTTATTAGTACAGACAATTCAGCTCATATAACATTTACATGTTCATTAAGAAATTTTTTGAAAATTGAGTTGTCCATTGTTAAAGATATTTAATGCTGGAAACAAGGTAATTTTGAGGGAATCAGAAACAGAATGTCTCATGTAGTTGGTACAAATTATTATTCTGCATTTAAGCTTTGAAAATTTTCATTGTAAAACTATTATAAAATTAGAAAACGTTTGACAAGACTCGTAAAATTACAACTGAAATCTCTTGTCATGTACTTGCCTATTTATTTCCCCCTTTTTACTTAATGTTAGCTTTGAATATTTGCATACTGTTACTCCATAACTTTATACACTTCAGTTTACTATGATCATAATTTATCAATTCAAATTCTTAGAGTCCATGTCATTGTAATTCAATTAAAAAGTAGTACATTTATAATATGTAGCATTATAGTTTAATTATAAAATTGAAGTTAGCAATCCAACTTAATGACATTTTTTAGAAAATTGCTAAACAACTTACTTGAAAATGTGGAAATATATTTTTAATTGTAGAAGGAATTCTTAGAGTTAAATAAATTATACTTATGTATCGATTCAATGTTAGGTACTAGCTTTTTTTTTATAAATGTATCTCAATTTTCTAAATAATATTTTTTTGCATTCAATTTCTAGGCTTACCAGAGGCGTTTCCCAACTTGCAAAATGATTCCTGTCTTCCTTGGAAGTGATACTACATATGAGTTTAATAGTGAAGATGGTGCTGTACATATTATTGAAAGACGTTGTAGGCTGAATGTTGATGCCCCTTATATCTTGAAAAAGGTAAGAAATGTGCAGATGTTGTTCGCAAAAGTATATCAGTAATGAAAGTGAAATGAATAATTTGTTTTTCTGATTTTTCTAGTTCTGTATTTTCTAAAAGAATCTATTTTTGAAATATTCAGGGTTCGTACAGTTCTTGAAAGTCCTTAAGAACTCCTTATTTTTACCTAATGTCTCCAAGGGCCCTTGAAAAGTTCTTGAAAACTCCTTATTTTTAACCTGAAGGTCCTTGAAAGTTTTTTAATTTTTGAGGGCTCTTGAAAAGTTCTTGAAAGAACATTTGTTTTTCCTTTCTCTGCGTGTGTATTTCAGAAACTTCCATAGAAAAAAAAATCCTGATCTCCTAATTAAAAAAAAAAAAAAAAACTTTCATAATTTATTTCCCTTTTTTTTCTCTTTCCGTAGTTGAAAAGTATTTATAATAAATAATGTAATTCTGAATTGTGAGGATCATCATAGTAATAAATTATTCATGATGGAATGAAGCATCTATTAAACTGTTTTTCCTGGGCATGTCTATTTTGAATATTAAAATGTATGGACCTTCTGCCCTTGTAAAAGATTTCATGGATGGTAAGTGAAGGTCACCGTTGTCAACTTAAATTTCGATTTGTTAAAACTTTTTTTGTTGTTGCAACGGCGTTCAGCGTACAAAAATATAGATCTGCCAAAATTAAAATAAAAAACTAATAATTCAAAATATTTCTGCAACATGAAACAGTAACACCGTTCCAGTACGGTTGTTCGGACAATACGAATTATAAAAGGTGAAGCGTTGAAACAATTGCATTAGGATCTTTTTTGTAAGTACTCACTGATTTTGTATTTTTTATTTATAATTTTTTCTTGCTGCCAATGCATCCAAGTTTACAACTTTTAATTTTTATTTTTAAATCCTTCATTTTAACTTCGATTTTGTGGGTTTGTCGATGGAGGGCAAATCTGCGGATGCCTAATTAACCTCCTTGCTGTCATCCAATCGGACTGAAACTTAGCAGATGATGTCGATGACGATGCATTCTATCAAATTTTGCGGTTGTAACTCATTAAAAGGTTGCTTTTACGGAATAAAAATAAACTAACTTGTCATCATCCAATCGTATTAAAAAAAAAAGCATTGAACCGACCATTGTTGAAACTCTTTCCTGCTGCCGTTTTTTTTAATAAATAAAAAATTTCTTTAATAAGAATAAATGAGTGATATTTGGATATGAAAGCATAAATGTACGTTCATTTTTAATAAATAAATTTTAACTTAGTTTGCCGCACATTTTGCTGATAGAAGTGCTTTTGATATTTAAAATTAGATGCAAATACCAAGCACACGCTGTTTAGAGAATCGGCGCCTGTGTTAACGAATATAAAAATTGACAATGCATATAAAGGATTTATAATGCAAACTTTGTTTTTATAAGCTATTTTATTGCCATCTTATTTTAAACTTCAAATATGGTTTGAAAACTGAATTGGAGAAAATAAGGTGTTTGTTCCTGTCTTAACTAATGTGAACAGAAGTCATTTGATCGTATTGTTATTTCTGCTTTTGACGTAAAATTACATTAAATTTAAAGTTGTTGGTTTAGTATTCTTTTATCGTTGATGAAACTTAGTATTAGGATTAGTTGTCAGTAAAATCCTTTGTTTTTTTTATCGAGGTGTTATTTAATGTTTTATTTGTGAAATAATCGTTGAGAACCTGCATTCTAATATTATGGCACTTAAAGAGTTTATATGGGCGGGGAAGATTGTACGATCGAGTTGGTTGGTTTAAGTTTAGCGGTGCAAGGGCAACACGAGGGCCATACTGCGCCAAATTGTATGATCGGGTGAGTTTGACGGAGAGTCAATTCAAATGCACAGGAGAATGATCGAAAATTGAGGATTTAACCCGAAGTTTCTACCTTGATAGCGAGATAGAAACTGTCTTTTAAATGGAAAGTTGTCTCATAATTACAATGCTTAATGCAACTTGGTTCTACAATTTTTAATAGTAACGATATTTTTTAACATTTCAAGTGACGAGAATACACCATACCATAGTCAACCGAACTATATAGCTTATCCAAATCGTATTTCTCCCTTCTGATGGCTGTTTGGTTAGCTGTCTGACCTCGCATGACAAAGATGGCGGATTCGAATCCTAGGTTGGGCGCGTATGTTCGTTGTGGTTCGGAATCCACCTAAGTTGTAGATCCGTCCTGATAAACCATTATTGTGCATAAAGATGTCGTTCAGCGCACAAACCAACTAACCAACCAAACCGTGTTTCCCATATTTCAATTACAAAATGCGATTCATTACGATCTTGCTTAATCCATTGGTTATGAAGGGTATTAATTTCAAGCGTACAAGCTAACCATACACTACTGCAATTTTTTGGAATTTGTGAATAAGCTGCCTTTTTGATGGTTGTTAGGTTTGCGCTGTGATGGTTTCGCATGCCAAAAGTGTTAGGGTTTATCCCCCCCCCCCTTTCCACGGTACCCCCCCTAGTTGGCATTATTGTGCTAAGGTTGTCGTTTAGTAAAGTAATGAAGTCGTTCAAGTTAAATATTGTAAAAGTTCATGATATATTTGTTTTTACTTGCAACGCATTATCTTTCTGCAGAGTTGGGAAGTATATTGTTATTTAGTAATTTGTTTGTAATTGTTTTCAATGCTTAATGATTCCTCGTAGTAGAAAACCCTCGACAATGTGATTTTAGAGCAGCTTTTACAGACCTTCTGTATAAAGGATCGCCTCAAGTTACTTGACATGGAATTAAATTTTGAATCACTTGCATTTGTGATTTGGAGATTTTTATTATTTCTTGTATACTGCCCCTTTCTTTGCCTTTAAGGTTGGTTGGTTTGTACGCTCAACCATTCAATTCCTTCTTAGCCCAGCCACTTCAGCGTTATTGCTTAGTAGTTCGCATAATATCGTAAAGTGATTCATCTATTTAAAATACACTTAACTTAGCTGTTTTCTAACCATTAATAATGTAAAGAAAGATATCCCTACTTATATACTTAACATTTTAATAAGTTTGTTTTTTTAAACATTGGTAGCTATCTTACTTCAAATTATAGAACGATTAAAAAGAAATGTGGAAACTACATTCAAATACAATAATTTTTACGATATACTAGAAGTATTTTCATTTCAGGATGTTTTCTTATTTAGCAATGACGTGATACTTCACACTTATGATTACATGATTTTAACCTTCTGTTAGTTGCGTTCCGCTTTCCGACATGGTTAGTCGCGTTGCATCTATGAGGTGTTTTCGGTTTTTTGAAAGTCAAATGAAATTTGTTCTAGTTAAATAGTTGATTGTTACCGATTTAAGATTCATTGGAGATATAAAGTATTAAACAATCTATTTAAAGATTAAAATTTATTAAAAAATCGTATCACAAGTAATTCAATAAAAATAAAGGCAAAGGAGGAAAAAAGTGTAGGGATGCCCCTGTGAGGTGCGCGCGACTAACGAAAGGTTAAATATGAGGATTCCAACTTTATACCGTCTAGATCAGATGAGTTGGAGCAGTATGGCCCATGTGTTGCCCTTGCGCCGTTAAACTCTAACCAACCAACTAGATCAGATGAGGTTGACTTTAGGGAAGATTTTTTTTTACATTGGTAAGCTGTACATCACATGATGAGAGGTTAACTATTCAATCTAAGCAATTGTATTTATTGAAAAGTTTTTGTAGTAATAAGGGTCGTATATCCTACTATTTTAGATTTCTAAATTCAAAAATAACTTTGCATTTAGAAAGTTAGCTAGGTAATATATATTGGATTATTGATTTTCAAACACACCATGGAATATAAGTTCTACTCTTGAACCCTTATTGTCAAGCAAGGTTAGAAACTAAAAATAATTATCGTTAAAAATAATTATTGTGAGCAAATTTGTACTTTTAATTCGATCAGCTCCGTGGTTACTGGATGCATTTCAGTTAATCAGTGATTAACAAATTATTTAGATGCGATTTACGCATCCATGATGTAACCCGTTTTGCGTAATTAAAAAAGTTCAGAAACTGAAATCGTCCTGTGAAACACAATTCAATAAAATTATCGTTGTATAATGTACAGTAACTAAAATTGTTGTATTTGATGTAACTGACAAAATGATTAAATTTTAATGAAAATGACATCTTCGAATCTAAATGATACTGAATGCTCTAATCAAATTTTTTTCTATTTTCTTAAAAATTTAAAGTTATATTGAAATTTTTGTCAAGTATCTTAAGTAAGAATTAAAATGCAATATTTTTCACAAATTATATGCTATATTTCCGTGGTCGAACATTATAATTTTTTTAAAGATTTTTTTAAATTTAATTTTGAGGTCCTTATTTTTTGTTTGGAAGGTTCTTGAAAAGTCCTTAAAAAGTCCTTGAATTTGTTTTCAAAAAATCTGTGCGAACACTGGCCGACCAAACGGTATAGTGGTTAGCGTGCTAGCTTCTAGACCGCGAGGTTGCGGGTTCGAGTCCCGTGTTAGGCATGGGTGTTTGTAAATGTATGTTGGCTTGTCTAATGACGAATGTTTCGGCGCATTATAGCCCTCGTGTTGCTGACGGCGCCAGATAATCTGAAAACAACCAACCAACCAACTGTGCGAACCCTGATATTGCTGCAGCATTTAGTCAAGTTACTACTAAGAAAACAAATTTTTGTTAATTTTATCTTTTTAAAACTGTGCTGACATTATTTTTTGTTTAGCGGTTCTTCTATTGGGCTAACTTACTATTATAAATGGTTATTAAATGTGTCCATGCAATAATGATTATGTATTGTATCTTGTGTATTGATTTTAAGTGTTAAGGGTTTTTATTTTTGTTTCCACTGATGTATTGAAGTACATAATTTGCTGTTGCTTTTTTGCTTGGAATTTTAGTCAATGGTCAATAGCAATGTTTTTTTTTTCTGGTTTCATTTATTCAATGTTTTTTTTTTTTTTTTTTTTTTTTAAATATAGTTAAATAATTGTGTGCTCATCTCTATATACAAACAATTTGTCTCCATTCCTAAATTATATTTTGTGTTTGTGGTGTCTTTAAGATATTGGTTTTGCTTTAATACCATTTCATTTTTAATCTTATTAAGATTCACACATTTATAATATTATTTTCATGGGGAAATGTGAATAAACTTTAAGTAAATAAATATAATTTTATTTTCTGAAAATGTAATGTTTGAATTTATTTAAAGTTAATGGTTATGATTGTCATCTTTTTTAGTAAGGATGATAGAAATTCCTTTTTCCGAATGTCTCAAATTGTAATGAGTTTTCAACTTTATAAATAGTTTGATTTTGTTAAATAAGCATTTTTGTAATATCAGGATAATTTGATATAAGCGTACTAGAAATTAATTTTTTTCAAGATATAAATTATGTGACTTTTAGAAAAATAATTGTCTATATACTGACTGCTAAGCTTTTAAACTACATTGTATCTTTTTTTATGGTGCATTAAAGTATTTTTTTGTTTTAGATAATTGGCGTTGATGTTGTGTATTTTATTCAAAAGAATACACTTGATCGACGTGCTAGAACACTTAAAATTGAAGCCTACAATGAAAGTTTTGCTAATCGAGTTGTTATAAATGAAAATTGTCTTTATTCAGTAAGTTTAAGAATGAATTGAATTTTGAACTTACATTTTTGTAAATTAGCTCTATAATTATAGAAAATAACATGTTCATTTTCAGGTTCACCCAGAAAATCCAGATTGG
The DNA here is from genome assembly GCA_963978545.1 of Linyphia triangularis. NCBI lineage: Eukaryota > Metazoa > Arthropoda > Arachnida > Araneae > Linyphiidae > Linyphia > Linyphia triangularis. The sequence goes on along the minus strand of OZ021731.1, from coordinate 49,847,100 downwards.
ACGTGCTTTGAACAAAATGCCAGTTTAGATGTAAAATCTTTTTTTGGTTTTGAAAATGCTGTTGAGAAATTAGCAATGAAACAATATTCTTTAAATATTAAGAAGGTAATTGTTTTGTCTTAGATTTGTGTTAACATTTTAATATATTTTGCATTGAACTTTTAAAATTTTAATGAAGTAATAATTTTATTTGATGTTATTAATTTAAGCATTCCTTCAAAAATGTAGAAAATTGGGCGGTAAATGGATTTATGTAAAAAGTAAATGAATTTCTTGAAAGTTACTTAGTATTAAAATTATCAGTTTTGAATTAAATTTTATTTCAGTTACATGTACAAAATTTTGGTGTCAAAATTATTTCATTTTTCAAATTAAATATGAATAAATGAAAGCTACTGAAAAAAAGTGTTTTTCTTTTTAATTTAAAGTGCATTACACCAAAAAAAGTTAAACATGATCTCTTTGCAATTATTGATTTTCAAATTTTGTGTTTCATTGGAGTAATATTTTACTGATTTAATATTCATTTACTGCCTGTATTTTGGCACAGAAGTAAGGCATGGGCATTTTCAGACGTACATGAGGCATTTCATACTGTTATTTCAAACTTCTCTTTGGGATACACTACTACATTTCCTGCTGAAATGTTATTAATTACTAGTTCACATCTGTTAATTTTGAATTTATTTTCACAGGGCAAAGAAATCATTGAGTTTTATATCAACGAAATGGAGTCTGAAGGCATAACTCATATCCCACCCTTTGAAGATAAGGAAGGTGTTCCTGTAGTAGAGGTGACAGAGCTTGAGGGTGCCTGTGGTGTCAGCAGTTCCAGAAATAACAGCTTGACACAAAGTCATCCTGAGGGTGCAGTTCATCTTTCCCCAGAGGCTCACTTGACAGCAGGTTTGACTTTGTTTTGCATCATTAAAATAGATGTGACAGTAATCTAAAAGTTACAACAATTTGAAATATCATTTCATGAACGTGTAGGAGTAGGAAGACATGGTTTTCACAGAACTTCTAAGAATTTTTTTTTTTTTTTAATAATAAGTAAAAATTTTTTTTTTTTTTATCATAAGATGGAACTTTACATATATATAATGATTAGAAGCTTGCAACCCACTGAATTAATATTAGATGGTGCCGCATAGATATCTACAACACAATTTGTTGCTAAAAAAACTTTTTTCCTTCTTTAGAAAAAATAATTATAATTTTTCAGAGCTATGAGAGTTTTTGGAAAAAATCCGATTTTTTTCAGAGCTATTGCTGATTCTTATTCCGTGTCTTCCTACTTTCAAATATTCAGGATTCATTTTTGAAGTCTTGTTATTTTTGGAACATCTTGTATTTCCATGTAAAGGACAATGGTAAAGTTGACCTAATATAGAATTAAGTAATATTTATATTTTTTCAGATGCCAATTTGAAAATTGAGTCTGAGTACATTAAAAGATATCTTGGGGAGTTGACACCATTTCAGGAATCATGCCTTGTTCAGTTGAAAAAATGGATGGCTGATGCTCACCAAGGAAAGGTAAATATAGTTTTTTTTTCTTCTTCTTTCAAATTATAAGTTATTTTATACATAATATGGTTGCTATAGTAGCAAATATGTTAGCCATTCGCTTCAAACCAATCTGAAAATCATGATGAAAGTACATAAAAGTATTTTATTTATTTCTATTTTCTTCAAACCAGACCATAGTTTTGAATTTATAATAGTTACTTCCTCTTGTTGAATGAAAAATTGCTTTAGTAAATAATTACAGCTAATTTTTGGTAAAAACTTCAGTTAAATTTTTAGTTTAACTTCTGTAAAAGCAAGTCTATGCTTGCCTATAAAGGGCATCATACAGCAATAATAAAGTACCAAATTTTTGCTACTTTTTCAGTTGTAATTCTTATTGAAAAATACCTTTCAATGTGATTTGAGTTCTAATTGACTTGTAGTCCAAGAGGCAACTGATAAAAAGGGTACTAATTTTACATCATTTTGAAATATTTGTAGAATTTTGAAAAATTCTAGTTATTTATGAGCATTGTGCCAAAAGACTCAATTTGTTCCAAAAGGATAATATAATTTAGTTGAATTATGTATTGATAGTTAAATTTGTCATAATCCAATGAATGGTACTTTTTTTCTAACAACCATTCTCTTTAATTCTCTATTAGAAAAAGAACAGGATTTTTTTTTTCCAATCACACAAAATTGTTAATTCTGCCAGTAAGCAAAATTGTTGTGTTATCAATTATGTAATTGATAAAGTAACAATCTTTTCAACTTGACTGTTTACTAGAAGAAAGTAATTGCTGTGAAGAAATCATCTGTTCCTTACTTAATTAAAAGTTAAAAAGCATGGTTTCTAGAAATAAAAGTGTGTTGATGATTTATGATAGGTTTAGCTATCTGTGTATAATTCAACTCATTGAGAGTAGTTTTTCAATCCTTCTTGGACAATGTAACATATCATTTTTCCAGCTTACCAGGTTAGTCTGAAATTGTATTTCTCTGTATACTGTAAAATCTTAGAACAATGTTCCATGGATGTCCAAAACTCCCCCCCACCCTTTTAGACAAATTGCCTGAAAAAGGTGCCAGAGCTTTCAGTTTTACTAACATCTTTGGTATAATGCAGATAATATGCAAATACTACGACCTTGTAAAGTGCAATAAGTTTTAAAAATTTATTTGCCAGTTCAATAGTTTTTGTATTTCTAACTGTTACTAAATACTAGCTACTATATTTTTGAAATACAAAAAATATTAACTGTTTCCTAATATTGAAATCAATAGCTTTCTTATTATTTTGTTGATTACAAAAATTTGTTTTTAGATTAATTATTTTTCTTCTATACAAGTGGAAAACCTTGAACATCTAAAATTATCAGGGAAAAGCTTTTTTTATCATTATTCAGCAATCGCCAAAAAAGGGCTCTAATGATTTTTATCAAAATCGTTGTGGTAATGCTTCTTAAGGTGTTCTAAACATTCCGACTTCCGAAATTCCTGTAGAAATGCAATAAAAGTGTAAGAAGTGAAATCAAATGTGTTTAGCACAGAGTTTTCTTCCTTTGAGCACCGTCCATCAATGACTTTTCCCCTCTGTTTGACTTATAAGAAAGGATAATGTAAGAAATACCAAAAATATATTGCCATTTTTCTTTGTGATTTATGTAAAAAAAATTTCACCAAAATAACGCCAAACTGGCAATTTTTATTTAAATGAATGAAAATATGAAACATTAAATAACACAATTCACAGTCAAATTTAAATTAATGGCTAGTATTATAGTGTAATTGAAAGTGATGCAGTGTTCCATACCTGCCAACTTGTACGAATCATCCGTACAATGTACGGATTTTTACTATTTTGTACGGGTGTACGAACAGCTAAAAAAATCATACGGATTTCACGGTACTTTTCGTTTTTTTCCCTAAAACCGGTTTTTTTTTTTTTTTTTTTTTAATAAATATTTTTTTAAGTCACCAACGAAACCGAAACGATTTTCCAAAGCTGCCGCGTCCGTCAAAATATTTATTCACACTCCAAGATTGCGCATATGTTCAGTACTAAAGCGCGTTGGCGAGGATGCATTGTTTTCTTTTCTGTTGCCGACTAGATTTGGCAAACCAAACCACTGCTTCGATTTTTCGGGCTTTACAGATTAATAAAGAAGCAGAAAACCGAAAGTGCTTTAGTTTTTTAATTCTACCTTCTTTTGGACTGGACTCCAAAACGTAAATAATAGTACTGGACTTGCGCGTAAATAATAGCACTAAACACGGCGCCGGGGATGCACTGTTTTCATTTGTGTTGCCAACGGGACCTGGCGAACCAAACAACTATTGCTTTGCCTCAGACTTTTAAGGGATTAACAAAGAATCTGAAAACCAAAAATGCTTTAGATTTTGGTTCTTCCTTCTGTTTGGACCGTACAATAATGTTGCGCGTATATAATAAAAGTACTTAAGCGCGGCGCCGGAAATTCATTGTTTTCATCTGTGTTGCCGACGGGATTTGGCGAACCAAGCAACTGTTTCGTTGTCTCGAACTTTAGAGATAATAAAGTAGAAAACTGAAAATGCTTTAGTTTTTTTTTATTCTTTCTTCTTTTGGACCGTACTCTAACGCTGCGCACTAAATCGCGACGCCGCCGTTTTCAATTGTTTTGGTGGCACTCACCGAACGACTGTTTCGTTTTCTCGGACTTTAGAGATTAAAGCACTTTCGGTTTTCATCTTCTTTGTTAGTCTTAATTATTTATTTTAAAATATCCAAGTTAAACAATCCTGGTGTAAAATTCCAGAAAATATCAAGTTTTTTTGGAGTTTACTTCAAACCAAGCGGTTTACTTCTAATCATCAGAAATTCAAACAAAGAAACAAATTTTGCATTCTGCTCTATCTATGCATCTGATATTAAGATTTCTCATGGAGGATTTACTGATGTCGAAGTTCATATCAATTCTAAAAAGCACAGTGACAACATCAAATGTAATAATACGAATTCGAAAGCCTGCATAATTGATATTTGTGCGTGTGATTAAACACTTTGAATACCACCAACTCATTGTATGTTTCACTAGAGTTTTTGTGTCATAAAGCATGTTTTATTTAGGTGTAATGTAGACTAAATCTTAAACCTCATCAGAGATTTCATCGTAAAGTTTAAATTTGATTTATTTTTAAATCCAAGTTAGTTTTTTTATTTTTTAATTTCCATTTTGTGCTAAAATGTAACAATTTGTTATATTTGAGAGCAATTTAATACTATGCCATTTTTTTTTTTTTTTTGCATTTGTAATAGAATTTTTATTATTTCTATATTACATTCATAAATATTGTCGCTATTTGATTTTCCATGAGTCATAGGAATGCAAATATTTGTTCCGTAAAAATTGTACTAATTTGAAAATGCCAATGTTGGCAGGTATGGTGTTCTACACCCCTAGTTTTCTAGTGGTTATCGCATAGTATTGATCTTGCAACGAGAGAACATAAAATTTCTCTCTATAAGTACTAATCAGTAGAAAATAATTGCCAGGACTTTGCAAGGTTAATTTTAACTTTTATATTCTTTTATTGATATTCAGTCTTAATTTCAATGAACTATTATTATTTTTTTTGCACTTTGGAATTTTTAAAAAATCTATAATCCATGGGAAATTTAGGGATTTTCTATTATTGTTTTGAGTAGCAACAGTATTGTTTGTGGTGAACCTGTATTTTTTACCTTAATTTTGAAATTTTTGTAACTATATAATTCTGTTGTTTGAGTGTAACTCAAAACCAATAATTTAATATAGTACACATAGTTAGTTTTTTTTTTTAGTGGATTAAAAAATTAATTATTTGTAATAATAGAAATAAAATACTAAAAATGCACAGACCTTAAATGTACAAATATGATTAAAAATTTTCTATTCAGAATTCATTTATCATTCATACAAAAATACAAAATTTAATAAGTAATTATTTAGAAACCCGAATGTTCTTTCATAGGTCCCTAGTGATCAGACTTTGATGCGCTTCTTGCAAGCTCAGGATTTTCATTTAGAAAAAGCTCGCGAGATGCTATGTCATTCACTAGTTTGGAGAAAGAAGTATCAAGTTGATAAAATTCTATCAACATATGATTCTCCTCCTGCAATAAAGCAGTACTTTCCTGGAGGGTGGCATCATTGTGACAAAGGTATGTTTTAATATAGTTCTTGTATAGTAAAGGTCAAACATTTAATATGAAACATGTTTCACATGATCATAAATGTATGCTACTCTTATGTTTAATGAAAAGTAAAAAGTAATGATAATATTGAATTAATATTTTTATTATTACTGATATTTATTGTGCCTCTAATGTGAGTAACTTTTTGGCATGAACACATTTCTGTAGAATTAAAAGTTTAACTTTAAAAGAACCCAGAAAAAAAAAATCCTTAAAATCATGAAAAAATTGAATTTTGAGTAATTCATGCATTGAAGTTTTATAACTGTATAAGATAGCAATTTATATAAATCAGAGAAAGAATTACAGTTCAGATAAATACACTGTCACTACATATAAGATTGCTACAATCGAAATTTTAAATCATTTTCATCATCTTTTTTTTTTTTTTTTAAAAACTACTTTTTGTAACTTCAGTGTTATCTTTATTTAGAACAGCTTTCACCACTAACTTTTAGATGACTTATGTTGGAGCTTTTCACAAACCAGATACAACAATATACGTATCTTTAATTATTATGTAACTGAAAGAAAATATTGATTAATATTCAATTCTATTTTTAAATAATCAAAAAATAATAATTTTCATTATTAGTAAATCAAAGTTTAAAGAAGAAGTGAATCTTTTGTTTCAACGTGACAGTGTGACTTGACCTAACTAAAAGTATTTAAACTGTACTTTGAGATTACTCTGTTTAGTCAATATATCAATTGTGAAATGATGGTGGTCGAAATTGTTCAGTTTATTTTAAGATAGAGTCAATGTCTCTCTCGGTATTTATTGCAGCTAATCTTAATAAATTGTCCAAATGAGGTTCAGTGAAGTTATTCCTGTATTTATTCTTGATGATAGTTTCTTGGGGCACATAGTGGAGAACTCTGTTCTACATAGTTAACACAATTTTGGATAAATTACAATTAGATAAAAGAAGTCCATACCTTGAAATTGATTTTTTAAAAATCTTCTGGGATGTTGGCAGGCCACAAAAAAATCTGTCGAGGGCAAAATCTGGCCCGCAGGCCATGTAGTGGCTAATGCTGATTTAGAGAATAAAAAACTCTAGAAAGTCGTACAAGCACCCAATTTTATCCTGATAACCTATTGCTATGACAAAAACTTACTTAACTCAATGACTCTCTGTTTAAAAAAATTTGAATATTTTTAAACTAAAATTTCGGAAGTATTGACTTCTTTGTTTGGACGGTAGTAATGTATTATGGTAATCTTGCTTCGGCTCCATACACTATTACATACAAGTTACTTGTAATCAAAACCTTCCAAGTGGTCTTTTCAAGCATTTATCTTGAGTTTAAAGTTATAATAAATATTCAAAGGAAAAACACTTTAAGATTTTATATCTTAAACATATTGAGAAACTTCGTTTTTTAAGCTACATTTATATAGAAGTTTCTTTTCTCTAATAAACTTTTTAACTTTGATCATTTGTTTAATTTTTTAAGTAGATCTGGATTTTCCTCAATTGTTATAATATATATATAATTTTGTTTTTGTTATTGTAAGAAATGTTTATTAAAATGATTTTGCAGATGGTAGACCTATGTATATTTTACGTCTTGGACAAATGGATGTAAAAGGGTTCATAAAATCAATTGGCGAAGAAGGTCTCATGAAATTGGTATGTTATTTTAAAATTATTGTTATCATTTTATATTGGCCATTTTTATTTTTTTATTTAGTTTACAAAATATTGTAAAGTTTACTATGTTCAAGTTCATATAATATCTTATTTGTAGCTAATTTATAAGTTCAATTTATTTTACTGTACACTTTTATTTAATAAAATTTTTCTTGGAGTGTGTATGATTATAATGTTTAAGTTTTTTTTACTCTTAATTTTTTTTATCATGAAAAATGAACTGCCATATTATATCCCACTGCTAATCAGCAGCGTAATCAGGATTTTCCTTTGGAGAGGGTTCAAATTTTTCAATTGTAAAGTATTAGTGATGTCGAGTGGTGTTGGGGGCGATAACATTAAAAACTCCTGTGTTCCTACGTTCCTTATGCAAAAGGTGTGTCTTCCGTAATGTATTAGAAAAAATCTGTTTCCATCATTAAAAATATAAGTGATGTTGCATTGAATCCTCTTAAAAAGAAATAAAGCCTCTATAGTTAAAACAAATCAGGGTTGGCATGGTTTAAACCAATTTGTTTAAACACAGTTTAAACCAATGTAAAAGGTGTAACCATGATTTATATTGTGGTTTAAACCAAATGATTTTTTTTCAAAAAAATCAATTGTTTTTTTTGAAAAAATAATTTTAAATTGTATTTTTATTTATTTATAATTAGATTTTTAAAATTATTTGATGTTGTAAAGGATTTCTATTTTTTATTGAACAACTCAACTTTTCTTTCTATTATTTCGTGAGAAAATAATTCATTAAAAGAAAAATTATACGGAAACTATAAATAGAATAAGTTCTTATATATTTTAAAATAAAACTTGTAATTAAAGACTATTGAAGTTTTTATAAGTATCAACAATAAGCTTTTATATTAAACTAATAGATATATTAATGTTTTATAATAATTCAAAATTAGTCAAACCCCGTTAACGTGAAGTCGATGGGGCCGCCAAAATTGTTCATGTTAACTGAATTTCATGTTAAACACATAAATTAACATTAAATTTTAAGTATGGTGAACTGCTTTTACTTCGGGTTAAACAGGATTTCATGTTAAGTGATTTCACGTTAACGGGGTTTGACTGTATTAAGTAATCTTAAATTATAAGCTGCATTTTAAATTTGTTTCTAAAATTGAGGTCTTCTTATTAAAATCTTATTTCTAAACATTAAAAATATCATTTTGAACAACTTTTCACAATTATTGATATCTTGGAGCAATATTCCATGTATTACGTAATAAACAATTACTATTGTATTATATTGTATACATTGAATTTAAAAAATATTACTTCTAAATAAAATATTAAATTTAATTATTATTTGAATGTCCACATATGTAGCAACAATTGTTTATTTACTTAGTTTTAATTACCTTAAAAGGAATATTAATTGTTATTTGAACTTAAATTATTCTTGGATTGGATTAGGGGGGACTTGGATTGTCCTCCCAGCGCACCATTGGTATCAGTATCCCCGTCCTGGGGGCTCCCTTGCTCAGGGTTTTAATAGACAGGAACAAACTACTCTTGCCCGCTTTCGAAGTGGCCACCTTCAGACACTGAAATTTATTGAGGGATCCAGGAGCTTCGAAATCTGCAAACACTGCTCTACTGAACAGGCTTCGCCTGATCACATCCTCGTGTGCCTGGGACTATCTAAGAAGGATTTGGCCGACGATCCTGTTTTGGTGTTGGATTTTTTGAGGGTGTGCAACATCATGGACCTGGTCTAGCTCTGCTGGCCTCCGGGGGCATGCAACAACAACAAATTATTCTAGTTTATGTCAAATTCTATTTTTAAATATGTAAATATGTATACTTGTTATTAGAAAAGGATTTAAAAAAAAAAAAAAAAATATTTTATAGAAAAAAAACCCTAGTTTTCTTCCAACTCTGAAACAAATACAAAACAATGTCATATTTTAGATGTTATACTGGTTGCTACACAGCTCTTGTTAGAAATATTATAATGAGGAACTTGCACAAGTGAGGAAAATGAATATTTTTTGTATTTTCTAGTGTTATCCAATGAATATATTTGAGCAGTGCAAATTATTTTTTATCTTTATGCTTTCAATTAATCAAAAATCGAGTTTGAAATTAGCCGAAATCAAAGCAAAAGTCATGTGATCAAAAACGCATGAAAAAACCGTGACGTTGTTATGCAGAGATAAAGTCGCAAAATAAAGGAGAAACCATACTTATTCCTCGTCTAAAACAGGTTTTAGACTGGTTCATTATCTGCGCGTTGACGTTTCACTTAGAAGTGGCTTTTTCCCGCGAAATCGCAAAGTGAAAAACTAAATATTTTTTTAACTATCTATCCGAGCTCAAATTTTTGAAAGAATGATATTGTTTTTCATGATTTTTTCTCTACTTTTATTTAAAAATAAAACCAAAAAACGTGAAAGTTCCTCATTGCATAAAAGATTTTATATTGATTATTTAAAGAATATTCAAAATAAAATAAAATTTTGCAAACTTGAATATATGCTTAAGAAGTTTTGGTATTTTGAGCATAGCTACATATTTTGGAATGGGAGCTTTCCAGGGCCTTCGTACTATACCTTTGCTGCATGTGTTAAGTGATCCAACTGTATGGTTTTTCTGTACCATTTGGGTAACTCTTTTGCCGGTTGTGAAATATGTACCTTTAATGAATTGACCATTAAAAATCATCACATTTTTATTTAATTCACACAACATTTAAACATCTTATTCTGTTTGTAGACTCTTCATGTATGTGAAGAAGGATTGAAAAGAGTTGAAGAAGCCACTAGAACCACGGGAAAGCCTGTCAGGTATATAAAAAAATGAATCAAATATAACTTTCTTTGCTTCCATTTGTTATTACTCTTATTTTATTATATTACCTAATTGTTTCATATTTATTTAATGTAAAAGTGTGTTTTTTTCTTATAAAAGTGCTATATCAGAGATTTTGATCATACTTTTATTTAAATCAGTGCCACTTTGAACTTCAACCACTTTGTAACATAATAGTAATGGTTGTTTATTAATAACAGATAAAGTGAAAAGTGTATGAAACTATGTTAAAAGAATGTCTAAGGTCACTAGTTTAATTTTTAAAGCTCACAGTTTTCTGAAGATACTCCTTGCAGTGTAGTTTTTCTTCCTGCACAGAGTTTTCATTTTGAAATTAATTATTTTTTTAAGTTTGCTAAAATACTAAAAGTATTTTTAACCCTTAAAAATAATATTCATATTGGCTACAGAACCTAGAAATCAGGGAAATGTCATAGAGCTTTCTGATTCTGGAAAAATTCAGGGAAATGTCATGAAATTTTTTAAAATTTCACGAAATTCAGGGAAATTTGCTACTATTGTTTTGAAGGTACGTTTCTCTCTTCATTTGTATTTTGGTGCCATTTATTCGGAGAATTGCAATGGTAATCGTTAAAAATGTCATATTACAGAATAATTAAAACTTTTCTTGTGGAACATTGCACAACTTTCAATTACACTATATTACTGATGTGGATTTGTGTCATTTACTGTTTTTATATTTTCCTCATTCATTGAGAAAACAACCAGTTTGGTGATATTATTTTTGCAGTAGTTCTTATATGTGTCTTATTAATAATAATAAAAAAAAAAAAAATAAAAAAAAATAATAATAATAATAAAAAAAAAAAACTTTGCCAAAATGGGGATTTTGGCGATATTTATTTCGATAACTCTTATATTATCTTTTCTTATAAGTGAAACTGCCGAGTGGCGAAGAAACGATCGTAAATTAACTATTTTCAAGGAAAGAGAACTGCTTTGAAGGCATTCGTTTTTCAACTTTTTACACCATTAAAGCATTTTTACTGGAATTTTGGAGGTGGGGATGTTTAGAACGCTTTAAGAGGCATTACCACAGCGATTTTGAACAAAATTTCTAGAGCTGTTTTTTTAGCAATTATTGAAAAACATGATTTTTTGAATGGCAGCTACCTTATGCGCATGCACGAATTTGACGAAAACCTTAATGGTAGGTCCTTGTGCCATCACCAACCCTCACATCGAATTTGAACTTCGTAGATCAATTTGTTCAGGAGTTATGCTGACCACGTACACACATACACACAGATAGAATTTTTTTTTAGTTCACTTTTTTGAGATCAGGATGTTCCAAAACGTGGAGAAATTAAAAAAAAAACCTTTTTTTTTTAACCGAATACTATACTTTCATTATTCTATGTATTACATATGGGTAATTTAAAGTAAAAAACTTGGCATTATTATCTCTTTGGCATACATATTCTATTAGATCAGGGTGTCAACACATTGGAAAACCTGGAAAAATTGAGGAAATTCGGAAAAAAGTTTGCAGTAAAATCATAGAATTTTTTAGAACTCTATCAGGAAAATCAGGGAGCTTTTTTTCCTGAATTTTGTGGCCACCCTGATATATTTTATATAAAGTACCTGTATTTATTTGTATTCAGAGGTATATTGTATTCTTGCTAAAATATTTGTGTTTGTAATTTTTATATTTAGTTTTTCAAGTTTAATTTTAAAAGGAGTTATTTGAGCTGTGATAAAATTTCCTTTGGTATGATAGGCTTAATAATATGTTGGATTTTATTTTACAAATTAAAATGTTTGAGTTCATTTAATGCTCACAAGTATGTCAACTGCTGGCCTTATATATCTTACAAATATTTTTAAAGTTCTTACTTACTGATCAATATATTTATAACTCATTTTATTTAATAATCTATCACTTTTCCAGTTCATGGACTTGTCTGCTTGACTTGGAAGGCCTTAACATGCGGCATTTGTGGAGGCCTGGTGTCAAGGCACTTTTGCACATAATAGAAATTGTAGAGGCAAATTATCCGGAAACCATGGGTCGAGTTTTGATTGTTCGTGCTCCCCGTGTTTTCCCCATTTTATGGACCCTTGTCAGCACCTTTATCAACGACACAACTCGTTCAAAATTTGTATTTTACGCGGCTAACAACTACCAAGGACCTGGAGGACTGCTGGATTTTGTTGATAAAAAGTATCTGCCAGATTTCCTTGGAGGTGATAGCGAGGTAAGTCTTTTTTTAGCATTTAATAGATTTTTTTTTAATTTTTTTATGGTATTCTTATATCAGGGTGTCCCATGTGAAGTATAGAGCCCCAAGTGGTTCGAATTTTTAGATATCAGTCTCATGATCAGAAGTTTGTAAGATGTAACCAGCATAATAACCAGCATAACCATATAATACTGTGGAACAATGGCGACCGCTGTACATTAAATCTGTTAAGGACACAATGTCCTCTCGGTGTGGTATGGCTGTAGTGAGATGCTCTAGCTCAGATGTCAAGAGTCTTGTCATTTAATCTAACTAACTCAAAATTATGTGTTATTGTAGATGTTGGTGTTACAATTTTATGGAGCATTATAGCCACAGTGTAGCCCATACTTTTTAAAATTTACATTGGTTATTACAGGGATGCCAGTTTTCCTCCTTTTGGAGGATTTCCTCCTTTTTGGTTTTTTATGTAACATTTTCCTCCTCTTTGTACCTGTCTTGAGGATCCAAATTTTTCTGATCTGAACCAGTTTTTCCTGCAAAAATTATACTTTTCCTCATATTTAAACAAAAGATTTTCCCTCTTGGCTCCCTTTTCCTCCCAAATTACTTCACTAACTCCTAATATTTGAAATGTAATTATTATATAGTATGAGAAATTTCACTGTATCTTTAAAATTATTGAATCATCCTTCCTGCATACTCTTTTGTTGAATTTTTGTGTATTCCATCCGCGAGCTTTTTCAACGAATTTTTGAATTTCCTTTTTGCTCTCTGATCACTCTCATCCCTGTTATTAACTTAAATTTACTTTAATGAGTTTTGCAAAATACATTTTTTTAATTGAGTGATATATTTATAAGAAGTATACATTTTTTTTTATTTGGCCTAACTATCAGAACTTTTTCTTATTAGATCTCTTAACTTAATTAAACTTTGATTTCATGAATTTTTTAAAAAATCATCTTTTTAATTGAATTCTACTTTTAAGGAAAGTTTCCTAGTGTATATGCGGTGCTTTTTAGGATAATTACTGTAATGTTATGCATGTTAAATCGATTTTGATGTCAATGAGATTTAAATGTATAGTTCTTTTGAAAGCTGAAAATTATAATTATTAAGATAATTTTGTGATTTTCAACAATATATAAATCCTTGTTTTTTAAATTAATTTTTTATTCAATTACATTTCTCTGTAACTTTTACTGTTTTAAGGCAAAGCTAAAAAAAATAGAAATTGTATTTTAAAGACGCGTTTTTATATATTGTTATATGAAAAAATCTTGCTACTTAAGACCTATAAAAGGCCTTTTATAATGGCCTTTTAAGGCCTTATAAAATTGCTTATAAAAGTAAAATAAAATATTGAAGCAGATTTCATCTAATTATTAAAGTTAAATTTCTTTCCCTGTTAGACTTGTTTTCAGTTTTTTTTATTTGTAGTTCTCTTTGTATCTCATCAGCCGTTTTGTCTTTCAGACCAAAATTTGTGAAGGTGGTCTAGTGCCCAAGTCTTTCTACATGTCAGTAGAGGAATATGAAAAAGAAAAAGCAGAAGGACACCATTTGTTTGACGACTCCATGTATCATGTTATAAGCTTAGTTAAAGGACAATTCCATGAAGTAAGTTGATGTGTATTTGTAGTCTAAGCTGTGGTATATACATTGAATCTTAGATTTTTATTCTTAATTTTTATGATAAAGAGTTAAATTTATACATACCATAAAATTAATTTGAAATTTTATATTTATCAATCAATGTAATTTATAAATGTAAAATTAAATGTGTTTCTATGTCTCTATAGTGATATTTTTAAAAGTATATTTCTTTAATTTTTTTCTTTTTTACACTTTATTTTGTTTCATAGTTTTTAATTCTTTTTTTGCTTTTGAAACAGCATTCAATATGTTATTCTTTCTGGTATATTTGAGTAGCAATTAAGAACTAAAAAAGGTTAAGCTTAATGGCAATATTTTAGTGATACATGTATTATGTGTAAATACTTTTATAATCCAACTTGTTTAAGTTTTGGAATTCCCCATTTAGTCAAGTGGTTCCTTACCTAAACTATTTTGATACCGTACCTATATATTCTTTTGCTTTTCAGGTGGTGCTTTCTATTACAGACAAAGGCAGTGTCATATGTTGGGACTTTGACGTCATGAAGGATGATATTTCGTTTTGTGTGTACCAGACCCAGCATTCCCTCCCACCTCCCGAAAAGGAGTTGAATGAGGACGATCTGCAGGGTTGTGGTCATCCTTCATTGCAACTTGGCATGCTCAACTTGGAGACACCTGTGCACAGTGTGATACCCAAAAACTGGATACTGGGCAAGGAGTACTTCATAGTCGAGCCTGTTCTGACTTGCAAAGACGGAGAGAGCGTACAGGTTTGTTTGCATTAGTTTGTCTTGCTGGTTGGTCAAATTTAAAGCTCTGTCGCATTGCAAGAACCCATCGCAAAATTCTAGGTTTAAAAATAGGAAACTTTGTCTACCAAGAGGACCAAATTCTTTAATTTGAAGTTGAAACCTTTAATACTCTAATATGTAAAGTTTTCTTAAAACAACTCCTTCTTTGACAAACTCAAAGTTTTCTTTATGGAACCAAATTTTTTATTTACTAAATATATTTAAATAATTTATCTCAAGAGCGTTTAACTATTCTTACAAATATGTATTTACAAAATCAATTAAATATACACCATAATAGAACACTGTAAACATTTTTGGGCTGACCCATTGCTCTAACGGTTTATCAGGATACTGCTAAACTTCAGATATGCAGTACTTTTAAGGCATCTAAAACATTATTTTGCAACAAAGATTTTAGTGGTAAGGCAAAGTATATTGTTCCTTAGTATATACTTGATATATATAAGCTCCACTTATATATTATTATACATTTAATTTGTGGAATTCAATTCATTATTTTTTATTGATGTTTACCACTAGGCATTAGTTTTATATTGTCACCTTAGAAATTTTTAATTTTTTTTATTTTGAATTGTGTTTTACATTCATTACTAGAAAGCCAAAATTTGTGATAATGCTTAAAATGTCCTGTAAGTAGTTACAGATACAGATTGCTCTAAACTGGAGATGCCATCTAAATAGTAGGGTTCCCACAGTCTTTAAAAGTGCTTAAAAGTCCTTGAAAATGCTTAGAGGTCCTTAAAAGTCCTTAATTTTTGCGGATGTTGTGTGCCCATCTGCAAATTTTTTAGAAATACAACTCAGACTTGCTATCCCTGCGTGACCACCACTTATTCGCACCGTATCAGAATTCTCTGACATATTAGTGTCACGCTATGCACCAACTTGTAACTTTTCTGTAACTTTTTTGGCAGATTATACTTTACTAAAAATTTATATACAGACCTGATGCCGGAAAAGAAATTTTCAAAGAACTTTAAAAACATTATTTTGGTACTTAAAAGTCACTGATTTTCATTTTGAGATTTGAGTGGGAACCCTCAAACAAAGAAACCAACTTTTCCATGGATTTTCCTTAGTTTTCACTTATTTTCCGTTGTTTTTATGAATAAAGATTTACAGACCTTCTTTAAAACCTACAGAAAAGACCTGTTCAAAATATCTTTCAATCTTTTTCCAGTACTTTTGAAATTCACCAATGCTTTCGCTATGGCTTTGATTTAAGTTTTTTTCACTGAGTGTTAGGCTGATGTAATAGTCACTATTGCATCTTGTATTTATTCATCGTAATATAAGAGTATTGACTTTGGGTAAACCAAAAAAAAAGTAAAAAATCTGTGAAAACTATGAAAAATCTGTAGAAAAATTTGTTTCTCTGTATATAATATGTCTATGAGGTAATTTAGGAATAACTACTTCATTTACCCAATTTGAAAAGCAGCAACTTTAAGTTAAGATACTTTAAGAATAATGATCATCTATAAAAACATAATTGTTTTATATTTAGTAAGAGATAGTAATACGCTTGATGTAAGTTTATTTTCTATATTAGGGTTCTCATGTGACTCGAGGTGAAGGCACATATATCTTGCAATGGAAGCATGTGGAAACTGTACATCACCATTCTTTTGATTTTCCTCTGTCTTCTCACAAATCTAAAGTTATGTATTACCATGAGGTGCTAAAATCTCAGGACTACAAGTAAGTTACTTATTCCTAAATCACATTCTTTGTTCATTCAAAATTATTGTGTATTATACTTTCTTTTAAGATTCACTCTAAAATAAGATCGTATTAGAATATGACCTTATTTTAGAGTGAATCATAATCCACCCCTCCGAAATCCCCTACCACGCATGCGCATTCATGTTTAAACGTGCCTCGTACAGACTTGACTAGTAACTGACTGAAGTCATTGAATGGCTGTTGATATCACATGCGTCATTAGTACGTGGATTGTGGGGGGCCGTCCCACAATTTTCAAGGGCCATTTCGTACGTTCCTTGATTAAGTGTATTTCACCGGCTTTTTACTATGCCTTCTTGCGCAAAAAAGAGAAAAAAAGGTAACCTCCTGCGTGAATTCATAGAAAACTTGGATCTTTACACTATGTCGTCGGCACGTTTAATCTGGATCTTTTTTTTTCACTTGGCGTTGGTACGATTGGATCATAAGTTCAGATCATTTTGATTATGCCTATCACCGGCATTTTTTTGAGGTTTTTGGGATATCCTAAATCATCAAGTTTTATTTCTCCATCATTTGCGTGGTAGTTTTCGTAGTATTGCTGGCATTTGTTTGATTGTTTTCATGGTGTCACCGACATTTGCCCGATAGTTTTGCGGGACATCAATCTGGTGTCCCCAAATGGCATAAGATTTATAGTTAGTTTAAGGTTTACAACCATCAAGTGTTTTTAGTAAGCATTTAAAAAGCATATTTCTGCTCTGATATGCGAAATTGCGATCGTGCATCACTGTTATTGTTGTAGTTATTAATTTTGTAAAATAACTTGTTTTAGTTTAAAAATATTTTAGTTTAAAAAATACCTTTTGGATTTAAAAAATACCCCATAAAATTTAGAGAAATGGTGAAAATACCCTTTGGAAATATTTAACTGGCAAACACTGGTTACCATAAATATAGCAAAAACAATCTGATGAATTAACACATCCTCTGAAATCCACTTCTCTCAATCACATTTCAAGTAAAAGTAAGAAGAGTTTATTTTCAAATCTCGGAATTTTTAACGTATCAACAGCAATGAACAACTTTGAATTTTATATAAAATTCTTCCTAAAGTAGTTTGAACTTAATTGGCAGATGGGACAAAAGGCTAGATGTTGCAAGCTAATGATCTGATTTTAACTTGTTTTATTTGGCAATTGTGGTTGTTTTTAACAGACAGGTTAACAGTTTAGGGAAAATCTTAAATAATAGTTAATTCTTTCCTTGATTGAATTCATATAGAGCATATTAATAATATTGGCATAAACATAAAATTACATTGCTCTTAAATATATTAAATGCGTATATATCAGACCTTTGATTTGTGATCAAGCCGTAAATTATCGTAACTATTTAATCACTTTTCCAGTGATAAGCTTCCAAAAACCTATAAAATACATGAATTATTTTTAAGACAATTTTTTCATTGCAGACCTGTGTTGTTTATTGTTTTAGAACTATAGCAAGCAATCTGCAAATCACAACTTGAAAATTCTAAAATCTAGGAAATTTACTTGTCTATGGATAAGACTGAACATTATAAATGTATTTTAATTAAAAAAAAAAATAGAAAAAAATAAATAAAATAAATCAACAACACTATTGTGTTTCTTTACAATTATAAACTTTAATTTCCTGTATTTCTATGAAGAAAAATAAGATTCAATCAGTTGACTAAAAATGACTTAGCTTGAACTGCAAAGTATTTATAAAGCTGTCATTAACTGCATCACCCTAGAATTGAATGAAAATTTAATTCATTACTCTTATTCTTATCTAATTAACATGCATTTTTGAGTAACATGATACTAGTAATGATTTTTGGGTAATCACTTCTCTTGTATTCCTTTTTGGCAATTTATTTAAGAAGCAATTGTAATGAGATCCTAAATACAGGGTGGTCATAAAGAAACTTCCACGATGTATGAACCCCTAGTGACCTATTCGCTCAACCAATGAAAATGAAATTTTCTATGTTATTTGAAGGTATTTGCTAGAGATTGTGATAATTTCAAACCATAGAGACCAAGTGACGATTCAACAGTGGAAAAAAAAATCAAAATTTTCAACTGGCAACAACCATGTTTTTCATGCACAAATTAATCAGCACATTGAAAAACAACAAATGGCGTTGGAAAGATACATGTATGACGAAAATTGCCAGTATAAAAATTTGCTAAATCAGCATAGAAAAGGGCCAATGACAACCCAGAGAGGAGGTGCATTGATGCTTTGGTCCTGTACAATGCTCTTTGCAAATGTTTTACACTGCCAATTATTGTCGTACATGTATTGTTCCAATGCTGTTGAGGTTTTTTAATGCACTGATTTAATTTGCGTATAAGAAAAATTGGTTTTCCATTTGAAAATTTCTGCATTTTGTAACTTTAACCTTAACCATGAGAGCTCTATTGTTTGAAATCATCACAATCTCGAGAGAATACCTTCAAATAACAATATGGGAAATTTCTTTTGAATTGGTCGAGCAAATTGGCCACTAAGAATTCACTTAACAGTTAAATATCCTTATGACCATCCTATGTCTTGTACAAAAGTGTTGTATTATGCTATTTCTGTTTTTTTTTTAAGTAGTATTTGAGAAGAACTGGTAGGCTGGAGATTTAACTGGTATAATATGATTATTGGAATTGTGTTTATATTGCAAGAATTCAATATTTTCCATATCTAAAGTTTATTATCGTATATTAGAGAAGATTTGCAAACTTAAAATATTTTTTTATGTGGTAAAAAATTATTAGTGTTTGAACTTCTGCTTCAGTTTATAACAGTCATTACATGTGTATAAATATTTTTTGTATGAAATTACTTACCCAATCCAATGAATTTTCTAGGGGATCCATGTCGAGCCTTCAATCATCACATAGTGGTACAACTTGTACGTCTACAGGAGAGCAATCAGGAATCAGCTCGTGCCCGTCAAGATGATAATTCGCTTTTTATGATTCTTCAGAAGTTCTCAGTTAACTATCCTTTAACTGGCTTTTAGTAGACTCTTGGTTATTTCAATGCATTTTAATTTCACACTCATCTTCTATAGCTACCATTATTTCCCTTCACTTTTATTAGGCATCATTAAAAGTACTTTATACACTTCTAAGCTATGTAGTGAATGTTAGATTCAAATTTAGTATTTTGCTGATTGCGTCAGGAATTTTGAAGCATATTTTAACCTAGTGAATAATTAAATTTGAGTTATTTATTTTGTATTGTGATTTTTAATAATCTTAAAGCGGTATTAATATTTGAGCCTGGTTGCAAAGGATATAATTGCTCATTGGAACAGGTATTACGTTTTATCAATATATTTTAGGAAAACAATGTATAATAAAATATTGTTTGTGTTTAAAAGTTGATACAATACAACTTACTTCAAAGTATCTAATCATGCAACTAAGTTGCATAATTTCCGTCCACTGAAAATTCTAATGCTGGATTTTCTATACATGAACAATTCTGAAATATTAATATTTTTTGTTGACTTTTGATCATAACCTCAAATTTTTATTTTTTGTATAATTAAAATTGTTTTTACATTTTTATCTATTGTTTCAAGCATTAAGTTTCAAAATACTAATTGAATCAATTGTTATTTTAGTTTATCTTGCAAAGGAATTAAAATTGCCAAGTAATTAAAACTGTTTTTGGCATTTTTTTTATTTTTTTATTATTGGTTTATAAATGTAATCAAAAGCTACTTAATTTTCTAATTTTGTCTCTTAGATGTTTCTGAAGCATGATTGCTTATGTGCCTTCTGATATTTTTGTTGACTTAATTTCACATAAAAAAAATTTGAAACTATAAATTAAATTGGGGTTTTGGCAACGGTCAAAGTATATTTATTCTTACTAACAGCCACTGAGAGGGAATACCCAACCTTTAAAGTTAGTCAATTTTTAATTTTATATGCTGTCAACTCCAAAATATTTGTCTTTTTCAGTTAGTTGAAATAGTGCTAAATATTATATAAAATTGCTTCCTCCATGTGCTGATTACATTCATTATCTGTAAAGAAGGGAACATGCAATATTTATAAAGCACATAATTTGAAAAACTGAGTCTTCTGCTTGTCTATGATTAAGCGCTTAGGTTATAGTTCATTGTCATTTGACAAATACTAAAAATTAAATTATTAGTCTTCCTAATGATAAAAAAAGTACTTGGTCTATTTTATAATGGATACCTCAAAGACAGTTTTCTGTTAAAGATCCAGACACTTTTTTTATTATAAATGCCAAATAATATTACATTAATACTATAACCTTTCCTGAATGTGTAACAATTCAACTTAAAAGTATTATAAAACATAATTTTTCTTTCTATTTGTCTCTTCTACTTTTGAAAAGTTGAATATTATTTGTTGCATTATAGTTTTTTTATAACCAGGAGTCTACTTACTAGCCTTAGTTCTATTTTTATCATGCTCACAAAACATGATTATTTTTAGTGAATTCAAAATGCATATTTTTGTGGAAAAGTAATACTCTTACAGCTTGTACCTATGAAAGAGGTTCCACCCTGCAAAAAGTGCTCAAGTACCATCTTGGGTTTTTTAAAAGTAACGATAAAGAAATGTGTTCACCGATTTGAAAACTTAATGCTGCTGGTTAATAATCTAGAATAGATTTATTCCTCTGAAACGGAGCTATAGTAAAAGCTTGATTATCCATTACTTTAGTAAAGTATTGTTGGTTAAACTAGATTTGTTGTCGATTTTCTTACCAATGTTTTGCCAAATTTCAGCTTGCACATCATTATCAGTGTTGTGTTCCTATTTTCAATGCTCAATAATTTTTTGCTATTTATAACTATTATAGCTGATGTCTCTGTGATTCTACTATAAGAAAAAATCATGGTGTTTGATGCTAAATAAATTTATGTACACTTATTGCCAAATTAAAGCTTGAAAAATATTGTTGGCTGAGAGTAGGATAATTAAGCTTTTACTGTAGTACCACTTTGAGGAAATAAAAATAGAAATGCTTTTCCTGTGGAGCTTACGAAAGTTTTCTTTATACTAATTTATGTGCCATATTATTTACAAAGTTGCATAATATTTTAAACTCAAATTAAAATTGGACGATTGTGCATTGGAATACTGGATTTGGAAAACATTTCTTTCGTTTGGCACTTTTCTTAGAATGATGAAGAATACTAAATTGGTGAATCTGTAAATGTATTTTAGGACCAAATTGCATGATGAAGACTTGGGCATTAGATCTTAAATGAAATATAACAGATTTGTATCTTCTGGTAGTGTAGCACTTATTTTTTATTTTGGTTGGTGTAATTGGATTATTCTAGACTGTATTTATGGTGCACTTGATATATCAATGATAATGTAATCAACTTGAGCTTAAGTATTCAGATTCAGTCCAGAATCTCATCTGAATATTTAACCTCTGTTTAGTTTTTGTGGATAGCGAACACTATGCCATGTTTACGAATTTGATTTTAAAGCTTTTTAATAATTTATTGGCATTGTTTGTTATTTGCTTTTATATGGTTAACTCATCTAATGCAGTTAAATATAGCATACTAAAATAACAGTCCACTAAGTAACTTTTGCATTTAGTGTTTCTGTTAATTGCTATTAAATATCTTACTGATTGCAAGACAACTTATCTCCCTGTGATTTTGAATGTTATGCTTATATACGATCCAATAAATCTTTATTTTGAACCAATTAAATTCTGATCTTTATTCAGGAGAATTTACTCTAATTTTGAATTATAGTACCTGAACTATGTGTAAAAATCCAAGCTAAAAACTTGTTACTAATTTTATTTTTAGGTTACCAACACTTTCCTATTTAATATTTAGCAGTAGTTAAATTGTTCATAACCCAATTATAGGGCTTAAGAATTTTGCATGGTATAAAAATAATCAAAATTTATTCATCATAAGAATTAATATCTCTGAGGCCTATTTGGAAAGCAAGTACCATTTTTATTTTATGAAATAGAGATAATTAAATATTCAACTATTTAATTATTAAAAAGATACGCTTAAGTCTACTTTGTTTATAGTTTTCACTTACAAATGTATTCGTTGTGACACAGAACTTGTTTCATTGTACCCTCTATACAATAAAGCTGGCTGCAAAGACTGACAAATCACATATTCTTGGGTTTCAATATTAACATGCATTCAAGCAACATTGAGTGTATAATGCACTTTATTGAAGGGAGTTTTTTTTCTTATTAACTCTTTAGTGCATAGTGTTACCATATGTGCTATACCTTTTTATCAAGGAGAAATTTTAAAACAAAATAAACATTATTTCATTAGCACATGTTGTTACATATACGCTACTGTACGGTTTTAATCAATTTTTTAACTAGGCACTTACGATTTTTTTAAATATTTTTTTCGTGGTCCAAAGGCAAAAACAAAGCAAATTTATTTCATAAAAAAGAACAAATTATGCACTAGAGGGTTAATGCTTAGTTTTCATTCTTCAATATCAAGCTAACTCATGAGGAAGTTCAGAGGTATTGAAGCTAAAGGATTGCAAAAGAGGCTAGGTTTGGAAATGGTACTTACTTTTCTCTCAGATGGCATATTTATAACAAGTAATTTTCCTCTAAATACTAAGATAAAAAAACCGATCATTAATATATCCTATCTGTGGAATTATTAGCAAATACTAATTTAAAAATATATCGATTAATTTCCACCTCATTGCTTGATGGATTGAAAATAATTAAAAAGGAACAGATCTCTTGATCCCTACCATAAGTATCAATTAACTTTTAATTGCTTTTGTGTAGGTTAAACATTATAATAATTTGCTGTTCAATTTCATGATTGATTGAAATTGTGATCTTGTTATTTATGTTTTTTTAGTGATAGAAAACACAAATAATTCATTTTGTTTCCAACTTTGGTCGTTCTTTGTTGTCTATACAAGATGTAACTTTTTGCTTATTGATACGAGCTTTGTTTTTTGTATGCATTTTATCTCATTTCAGTCATTTTAAACTTCTATTTTTTTTTAGCTAACTAGTTAATTTCAATGATTTTAGCAAAACTGAGTACAAGGGTTATTTTTTACTATACTTATATACACCCAGCAATTTTGTTCAATACAAGCAACACTGCTATTACAGCAGAGCATCGAGTATCCAAAGCTATTGGGGACTGGAGTATTGGAATAACTGATTTTTTGAATAACCAATCATGTAAAAATATATATATATATATGTGCCCATCAAAAAATTGTGCATATCATAGGAGCAATATGAAACAAAGAAACAGTGATATTAAACATAAAATTGTATATATTTTGTATCACAAATTTTACAAATAATATTATTTAACATAATATTACTTTAAAACAGACCTAAAGTTTAGGCAAAGAAAAGTTATGAATTTGCCAACTGGAACAGTTTCTGTTGATCCATATTTGAATAATTGATGCTCTACTGTATTTAATTAAAGTAGGTTTTTGATAGTTTAATTTTGTGTCATACCTCAAATTGTAAAATTTTTAATGAATCATTAAAAATTTCTGCTATGTGAAAGCATCATTATTTAAAAAAGTTATGAAACAATTTTTCATGTAAATTTGAAAGTTATATCGATTATGATTATTTAAGTTATTTTGTATTTTCCTATGTTCAAAATTACTTTTAGCTTAGAAATTGTTTAGTTTAACTGTTAGAGGTTTAATTGTGCATAAAGTTGACTTTCTTGGTTTAATTTGGTTTTTCTATTAAAGTACCTCTATTTTTTCTATTAGTACCACTTGCTAAGTAATGTATCTTTTGCAGTCAAGATAAATACTGAGAAATGTAACTAAGATATGATTGTGTGCTGCAAAAATATACACAACTAGATACTGTCTGATTGATGTAATTACTTATATTAATTCTGATTGCTAGAAGCTTGCTTTAGTTGAAGATTTCTCATTTGATTGCCAAATTAACTTAGTTTCTGTCACATAAGATTATAAACGGTTATAACATGAAAAATTGCTGGATGATTAAGTATTTTGATAAACTTTTTTTGTTGAGTACTTTGTTCTAATGTGTATTAGATACTATTTTTACTTTAAATTTTTATGCGGTATAGCTTCTTTTGTGAATTTTCTTTTTATCGTCAGTTTATTTCATGAATTTTTTCATTTGCATAATTTAAATAAGTATATTTATGTCGTACAATTTCTTACATTGAACATTTTATTTATGAGATCTATACAGCATATTCTATTTAATTCTCATATTTTGCTTTTACTTCCTATTACTTTCTAAGAATTTAGCAGTTTTCTAAACATGATTAATATCTCCAATAATGCATAAGATTCTTTATAATGTTATCTTGCATTATACACTACTTCAGTAGAGTAATATAGTAACTGCCTAAAGATTTTTCATTCAAATTTTTGTAGTTTTTTATAATATAAAACACTTTTTTCCATTGCACTGCACACTTCTTATATTAATACTGCTTAATCTATAAATATCACACCCCAAAATTCCTATTTCTATATTTTGACTAAAACAATAGTCAATCAATATATGGCACTTATTTTTAAGGCACATATGAAATTAACTATGTATTATTAACTTATTGATATTAATTTATACTGTATTTATAAAACAAAAAGAAGTTTGCAGTTTTATCAGTAAGTGCATGGCTGAGTAGCTGCCATATTGCTCACTGCGTATATAGGCTTTTTAGTTTGGAAAGTTGAGCTAGAAGAATAAAACTGCATACTGATAGGTCATATATCCATAGAAAAATATTTATGAATAATTTATTTATAGTAGGAAGTCAAGTAGTTGAACAGAAGAATATGCATGTCTGACATTGCTGTGTAGTAGATGAACTGGAAGATTTTACACTGATTTTGTAGCTTTGTTGAGTCTGAAAATTGTTGACATTCCATGGCATACATATGAATCAAGACAAGGTTTTTACTATGCAGAGTTTGATTGTAAAATGTGCTCTAAAGGTGTTATGTGAGGGGAGGTGATTCTCTTCCAGTGTTATCAGGATAGTTGTTCATATATGCTAATATAATATTGTTAAATTTGAAATAGAGAACAATAAAGCTTTAATTTTTCTTCATCTATGTCTGCTTTATTTCACGAAATTCCGAACTCATGATAATTATGGAATAAGAAAAGGGCTTAACTTGGAAAATTAATAGGCTAAATTTTTTCATTATAAACATTAGTAATTTTCTTAAATACTACTTGTTATATTGTTAGAGTTAAGTACTTTGTTTAGAGAGGAAGAGTCGTGTTTTGTTCTATAGTGGGCATCAAAATATTCATTTTGGTCATGTTCTTTAGTTTTTAGAGTCTAGTTATTTTCATAGTCAGTTCAGTTATTTCGTAATAACTTCATCTGAAACTTGAATAGTTTTGAAATTTATGCATTCAAGATGCAAATAAAAAGTGGTCTCTGTCACTAACTGTTAAATTAGTACTTTTTATTATCTATATATGAAATTGCTGTACTGGAATGAAAAAAAATCTGGCCATTTGGAAGATCTCAAGGCCAATAAAAAATAGGTTAATGAAAAATGATATGTCTATACGTGAACAATATATCTTCAGAATAGAGCATTTAATGTTCAATTTTGGTATGCAGGACATAAGAGATTTCATTAAAGGCATGGGATGTGATAAGGATTTCATTATAGTTGAGCAAGTACAAAAGGTACATGGCATTGGAAAATTTGTTTTTAATCAATAGCTAACCCCCTCCCAGATTTAACAGCCGACCAAACGGTATAGTGGTTAGCTTGCTAGCTTCTAGACCGCGAGGTTGCGGGTTCGAGTCCCGTGTAAGATATGGGTGTTTGTAAATGTATGTTGGCTTGTCAAATGAAATGTTTCGGCGCATTATAGCCCTTTTGTTGCTGACGGCGCCATATAATCTGAAAACAACCAACCCAGATTTAACGATTTTGATGAAAAGCATTTTGATCCTTTCAGGGTTACCTCCCCCCATTAGCGAAATTCGCTTAAGTTATGATCGTCGTCAGTAATGAAAATTGTCTTTACCAACAATGATCTACCTTAACAATGTAATTTCCAGGTCGCATATAAATTGAAATAAATGAAAAAATGCTTAGTACACCTTAACAACCACTGTCATAAATATCTACAGTTTTATAGCTTCAGCTTAGTGTGTACGCGGTCAGCATAACTCCCGAACGAATTGACCTACGATGTCCAAATTTGGTATGCAGGTTAGGGGTGGCCATGGGACCTGTCATTAAGGTTTTTGTCAAAATTGTTCATAAGATAGCTGCCATTGAAAAAATCATGTTTTTCAACAATTATTAAAAAACGGCTCTAACGATTTTGAGCAAAATCGTTATGGTAATGCCTTTTGAGGTGTTCAAAGCATCCCTACCTCGGAAATTCTAGTAAAATTGCTATAAAGGTGTAAAAAGTTAAAAAAAAACGATTGTCTTTATGTATACGAGTTCCTTGAGCATCGAATATAGCCAAATTCGCCATTTCGGCGTCCCCCCCCCCCTTTCCCCCCGTGAAAGAATTATCGTAAAATTGACTATTTTTTCAAATTAATGAAATTATAAAAATGGTAATAGTATTCCACTAAAATTTAAATGTAGTGACCAGTTTAATAGTGCGATTGAAAGTTGTGCGATGTTACCCCTAGTTAAAATTGTAAAATATAATTCTGACAATTTGAAAGAGACAATATCAAAGTTGAAACAAAAACATTTGAATATCGAAAGCGTATTATAAATAAATTATATGAAAAACGTACTTTTAAACAGCAGAGTTTGTTATTTTTGGGTAATTTACAATAATTATGATAAAAATATACAAAAAGGCGAAATATAAACGTGCATTATGAGTACACTATCGAAAGTCCGATGGAGAATTTTTTTTTTATTTCGAAATAAGTAAATCGAAAACGGAGCATTTTCCATTTACTTATTTGCTCTGATACATTATTAAACCTGCTGTTACGTATATTGAGTAACTGATCACTCCCTTGTCACCAATCCTCTGTTAAGTAGGTATAAATGTCGTTTAATTAAGCAATTACACTCTGGGGAACTTCATTTTACTTTACTTAATTGGGTGTCGGTTATTTCTGTATGCATAGGATTTCCTAAAAAGGCTGTTACGGTGTTCATTTATTAAATTTTCAAAAATAGGGGATAAGTATAAATTCCAAACATTTTCAAAATAAGGCAAGGAACTATAAAAAAAAAAAAAAAAAAAAAAAAGCGAGTAATATGTTTTAAAAGTTGCAGAATTTTAATTTTTTTTACCAAATCCAAAGTAAGGGTACTGAATAGAAACACAATTTAAGAAGGTAATCTTTGGTTACCGACTGGTTTAAACTGTGTATTCTTCTTTATTTACAAAAAGAGCTGGGTTCTTTTATTAAGATTAGCAATAAACCTAATAAGAATACTCTATTATTTTTAACTATTTCTTTCACCAAGACATTTTATACCAATTTTTTGGTAGTGCGATAAGGATAGATAGTTATTAGCAAAGGCGGCCCTAGGTTCATTTTTCAGGGGGGGCCATTTGAAACTTTAAGTTCGTAAAATGTATGCACTATATAACCTAATTGTAATAAACTAACTGCTGATTAAATGCTTGATTGCAATGATAAGTGTAGAATTTTCTAAATTAGTAATTTTCATTTGATGCAAAATTAAAAAAGTTAATTTAAGCTTGAATTGCTCTCCTGAAAAATAAGAAAAAAGTAAAACGAAGAAATGAAAAAAAAAAAAAAAAATAGTTAATAATTGTTTTACAATCACACTTCTTTATTCTTTAAAAGCCTAAAAAACAAAATCCAATTTCCTCTGCTTTGTTTTGGCAAATCTGTCTATGACACAGCTCACATCAATGTTTATGTCTCTGTGAGTGTGGAACAAGCAAACTCCTGCTAACCTTTCTTCTCCCATTCTAGTTCTTAGCCACGTTTTCAAGCGTCGAAGGGTAGTTGGTTGGTTGTTTTCAGATTATCTGTCACCGTCAGCAACACGAGGGCTATAATGCGCCGAAACATTCGTCATTAGACAAGCCAACATACATTTGCGAACACCCATGCCTAATACGGGACTCGAACCCGCAACCTCGCGGTCTAGAAGCTAGCACGCTAACCACTACACCGTTTGGTCGGCGCGTCGAAGGGTAGAGAAACTTCTTTCAGCAGAGGCAACGCTAACTAGTAGTGACATCAAAATTTTAAGTAACGTGTAAATAGTAGGATATACATCTTTGTCACAAGCTCTCATTGCATCTATGGCAGAAGAGGGGAGCTTTTCTTCTTTTTTCCATTTTTCTCTCCATAGTGCTAGTTCATTTTCAATCAGAATAACACTCATTTGTATCAGTCCTAAAATTGGTATGAACTTCTTTATAAAGTTTTGAAGCTCGTTGCTTTCTGATTCTGTTGGTTTTTTCCATATCGGGGGTTGGAATCGGTAATCGAAGGCCAAAACAATCCAAATTTTCTTTTGGAAATCTTCCTATTAGGTCTTCAATTACATTATCCAATAAAGGTATGTAAACCGAGATTCTAAAATACTCTTCTGGTATTTGAGTATTGTAGTTCTCACGGTGTTTTTGACGTCTGGCTAGGCGTGAAAGATTCACATCAACTTCAAGCTCCGAACATATATCTTCAACCTCACTGAATAGAATAGAAAAAGATTCCACGCAGTCTTGGCTCTTCTTCTGCAAAACCGAAATTGTATCTTCAACAATGGACGCAGCTTTTCACAAATCGAGATCAGGAGCCTGAAGTTTTCTGCTTAGTGGTAGAGTTTGCTTCAAGACATCAATTAATGGTACTAAAGCTGAAACAAACTGGACACTGCAAAGTGAGCATAGAAGAGAAGATGCATTAGAGGAAGTGGTTAGGTCCGACCAGCTTGAAATCGATTCAAGCGCTTCAATTATGTAAGGTAGAGCTTCGCAGAATTGAATAACACCATCATGCCTTTCAACACAGCACACACTAGTCCAGACATCACGTGTGGAAAAATAATTACAATCGGTGCCATGGTTGCTTAGAAGAGCATAGTTGTTCCAAAAAGGGGCAGAGGCCCCTGGGAAAAAGGAAATCGTCGTTTGGGAGGGGGATGGTCACTACCTGAGTACTTGTTTTGTGTACCGCGTATTGTATCGTGTGTTGTGTACATAAATACATTTAAAACCAGGGTTTTTTCTGAGGGGGGCTATAATTCTTTGTACTGTAAAGAAAAAATTTACGTTAATGAAATTGTGCTTAAAAATCTGTATTTTCACCATTTTTTAAACTGGAGATTCTCAAAGAATTTTGGGATATTCGAAAGGGCTAGGGAGGAAGAGGGAACCCTTCAAGGGGGGGGGGGGGCATGGCCCCCATGGCCCCCCCCTTGAAGCCGCCAATGGTTATTAGTGTACTTTATGTTTGTGTAGCTGTCAAAAGTTATGTAAAATAGAATAATTCCGAACTATCATATTTGCTGCATGTACTTACTTATAAAATATGCTAAGTACACATTAAATATTCTTATGTACCGAATTTCTTCATTGTCTGAAGGCAAACAATTAGGGATGCACCGAATAGTTATTTTGGCTGAATAACGAATATTTGGCCAATTGACAAGCCGAATACCGAATATTCGGCCGGTCGAATATCTGATGTATTTTTCCTATAAAACTTGTCTCAATTACCACTTACAATAATTTTTTTTAAATAAATGTTGTAAATGTTTATAAAAACATATTGTACAAACAGCCCAAATATTTCGACATTTTTTAAATATTGTATAAGGAAGATATAATCATAATTCTATAGAGTTGTATTCTTCAATAATAATAAATTAGCAGCGAATCGAAAAAGAGTATTGGGCCGCCGAATATCTAGATATTCGGCTTTATGGCCGAATAAGCCGAATACCGAATAGATACCGAATATTCGATGCATCCTTATAAACAATACAATATACTAACATATGTTGCAACTCCTCAAAATCATTGGTACCATATTAAAAAAATACATTGCTTGTTATATGGTTCTTTAAGAGTGAAAGAAAAAAAACGCTACCTTAATTAATACGCTATATTAATTAACACAATTTTTTTGATAATTGGAAAATGCATTATTCTATAGTTTAATGATACAAAAGTAATGCTTAAAATGAAATGAAATTCTTATTAGTGTAGAGATAGTTCACGTACTTGTTGGGGTTGTAAACTTAACTTTTTCCTATGTAGAAAAATCTAGCATGAGTACTGATGGGTTAATATGATTTGACCTCAGAAACACTTTTATCTGCAGAATCTATATCAAAATAAAATCCTGTAATTTTAGAATATATTACTCATAAAAATCACACTTTATTTTTCTTTAAATCACATCGTTTTCAACACTTATTTTTAGTATTTTTGCAATTTACTCTGATTCCGTATCTCTAATAATTAAATTCATCCCTTAAAATTCTTATTTGTTCACCCTGTATGATAGCATACATTTTCAGCTGTACTAACGAAGGCGAAAATATTAGTTAGGTAAACTGACATATTTTCTAACCATGTTGGAATAGTTTTAGTTTGCCTATTACTATGTATTATTGTCTACAGGATTTAAAAAATATTAGTATATGGGATTGTGTTAGTTTATTATTTTTAAGACACTAGAATATAAACTTTTTTCAAAATTTTATTTTAAGTGTTCATAAAATTTGACATTCGATGTAAATTTTAATAGCAAATAATACTTTTTATATTTTTACCATAAAAACACCAAATGTTGATAAGTAAATACAGAAGGTAAGTTTAGAGAATAAATTTATAGCAGTAACATGAAGAAATTTTGCTTGAACTAAATGATATTTTGTTGCGATCTTTCTCATTTTCAAACATGTCTTATCCCTGAATATATAGTTTAAATTAATCGGTAAGCTGCAAATATTACTTATTTTATTATTAATGAAATTTAATCAAAGTAAAAAATATTTTACAGTAATGATTACTGTTATTTATCAGATAATCATTATCTATTACATCAAACACATTACAGTAAACATTAGACACCTTAATACGACAAAATTACATTATATAACGTTATTATTATTATATATAGACACCTTAATGCAACAAAATTTGAAAACAAATTACCTTACAAGTACAATATTATTATATTTTTGACAAACAGAGAATTTCAAACAAATTACATTAACATTTCAATATTATTATATATTTTACAGCCAATTGCAAAGAAATTACAGTACAGACACAATATTATTAAATTATTTACTGAGAGAAAATTGTAAACAAATCACACTACAATTGCAATATTATTACATTTTTAAAAAAAATAAATAAATGGCAAAGAGGTTGCCTTACAAAATAATACAGTGAAAAGTAATTTAAATAAATTATTTATATTAGCAGGAAGAGCATTGTGGCATTTGGAGTTGAAAAATGTTTGACTTTTTGCATTTGAAGCTATTTGAGCTACAATTGTTTCTACAATTACCACATTCAGGAATTTATTATTATTATAATTATTATTTTATTTTTTTTCAGTAGAAACGGAATTTGTATTTTAGTTTTTAGAATGACTTATGTTTTTAATTTTCTTATGGTAAATCTGTTTAAAGTATGATATTAATGAAGGGCTACTTGGATGAAGGGTGTGTGATATTTTTTTTTTTTTAAATTCTATTTTGCACAATAGATGCAAGTGATATGCGTAAAGCTAGCTATTGAAACTCATCCGGACTTGATTGTTAAAGAAGTGTGCTACACATAAAAACCACAACTTTAAGAGCTATTACCTTTCAAGTTACTTTCGATACACACCTCGTCATGCTCTCAGTCCTTCAAATATGAGACAATTAATTTTAACGAAGACAATTCGTGTTTTCATCTTTTCTTTGAAAGTGTTTCTATTTTAAGAAAACTTTATTTGTTTAAGGAAACAAATAATAATGATAATGATGAAAATAATAATAATAATAAAGATAATGATAATGATAATATTAATAATAATGATAATGATAATAATATTAATATTAATAATAATAATAATAATAATAATAATAATAATAATAATAATAATGATGATGATGATGATGATGATGATGATGATGATGATGATGATGATGATGATGATAATAATGATGATGATGATAATAATGATGATGATGATAATAATGATAATGATGATGATGATAATGATAATAGTGATAATAATAATAATGATGATGATAATGATGATAATAATAAAAATAATAATAATAATAACAATATTAATAACAATAAAAATAATAACAATAATAATAGCAATAATAATAATAATAATAATAATTATAATAATAAAAACGCGTGCATAGGTTGAAAACTCCTCACCAACTTCTTTAATTAAAGTCCAGAATTGAAAGTAGCACCTGGGATTCTTTTAATGAAAAGTCATTGAACTATAGCTGAGGTGAAATTCAATTCAACAATTTACTAATTCACTCACACGAATAAAACGAAATTATAGAGTAAAATCTAAAATCAATTACTTATGAAACAAATCGACGTGATGAAACCTGTAGTTTGTGGCATATTATTCTATTTATGTTACGTGGTCCGTATTTTTTGTACAAATTAAGAGGAATGTGAGATAAAATGGAACATGGATATTGGTCATTGTTTGGTTTTATAAATTCTGCGAAAAGCAATTAACATGAAAAAAAAAAAAAAAAAAAAAAATATACAGATTTCTTTTAGGAGGATTTTCGGAAAATTAAGATTCATTTGCTAGTTTCTAAGCGCATTGAAAAGTTTGGTTCACCAGGTAAAATTTTGACCTATAAAACTGTTCGCCAGAGAAATCTTGCAGATAGTTTTTGAAGGCTACTGGTTGAAAGAACTAGCAATGTCTTATAAGGTAAGATTTTTTTTTTTAATTATGTTGCGATACATTCGTGTTTTTAATGCATTCTGACTTTTGCTTATTGAAAGTTTTAATACATTTTATAACATGTTGTTTTAAAATGTAATTTCGATATTTAAATTATTATTATGCATTTTCATTATTCAAATATAAAACATTATAATATGAATGAATTAAGATCAAATGTGTTAGAAATGTACCCAAACTGCTTTCTAAATTA
Organism: Linyphia triangularis; assembly: GCA_963978545.1. Lineage (NCBI taxonomy): Eukaryota > Metazoa > Arthropoda > Arachnida > Araneae > Linyphiidae > Linyphia > Linyphia triangularis. The sequence continues at coordinate 49,813,386 of OZ021731.1, read as the reverse complement.
ATGCCCATTGGTTAATAGTATAATGAGTAGAACATATTTTATTATAATTATTATTACTAAGCAATTATCTTCATTGAGAAAATATTTGCAGAAATATTTTAATATGATAACTTAATAACAAGGTGAATTTTTTAAGAATATTCAGTATATACCTAGAACTTCTGTAAACATTATTCCACTCTTCAAAACTCTTAAATATTAAATACTTTAAATTAATACTATCATGGACACTTTATAATATACTTTAGGCTTTAATTTTTAGGTACTGATGTCCTCAAAAACGTATAAAATTTTTCATTTTTCTTAGAAAATACAAGCTAATGAATTTTTTCAACATAAATTTTGGATAATTTGTTCCTCTTTTTTTTTTTAAATAGAAAATGTTTTACTTCACCATTTAATATTAAGAATAGCTAAGAGGCAGACATATTCCCTGTCTTTAAATGAAATTGTAAAAAGTTTTAATTTATAATATACTTTTACAAAACTGAAATTTATATTTGCTACTATTGCTCCACACTATTTAGCAACCCAAATCTGTACATTCTCGTAAACCTTAATGAAAGCATATTTTAAGTCAAAAGTTATATCTTATAGCCAATTTAAAAATATTTAGTTCTTTTCTAAATGTACTTTAAAAAAAATTAAGTATTTTATTCACAGATGTAATGAAATTGTTCCTAAGTGAAACAAGTGAATAAATAATCATAGATTTTTGTTTGAGGCTAAAGAATTCAATGTAGTTGCTTTATGTTAAGGGCATTGCAAGCAAATATATAAAATACTCAAGAGGAATTTAATTAAATATATGATAGAAGGTTTTAAAATATAATTAACACTTTTTGTGTTTAAGTAGGGATAGAAATATTTGTAATTAATCTAAATTCTATTCGAAGTTGAAACTTTGTATTTTTTGATGTTTTGTTTGTGTCATGTGTTCATAGGAGTGTTGCCTAAATTACTTTTAGAAAAAAATAGTCATAATTCACAGGGAAACAAACTTTTCTGGACAGAGAGACGCATAATTTAATTTGTAAAATTTCTTGAATTTAGAGGTAAAACTTTAATATAGGATTGTGGTTCGTTTAAATTAAATTATTGAACTCAAATTTTTAATTCTTTATAATAAGTAAAATAAAGAACTTGTTAATAAAAGAAGTAATAAATATATGGTTTTAATACCCTGACTCTAAAAAACCGCTAATTTCGCATTTTATTATCAGAATTTTTTTTATATGCGTTTAAATTTTTTCAATTGGAGCGGTTATAGGTGTTTTTTAATCTGGACTTCGTCAATGGGTACATTAAATGTCCATGGAAAAATTGATTACATCTAGTGAATTTTTAACTGAATTTTAATTTAAGAATGTTTATATCTTCTAAAATTATATGTATACTGTAAACTAAGGAAAAACCGTAAAAAGAAAGCTAACAAAAAACTCAGTTCAACGCAAGGACAGATAAAATGTTAAAAATTACTTATAATTTATATATATGTGAATCAACAATAAAAGGATAAACATTATATAATATATCCCAAATTCATAGACCCAGATATTTATTAAAAGTTTTTAAACTCCTCAGGTATTTAGCATTAAATTCATCGCAGCTGTTAATTCATTAAAAATAGTTGGAGCACACAGAGTTTTTCATGTAATCGTTGCTCTCAAGACAAAGGGAAGCTAGCTTAGTTGTAGTTAGGGCCTCTTTGTTTTACGAACCCTTGTGTTGAGGACCAAGTAAACGCGCTGTTGCACTGGCGTATAGAATAATGTGTGTCGTTGCACTTTAATTACGCTGGTTGCGTTTTATAAGTTTCCTAAGTTAAAAAAAATAAATAAATTATGAGATGTATTGTTTGTGTAAAGCTATTTCTAACTTAAGCTATTGTTAAGTGTTATGTGGCAGAAATTGGCAGTTGGAATTAAACTAAAGTAGGTCACATTGGTGTTTTGCGAATTGTTAACAATTACTTTTTGAAAGAGTGACATTTATATCTGCTTCTTTAATATGACGAAATGTGATATTTTTTACATTTATTCATGTTCGTCGAAATTTATTTAAATTGAACCGTTAGATATAAATTAAAACCCCATCTATATTAAATTGAAGAGTTAAATAATAAAAATGTCGTTATACATACAATATTTTTAACTTTTTTTAAACCTTAAAGGGACCCTCAAGTTATTCATCTAATACATGGCATTGACTTTAAAAATATGCTCCTTCAAAAGGGAAAATGTAGATATGACCTTATAAGGAGGGTGGAATTAATTGGTTTGTTACTATTCTATAACGGAAAAATGAAACCTTGATAATACAGTGCTTAACTACAGTTTTAGACTGAAAATTGATGTATTTCTTTATACAACTTAGAATACTGTTTGAAATTTTTTAGTTGGTGCTTTTTTATGTTGCTGCAAGCGTGGTTGATTCCACTTATAATCTTTTGGACGTAAGTTATACGATTTTATTAATCCTAATTGTTCTTTTATATATCTAATAATTTCCTTACATCTATTAGTTACATTACAAATCTAATAGTTCCATTACAAATCTAATAGTTCCATTACATATCTAATAATTCAAAAGAAGCAAACCTAAATTCTTGAAAAACTAGTTTGGCTTCATACAAATTTGTTTATTCAAGTGATATGCTCAGAAAACCCTAGAATTTTCTATGCCAAACTAGTTTATATTTGAGTTGTTTGTTCGACACTGGTAATAAATTTTCATACGGGGCTTGTTTTAGATTGGTTCTACAAATATAAATTTGATGACTATCCTCAGGCTTAAGGCCCAATAGGGTTGATTGAGTAAAAAAATATTGAATCTAATTTGCATACATAGCAAAAAATAAAGAAATTGCTGAATAGCAAAATAGAAAATACGGAATTTTCAAAATAAAACATCAAAGAAAATACATACTTTTAAGAATACAAAGTAAAAAGTATCCCAATGGCAGATTATATAATAAGCAAAGTATAGATAACTAATTTTACATATTTGATAAAAATATTGGTAATTTAACGTTTTGAATTGAACCAATCAAACTGATCTAATTGTTTTTCGAAATTGTTTAGTTTGGAAACAACCAAAATTTCGTGGAGATTTTAAGATGAATTAGCTTGACAAAGGTCAACTCTTTTGATCTGTGAGATAGGAAAAAGTAGTATAAAATAGTTTTTGTATTAAAATAAGCCTGGTGGATAAATGCATTTTTCTTATGTTTTTTTTAATGATCACTACTAAGAAAGCGTTTAATTCTTGCCAACTATGTTTTTTGTCCTGAAAACTCGATGAAATGTATTAGATAGAATCAACTATAACAAGGGAAGGTTTCAATCATTAAATACTGCCAATTTTGTATATATAGCGACAAGATATTGTATCAGGATCTAATATACGCCACTAGAGACATGTGTAAAAGTGGTTTATTTGTGGAATACCCAAAACTTAATATAGTGCATTATCATTGGCAAAAAGTCTATCTGCCAAGTTTCAGCTTGATTGGATGACGACAAGTGGGTTAATTAAAGCTCAGAAGGTTTTACTCGCCACAAATATACACACAAAAGCGAAGTTGCTATAAAGGGTTTAAAAACATGTTAAATAGGAATGAAGTTAAAGACTTTTGCAATTAAAATAAAAAGTTTTCGTAATTTTGTGATTAAATACTTTATGTTACATTCTATGCATGGTAATCGGTTTTACATTGATATGTTTGTAATTTGAATTGGAATTCTTTGAATCGTTGATAAAGCCTTTATTTTTTAGCTGTATTCAGAAGATCCCTTTGATTTTCATTACCCCCAGGAAAGTCTCAGCGGTGTTCAATATAGGAGTGAAATTGGAGGTGATTCAAACTTCTTTAAGAACAATAAAGAATTCACAGATAGCAATGGATTTATAGACAATCCAGGATTCCCTAATCATCAAGGATCCATTAACATCCCAGGATTCACTAATCCCCAAGGATCTAATAACAATCCAGGATTCACTAACCCCCAAGGATCTATTAACAAACGAGGATTCACTAATCAGCAAGGATCTATTATTAACCCACAAATTAATCACAACTTAGAACCCATTCATAATCAGATGTTCAATGAAAACAAAGGCATTCACCGGGAGGTTAATTATTTTGAAGACGAACGAAGGTCTACACCTGAGTTTCGATTGAATGACAATGTAAGAACACAAGGAAATCGAGCTCCACGTATCTTTGAATCTCCTAGAAACACCAACTTTATTCTAGAAAACAACTTTAAAGAGAACTCACAACAACAAGGTTCTAAAACTACTAATCATCAATCAGGATCTACCCGGGCAAACATCATTTCTTCATCATCGCCAGATATGTCGTCCAGAACTCACAATACAGGATTTCAGAGAATACAACCCCAGCTAACACACACTCCCGATGATAAAAGCACTTCTAACGTGAATTATATCTACGGGAAATTAGATGTTCAGACTGGTAACTTCATACCTTTCCCCCGTACCAACTTTGCTTCCGTAAATCCCAACTTGGCGCATTCAAGAAATCAAGAACTTCCTAATACTGGAGGATATAATGGGCAAATGATATCTGGAGGAAACTACGTTTCCGAAAGGTTGAAATTAGCACCTCAAACAGCAGCAGTTCCACCTGGGAATCCGCTTCCCATAACTTTTTTAAGACAACAAAACTCTGTAAAACAAGCATTAGGTTCAGAAATGAATGGAAGTACTGGTATCAACAAAGCAAACGTTACCTTAAGAGGAAATTTTCAACCTGGTATGATGTATCTCGGTTCAGATACAGTAATATATTTTACCAAGATCAAGTTTACCACTAGAAGCCCCAACAAACAACAAGTCAACAAACGAGTGAAGCGAACAGTGCATGGTAGTGCTAATGGAACTGATTATCAACAGTTACTGAAATTACTACTCAGTGGATTGGGTCAAGGATTGGCTGGGCAAAATGGAAATGTTAATAAGGGACAAAGTGGAAATGGCATTAATGGACAGAATGAAAATGGTATGCCTCTTTTCGGGGGTGGAGGTATGAGTCTTTATGGACACCTGCTTGGGGGACAACAAGGCATTGGTTTGGCCAGTCTAATGGCACAAAACCTTGGAAGTCTTCAAGGAATCGGACCGAGTAGTCTTCTAAGTCTTGGTGGAAATCCACTGTATGGGCTTTTGGGACAAAATCTTGGAGGGCATAGAATTAGAGTGCATGGCATAACCACTTCAAAGAACAACACTAATACTCAAGGTCTTCTAGGACAAAGCCTTCTTGCTCTGGGATAGTGAGAAAGTTTTAATTTTTTATGAAATATGCTTGGATATTATTCACATTTTCATGAAATGAAATATTTAACTTTGTTTGTTCAACTATAGAAATATGCTAATGTTTATAAAATTTTAGAAACATGAATTGGCTATAGGATATTTTATGAATATTTTTGAATTCTTTTGATTTATTATATCAATTTGTATGATCTGTTTTACAATTTTATGGAAATATGATGTGATACTGTATTATGTGACTTATTAAACAGCTCTGATATGAGTTATGTAATTATCATATAAACAACCTACACACCGGAAAGCTGTAGGATTTTAATTTCCTCTAATGTTTAGTTGATATTTTAAATTTATTAGATGTGTGTGCTATTGGATCTCTGCATATCTAGCATTATATTTCCTTTTTTTTTAAATTTTTTTTTTATTTTTTTTTATGTACCGAGTTAACATTTTATGGATTTGGGAGTGTACCCCTTAGGCATGTTTTACAGCAAAATATGCATTATACCTCAAAATTGTCTTTTTCCCCCCAAAAAGATAGATAATTATTCTATACGTCCCTTGGTTGCATTGTTAGTTAGAGTTGAAATTTTTAATTGATTGATAAGATTTATTAATAAATTGCAAAGTACGAGTTCATTTCGTAAAATGGGTATTCCGTGTGATTTTCCAAACAGATCAAGTTTTAAAATTAAATCATAAAAACAACATTCTTATTTACTATTAAAATTTGTAGACAAGGTGGGGCTAAATAATTTGGAATTAAACAGTTTAGTTTTATCTGGAAAGATTACGCATACTCTGAACTAAGTAAAACTGCAATTTTGTATATATTAATATATTTGTTAATTGGATTGTAAATGATCATTTTCGATTTTTGGATAGTTAAAACAATTTCAGAATGCCTTATTATTTATTAAAGTTTTAAAAATCCCTTGGGTATTATTTTTTATTTTTTACAGGCTCATTAAAAAAATTAAACAGCCGTTAAATATTTGAATGAAGCAGTTTTGTTTTATGTGAAGAAACTGATATATATATAACAGAAAATATAAATGTTGTAGTTTAATGGACAGAGTTTAAAATGTATTTCTTCTTATTAAAATCCTTTCAAAATCAATTATTATAATTGACGGAACTACCCTCGAAAAGATTGTCATTAATATTTAAACCAATTATCAAGCAGAATCTCTCTGAAGCATAAAAAGATTTCAATAAATTAAAACGTGAAAAAAGGTATTCAATGCCTCGAGTGGATTTGAGAACTGCAATTTCTACTAATTGGACACTTTAGAAAGTTGATGGTAGTTAATAACTACACTGTTCTGAGAATTAAAAAAAAAAAAAAAAAAAAAAAAAAAAACCTTTTAGTATCCAAGGGGAAAAATAATAGGTATGATTTGAAATGTTTATGTGGACGAGTGTTGCAATTTGGAATTATGTTGTAATTTTATTCCATAAAAAATAATAATTTTTTCATGTGTTTTGAAATTTCAAAAATTGCTTTGAATTATAGTATTTTAATTATGTGATAAAAGTTGAATTTTTTTTTAAACAACAGTTAAGTTTCCTTTATTAAGTTACTCAAAAAGATTCACAAAATGAATTGCAATTAAAATATTTTTCTATGGATAAATATGTTTTTATAAATAAATATATAAAATATTGGAATAAATACATAAACATGAAACAGTTTTAAGTGTCTTGCTTAGAAACCATAAGTCAAGATGTGAAAATTTAAAATTTTGTTAACAGAAGGCAATATATTTTGCTGTCATTCTATACCGAAGTTTCAAAGTTAGTTTTTTTAAACTGTAGATGTTCCTTTATTTGCATAGAATTTTTGAGAAACACACTGAACTACAATATAGGTTATTAAAAATAATTGCTTCGCTGAATGGTTTTTGTTTTTTATATTTTAGCATAAAATTTAGATTGGTGAAGTTTTAATTATATTTCAATAAGAAAAAAGAGAAATTTCTCTGTATAAAGCATTTTCTTGTTGCTTTACAAGATTACACAGTTTTTCAAAACTTATCTTTTTATTGTTGTTGACTTAATAAGTGTAATTTTTTTTATATATAATTTTGGCAGTAGCTAGATTTCTTTAGAATAATGAATTAAATATTAATAGATAGTAGTAAAATAATAGAATGTGATAATATAATTTCAATAAATACTGAATTGTGCTTTGAATATGTGCCTCAAACTGTAAACAAAGTTATCTAAATTCCCCATACATATGTTATGCAAAGGGAATACAAATGAAATTTATAATTCTCAGGCAAATGCCTCAAAATTTCAGATTATACTATGTAATGGTAACGGAAAAGGATTTTGGGAAAATAATCGCTTCTAAGCATTTCAGAGAGAATGAAATTTGGTACTGTACATCGATATAAAACAGAAGAAATTAATAAAATGATTGTGCCAGCATGCTGTTATCCCGTGTAATTACTGTTGAACAGACTGAATCTATGAGATAACTATTACTGCTCCTAATGAAAAGATATTACATATTTTTCTCAATCATCCCATTTTAGCAGATTTTGTAGATTTTTAATTGCTCGGAAGCAATATTTAATTGATTCCGAGCAATTAAAAATCTGAATAAATTTTGAATTTGGTAGCCTCCATCGAATTGGATAACTTTTAAACGTGCCTTTCACTAATTAGGTAAAACTGCCATAAAACATCAAAATCGGGTACAGTACGCAAAAAAAAAAAAAAAAAAAAAACCGCATTATTCTAAATGACGAAATGACAAAAGTCAAGTACCGTTGTAAATCGTAGAAGGTCTTTAATAATTGTATATAATTTTTTTTTTATCATGAGGGGTTATCTACATATTAAAATTAAACTAAACTTTAAAAAGTCCAATAGAAACCCCATAATATTCTACCATATTTAGATTTAGAATAAAAAAATAAAAAAAAAAAACCCGTCTAAATACCAAATTTCATAATCATCCAATGAGTGGTTAGTAATTTAAATGATGTTAAAAAAAAATGACAAATTAATGTTAAAAAGAAAATTTGTTTATTTTAGCCATGAATTCTTAAATAGATAATATATTTTTTCAATTTTTGTTTCAAACGATAGTTTATAAAAGGCCAAATATAAATAACATGCAACTTTTGTAATAAACAGTTTTTTAATAACTAATTATTAATTAATAAAACAAGTTTTAATTTTTTTTTTAAATAGAAGCATGTATTTTTTTTTCTTTCATTATAATTGTCATGGTCGAAAACCCCTCCAGAATTTTTTTCATTCCATTTTGACTTTTAGTTCTCAATATTTTACCAAAAATGTAAAAAAGCTCACTTTAAGGGACCGCGTAAGAAACACGCAAAACGTTTCCTTCTTCCCGGCTTTAAAAAAATTTGCCCTCAAGATCGACCAAAGTATTTTTTCTCATAAGTAAGGTGTTTTTCAACGTAATGAAATGAAATTTGGGATCTAGGGTATACTAAGTATTCTAAATCGAATGAAAACATAAAAATAGGAGTTCGTATAAAAAGTTTTAAAGATAGAGTTAAATTTAATTAGTATACGGCCCCCTAAACTTTTGTTTTTGCACTAGACATATAGAAAATAGTACAGAAAATATTTTGATCGCAAGATTCTACGATAATTAGTACCGAAGATATAGCAATCATTCGGATTTTTTTTTTGCATACTGTACCGAATGTTGGCCACATTGTATAACTACTCAAAGAAAAATAGAATCTACTCAGTCAACTAAGTTTCATATGGTTGATTTCATTTTCTCAATGAACAGTTAACATCAAAAAGAATAAATTGATTTACATCGTTTCTAAAGTACAGTGGACAAGCTAATCATACCTGTGTTAGAAACCCATCACACATCAGTTATACAAAGATAGAGCACTAAGCATTCATATTAAACTTTTATCGAGTAATTAAGACTAAAGAAAGAAAAAATATCGTTTTCTGGCTACCTTTAAACATATAGTGTTATATACAAAGCTTTCCCGCCATATTATTATTTTAAATTTATTAACAACGTTTGTGCAACTATACTAGCACACTGTTTCGATATTGAACAAGGACAACAAAAATTCAACTATTCGCAAAAGAGCCTTTAGAAAATAAAAAGTACATAATTTCAATACAGAAATTAAGCCTCGTGTAAAAGTAGCACTAGCAGGAAATTTCTAGGAAGTATTCATGAGAAAAACAAGCGTTAAATCTCATTACCAACGCCTTTTGGAAATTAATTAAAAAATTCATTTGTTTTTGTTAGAGTATGCTTATAATGAGGGAATTATTCACATGCTGAGAAGGAAATTATTTTTTGAAATAATCTACATCAAGTTGAAATGAAGGACAAAGAAAGGGAAAAGAAAGCGCTTGTTGCTGAATAAATTGAAGTAGAGATAATTAAGGAAAATTTAAATGAATGTTTTCTGTATATTACTATCACTAGCAAAAATCATTAAAATACTCTAGCATGTATTAAGTCTATCACTAGAAAAACGTTCACCATCTAGTCTCCAAAGCCAACTTACTAAATAAAACTTAATTATTTTTCAATTAGTTATTATCGTTTGGATATTAAAAGAGTAAGTAAGTGTTGTGATCCCAAATGTAACTGATCGAGTGTTGTGATCTTAACTGTAACTGATCCTAACATTTAATTCTATAATCTGCCGCTGGCTGTTATGTATGTGTTTTACCTGTCCAATGTCCTTTTATTAAAAATGTTCGTTTTCAGTTAACTCCTCAGTTTATGTGTCCAAATACGGTACAACATCACGAATTTTATAGAAAAAACTGTTCTTAAATTTTATATTGCAAAAATAATAAATCTCATATAAAAGAAAAAACAATATTATGTTCATTAGTTTCAACATGGCCTGAAATAGCACAAGAGAATGCGGTTTATGTAGCAAATAAATGCAAAAAAAAAAAAAAAAAAATCATTTTAGGCAGGATGCATTGAATAATTATACTACTTCGCTTTAAGCAAAGCTAAATTTGCGCATTGAGAAAATTTTAAGCATCAGAAGTCAAAATGAAGCCTTTGCAAAATACAACTTGGGAAAAAAAAATATGATATTGTAAGGTTAAGATAATGCATGGATTTTAAAACAACTAGATAATAAACTTTCATAGAAAAAATAAACAGAAATGGAGCATGGCAAACGACTATCTATCAAATGAGTAATCACCTCTTAGACACCCTCTAGCTTCCTTTTTATATGCTTTTAGGAAGTTAACGAGGTCTGTTGGTGAAAATAACCTTTTCCAACTACTTATTATTTAAACCACTTCTTAACAATTTCTCCCAGATAAAGATAGAGATAAGGTGGTACAGACGTTGACTATTTATTTCAAAGTTTTTTGAGGTTGGAAGTTTAGATTAGTTACAAGAAATTTATTGATACAACTAATTGAGTGGTCAGGAGGGTCCTACACGTTAAAAATGCCTATAATGGTAATGAAAATTAAATCTGAACAAAGAAAATTCTAACAGATATGTTGTTACAAAAGTTAACGGCAAAAGTTGTAGATGGCATACTAATGCTATGAATTCTTGGTAATCCTCGGTTATATTTCTTTCTATGTGTTGAAGAAAGTAAAAATAGATGAACTAATACTAGAAGGAAAAAAGTAAAGAAATAAAAGGATAATTATTAACAAAAATTAAAAAATTTGAATAATATCAAAATGCCGAATGACATACTTTATACCTGGAATTCTTTCAGAAATAGTATAAGAAGTTCTATTTTAATTTGTGCTTTCCTATAAAAAGGTTTTTAATGTCATTTAAGTAGATTTATTTATGTTACGTTTATGGCACAACCTCTAATTAAAAAATAGTTGCGATTAAAATAAAACACACACCATATTAGGCAAAACAAACGGAACTTTATTTGGTTTTGTATCTATCATATGCAAGAGGAATCTAAAAGCTAAAATAATTATAACTGAAAATAATAATATAAGAATAATGATATTTACTGTCTGAAAGAAGCTAAAATCTATTAGGGTGAGATTATTAACGACAAAGGGGGGGGGGGGGGTTATAAAAGGGGGTGTTAATATAATGTTTAAATTTGGTTTTTGTTGTGAGGGAGCAAGTAATAAAGATACAAAGAAGTTAGGATTCATCAGGATAACTATCTCATCAAAATTTAGTGAAATTATTCGTCAATTTATAGAGGAATAGTTAAACCACATTAAGTGTATGCTGTGCTATTCGGGTCTCTTAATCTTAGGAAGGATATTGATTAGTTAGGAAAAGGTTTAGCGTAGGGAAATGGCATAGGGGATTTGGGGTGTCAGGATTATGGTGCTAGGTTGAGGAACCTAACAATGTACATTGTATATTATTTATTACTCAACAATGTATATTATATAGCATGCATTAGAGGAAAGAAGGTCAAGAGATTGAAGGTCAAGGTTTGATTACGTTGTTTAAATTTATCAATGGGTTATTTTAAGGGTTTAGAGTACAATATAGGAGTCAGAACAAGAAATCATTCATACTACCTAGGTAGCATAGCAGTACATGACAATGACGGAAACAGGGGTTTTGAAAGAATGGCCAATCCTGGTCGAAACTTGAGCATCGTTCCAAAATAAATGATTTTTTAATAAACATATCACCTATTTAGCACGCATCTTTCCAGGGAGGTCCCTAAGAAGTCCCCATTCATTCCCGGCACTCCAAATGACACTGTGGGAAAGTAATAGGGAGGAATTCAATAGGAACTCTTAGGGAGAAATAGGAGCTCCATGGAAAGCATATTCTAGGGAGGAACATCCCAAGGAGCTCCCTGGGAAGTGCATCCTTGGTGATTGATGGATTAAGATGTATGTGAATACATGCAATAAGTTAAATTTACATTAATACCCTGCATGAAATTGGATTTTATATTGTCTGTTTTCATATAACAGTACTTAATATATTGCAATCGAAGGAACAAACCTGTAAAACCAGGAAAAAAAGCTTGGATCTTGGAACACTTAAAATATATTTTATGAGATTTAAAAAACTCGTTTATAAAATTTATTAATATCTATATTGGCTTTAAACATCTATGAAATAAATGATAAACAACTGTTAAACTATAAAATAAATGTTAAAAAAAAATATGATATATAATAGAATACATGCGATGATTCATAGAGTAAAACTTAAAACATTTTATAGATGCTCATTTAAAAAAATAAAAAAAGTAGCTATACTAGGGTAAAGTTTTGCTCATATCTGGTGGACTTATTTATAGGTAGGGTGGTAGACATATTTCGCCTATTTGCAGTATTTACAATACCGGAAAAGTCACTTAAATTTTATATTGTACAGGAGATTCATTCTCAGTTTTTGTTAGTTTTTTTTTTTTTATCAATTTAAGAACAAAAAGCTCAAAAGTTGTGTCAAAACTCACGAACCTCGACATATAAATGCCATTTATTTTAAATTCCTAAAAAGTTAGATGTACCCAAACTTTTTATGATACGTTTGGGTTCCATTTGAGCGATAGGAACATTATTTACGGTATGCCATCAAAGAAAACGATGCATTTTCGACCATGCTGTTAGATACAGGTCGATAAGATAAGAAAGATCAGCGACGTTCTTTTCTTTGATGGCTATTCCATGAAAGAAATTCTTTAAAAGATATCCACAGATACCGATCTGATTCAGACTTCCAACGTTTATTTGAAAGACAGTAGTAGAATGACCCTTTTAAAATAAGAAATATATTTGAAAATGAAAATAATTTTTCATGTTACTGTAGTTTAGAGAAATCTGAAACAACTTTTTTAAAGTATAAATTTTTAAAATGTCGATTGGTTGAAAGTTTCAATGTCTAGAACTGTAATCTGGTTGGTTGGTTTGGCGTTCAATGACCTATACTTGTGTTCAACAACGGTTAATCAGGCCGGGAACTACAGCTTAAAGTGGATTCCGAACCACATTCGAAACCGACACCTTAGGCATGCGAAGCCAGAATGCTAACCACACAGTTGGGTAAAATGCATTTGGAGTTTTTCTTATCGTTTATTTTATGTAACCAAAATCCAAGTACATTTAATTTGTATTCTGGGTTAATATACGATCATACATTAATTATGTTCTAAATTTCAATTTATTTTGAGGGGATACTGAAGAAGAGGAGCTTTAGAAAATATTACGACGTAAATTCTCTGTCAGTTGCATTGTTATAAAACACTACAAGAAAAAAAATATTGTAATCATGCTTATATTACATTTTAACAACAGTTTGCGATTTGCATGGAAACAATTACTAAACAAAATAGAAATAAATTATTATTTAATTTTATATTATTTTTGTTTTTGAAATAATCATTAGAAACAAAATAATTTCAAAAGTAATAATGGTACAAGTTTAAAATATATATATATATATATATATAAAGTATAGTTACTAACTGAACTTCTAATTAAATTAAATTTGTATTATATATTTTGCATCATCAATTACATGATCATGTGATTACAAAATATGTATTTTATATTGACCATAAATTGGGTCAAAAATTTTTTGTATAGAATTTTAAGTTAACAACATAAATAAACTAGCCAAATAAAGCAAAATAAAATTTTTATTATTTAATTGAATAAAATTAATGCATACCATATTAAAAATACATTCAAAGCGGAAATATACAAAATTCTTGATAAGCTAATGTTTACCAAATAAAACTTTTAAAACTGAAAAATGTTGTGCCCAATTGGGGACTAGAAATGGAAAACGATCTAAGTCCAAAAAAGACATTTTTTCAGGAGAACCGAAAAATGAAAAACACTCGCATCAGGTACTTAAGGCTATGACTATGTACCAGATTGAATTTGATGTATTGCTACTGGAGTTCGCACTTTGGGCATTCTCCACTTTGGTTAGCTTGGTCTTTAGGATATTTTTCCGTAGAAAAAAAAAATCCGATTTTTTTGGTACTTAAGTCGTTTTCCATTTCTAGTAAATTATAATTAGTTCAATTTATAATAATGAGAAAAAACTATCGAATTAGAACAAATAAATAAATTAAAAAAAAAAAAAAAAATGAAAATTAATTTTTTTATTATTCTAAAAATAATTAAAAACAATAGATTTTAGCTTTTTAGTTTAGTTAGCTTCAGCAAAGGCAAAGCAATAACACTTGTTATGGCAATGAATACTAATTTGATAACAAACTATAACTGATGAGATATGAAATCTTTGTTAGGCATTTTTTTAAAGACAAATTTAAATAAAATAATTGAAAATAAACCACATACATATTTTTGCTTATTATGGGGGAGAACGAAATAATACTTCTTAATTAAAAATAGTATTGACTGATATTGAGCCTTCCATAATATTATTTACAGTTATGAAAAACAGAAAAACAAAGAAGGAATTAGATTTTTGGGAACTATACAACATGTGGCTGTTTAGTAAATACTGAAATTATTTTAATGCACGTTATTCTGTTAAGCCTTTAAATAATATATTATATAGATAAAAATAAGTTTAATTAAAAATATATATTTGATGCATACACATAGAATATAAATCAGAAATATAAAAAAGATTTTCTCATCACCAAATCAGTGAGTAAGTGATATACTTTTACGATTAGTCTCTCCTCTCAAACAAATAATATCCATCAAACTTTTCACCGTTAACAACTTTGAGAAAATGAATGTATCCCCACTAAAATGATTTGAGTCGTAAATTTTGAAAGAATACCGTTAGACAGCGATCAATAAACCACAAAGACAAACGAAAAGAGTTGCTACGCGTGAAGTTCTTTCAAAACAAACGAAATCGGATCGAACATAAAATAATTCGATTTGTTACAAAACTCATAAAACTTGATGTTATGTGTGCTACCATTGTTTGGGATGTTTCACCAGTTTTTCAAGATTTATTGATGAAAATAAATATGAAGTTAGTCTTTGAAATATCATTAATACAGACTTCTTAAGTGTATTTATGATGTGCTTTTATAATGGAAAATAAAGAAAATACTTAAGCAACATATTTATAAATATTTTATTATTCCCAATTAACTATTAAATATGCATGACAAAGAATAAATGGGAAACTCCTTGTTTGTCGCAAGTTACAGAGTAAAAATAAATACTGTTGTTGACATAAATTTTTGTTAATTATTTACTTAATTTCCTTAGCATTAAAGTGGTAGCTTTTTCATTTTCTCCCTATAGAAAGAAGGTTGTCGAATTTTCTATAATAAGGATGTATTAGAAAAATATACTTAGAGAAAGTTTTTCAATGGTAAAATTGTACAATGCAAATTTTTTACAAAGGATATAATTAAATGGCGGTTTTAGCTTCTGCGTTAAATGTCTGTATGAGGTCAATATTCCAAGAGAAAACTACAAATTCTACAGAAAAGAGCGTAATGTCAAACGAAAGGTCTCGTAGAGACGAGATTACATACCGAAATTCAACTAAAACTTACTACCAGAAATACCAGAAATGGCGACTGGAAGGCAGTTTCGAAATCGCTAAATTTAAGTATCATATGCCGGTTTGAAGGTAATAATAATATTAGTAGTATTACTTAAACTTCGACTAGTAGAGTGCCTATATGTTAACTCTATGAGAATACATTTTAGCTTTAAATAAATATATAAGATTATCATTTCAATATACGGTGGAGTTTTGTCTCAAAGTTTACAAATTGGCCACATGTTTGTTGATTAAAATTCTAAGTTGACAGGATTTTCGTTATCATAGGTCTATTGCCTTAACAAAGGGAGTTTTTACTCATTAAAAGTCGCACATTGTATATTCTTTGGATCTGGACATTACGTACAGTAATAGAATATGTACTTGAATAGAAGCATTTTTTTTTTTTTTTTTTAGTTTCAGTTATTATCGAAATCTTAAGCGCTTTTACATATTTATTGCTTTTTCGTAGTAAGTTACATTTATGACTAAAATTCACGTTGAGATAAATGAGCCGTTATCCATTAATGGAGTAGAAGGAGACAACTTTCGTCAACGTATTATTCCGTTGACCTTTTTGTCGTAATAAAAAGTTCATAAATTGTTGAAATTCTTTCCTACTGCTGAAATGACAAAATAAATGTTGCCATTTATTGAGGGCTGACTCATTATGCATTTACCATTTGAAAGGAATGTAAGTTCAAGAGTAATCTTGCAATTATTGTCCCGACAACTGGACTTTTTGCTGGCGACTGACTAAGCGAACTATTGGATTAATCGACTACGTTTTTTTTTTTTTTTTTTTTTAATTTAAATTATTATTTGAATTTAATAAAGTTTGAAATACATTCTCAATAATACAGTGGGAATGAGAAACCTTTATTACGTTTTTGAAGAACTCTTCTAAAACACTCAAAGTTCAAATTACCGGACCACAGGATGCATTTATGCATTTAATGAGAAATAAAAAGTTTATTCAGATAATCAAAAAATGTTGGCAACAGGAAAGAAATCCAACAATTGACAAACACTTTGTCACCAACAAAAAGTTCGATAATCGTAGGCTGCATAGTACGTAAGTACCCAAAATATAATTTGATAAATATGTATTAAGTGTAATACTTTTAAGACTAAAATTTTCTTTTTGAATAAAGTTGTATAATTTCGGAGAAAATATCTGCACTAATTATTTTTTATTATTTTTATTTTTACAATTAAGTGTACTATATGGTTTTAAAAAGTCTTGATAACCCTAAATAACCATTAAAGAATTTTTTGAAACTATTAGAATATAACTGAAAGTAAAATAAATGTCATTTATTATGCAAAAAGGATAAAAACAACTGTGCAATTTTCTTCACTGGTCGGTAGCCGACTTTTGATATTTAAAATATATGCAGATAACTTAAAAATATGTGGTGTAAAAGGTTTCTTAAATATCCTTTTTAATGAGGCATATGAAAATACTACTTTGAGAGATATTTATGACCAGAAAAAAGCTTTTAGCCAGATGAATGTCCTTGGAATATGTACTTTAATTCCTTAGTAACTTCAATTGGAACTTTTTCATCTCTTAGCAAAACAGTATCATTTGCTCAAGTAACTCCTGAATTTATTTTACGAATCTTCTTGAAGTTGAACTTTTTTAAGTTATTCATTTTCAAAATTTAAACTATTTCATTTCTTGAATAGTTCTACGTTAAGTGTGATTTATACTTTAAAATAAATCTCTAACTCGAAGTACAACTCTTTAATATGTTAATAGGATATTGTCAATATAATTTTAAGTATTCTTTTTTGTAGTATTCATATATTTTATATTTAGTTTAAATTTTAAAAAGAAAAATTTCTCTTTATGAAGTAAATTTCAGAAATGAAACTTAAGATTTAATCTTGCTTTCAATATTTCTTTCACTAATTGGTTTGTTAAAAAAAATTGAGCTTCAGAAATAAATTCTTTTTAAAATGCAAAATCCTCCTCTTGTTAGTATCTTTCATATTCTTTTTTTTTTTTTTACATAAAGTTGAATGAAAAATAACAACAACTGATATTTTATATGAGAGAACGAGATGAGATTCAGGCACTTAAAATAATTGAAAAATTCTTTAAAAAAAGTTTTTCTGAAGATTGATGTCATCGGTATGTTTCGAAGAATTATGCCATTTTTTTTTCTACTTTCGATTTCGTCACTGTAAACTGAAGAGTTTATGCATATATTTTTAAATATCCCTGTTTCTTTATTGAAATCTGGAATGATTTTGGAGCACTTGGTTGTATCATTAATGCTTTTCATTTTTTATAATTGAAATTCTTCTCATTTTCATTACACTTTCTTGCATTTTAAAACTATTTTTATAGCAATTTTTATTGTATTTTTAGAAGTGTCTTTACAAATATAAAGTAAGAGTTAAATGAACAAAATCTACATTGGGGAAGGTGGGTAGCTTTTAAATTAAGTGAATATTTGAAAGCCAATTTTAATTCTGATTCAAAGTTGAATTGCTAACTTTGCGAATTAGTTTCTCTTAAGTTTAAGTTTAACTTCGGACACATACACCAGAAAGCATTGTACAGAAATATTCTATAAGAAAGAATTGAATTGAGTTTTTATGAACTGCCCACTTGAAAATTGCAAATACATGAAATACTTTTATTTTGTGAAAATCTTTAAAAAAAATATTCGACAACGTTCAAGGATCTTAAATCGGAACAACTTCAGACAATTTAAGATTCAATCAATTTCGTAATATTCATTGAAAAAACAAGCAATGATTATATGTATGATAAATTAAAGGTTGAGGTAAAAAACACACACACACACACACACACACACACACACACACACACACACACACACACACACACACACACACACACACACACACACACACACACACACACACACACACACACACACACACACACACACACACACACACACACACACACACACACACACACACACACACACACACACACACACACACACACACACACACACACACACACACACACACACACACACACACACACACACACACGCACGCACGCACGCACGCACGCACGCACGCACGCACGCGCGCGCGCACACACACACACACACACACACACACACACACACACACACACACACACACACACACACACACACACACACACACACACACACACACACACACACACACACACACACACACACACACACACACACACACACACACACACACACACACACACACACACACACACACACACACACACACACACACACACACACGTATATAATTGTAAATGGTTAATATATTCATATTTAAAATTCTGTTGTCTTTAATTTATTTTTTAGTAGCGATAACATAGGTTTGAAAGCGTTGAGAAATTTCGAGACGTTTTACAGCACTAAATGCCTGACGGATTTTTCTCTAGATTGTCTGGAATGTTCCCCACCAGATATATTCTGGATATAAAAACCGCCATTCGGCATTTGAGTTAGTTGGAGGTTTAGAGCTGTTTTGAAAGCAACTCGGTGCTTATTCTTCTGAGTAAGAATTATCACAGTATCTACAGTTGTACTCACTGAGACTTTTGTTAAAGCTCGATAGTAAGTTCACTGTTGTTTAGAGATGTTTTGTGAGTCTCTGTGACGAAAAATAAATTATTAGTTTTTATTTTGGAAAACTAAGTCGTCATTTTCTGTGGGAAATTTTTTAACGCTATTGAGTCTTGGTAGAATAGCTGGATAGTGTTTTACTCAATCACATTTTCCATTTATGCTGAGTATCAGTACTATGATAATTTATGGATACATTACAGTTACATAATGTAACTATTATTATTTTTGAGAAATATTCATAAGATAATATGCGAATTATTGATCTGAACAAAATGCATTATTACACTTTTTACTTTCAATTACCCATATGTATGTATACATAGGGTTATGAAAGAATATCATTCGGTAAAAAAAAATTGTATTTCTCCACGTTTGGGAACATCCTGATTTCAAAAATGTGATCTAGAAAAAATATCTGTCTCTGTGTGTGTATGTGCGTCTGTGGTCAGCATAACTCCCGAACAAATTGACCTACGATGTTCAAATTTGGTATGAGGGTTAGTGGCGGTCATGGGACCTACCATTAAGGTTTTCATCAAAATCACGCATACGCATAAGGTAGCTGCCATTGAAAAAATCATGTTTTTCAGTAATTTCTAAAAAATGGCTCTAACGATTTTGTTCAAAATCGCTGTGGTATTGCCTCTTAAGGTGTTCTAAACATTCCCAATTCCAAAACTAACGTAAAATTTGTTTTAATGGCGTAAAACGTTGATAAACGACAACACAGAGTCTTCTTTCCTTGAGCATACCTCGTTTTTCGTTTTGATCGTTTTTCCTTATCTAGCCAATTTCACTTATAGTAAAGGATAATATAATGGTTATCTTGAAATATATCGCAAAAGTCACCAGTTTGGCGAAGTTTTTTTTTTTTTTTTTTTTTTTTTTTTTTTTGACCCATACAAGAACTATCGCCAAAAATATCACCAAACTGTCCATTTTTTCTAAATGAATGATGAAAATATAATAATGGTAAATAACATAATTTCCCGTCAGTATTATAGTGTAATTGAAAGTTGTGTGATGTTCCACACCCCTAGTTTGAATGACAATGTCTTTACTTAAAAAATAGTGGGGGTATTTCATTTTATTAATTCTTTTTTAATTTTTTTTTTATTCTTTGAATAGAAAATATAAGTATTTTTTTAAATTAAAAAATATAAATATATAAGGATCTACTAATTTTATTATCTTCTCTATAAATGCACTTACACATTTAAATGTATAACAATATGAAGAAAATGTATTTTCTTCTTACTTTCAGATTTACTTAGAAAATTAAATAAATATTATATATTTTTTTCTAAAATATAGATTCAGCATCGGCTTGACTCCTATAAAATGAGTTGAACACTTACATCTTAATTACTTCTATGGTTGAAGTGGAGGGAGAAAAACCACCATGTAATTTCAATTTCTAAGAAACATTTGAATAATTAAAATACCTTACTTAATCAAAATAAACATGTTGATTTTTATAAGATGTGTCATTCCTAAAACAAATTTTCTATAAATAAATGACAAAACAAAATTTCTTATACAAATAATTTATTGTATCTACGAAAACATTGACAGTTTAATTATAAATAGAAAAATAATTTACATTATAATACACAGAAACTATCAAAAGTTAATAGTATTTCATCAAACAAGTATAAAAAGTTTATGCTATTCTTCAAAGAAGCAAAGCAATTCTCTAATTACGATTGAATGAAAATTTATTACATATAGAAAAATAACATCATTTTTTAAATAAATAAAATATTAGAAATTTATTTCACATTCATTGATTTTCTAAAGAAACACTCTTTTCAAAAAACGAATGACAGAAATGAATTAAATTCTGAAGTGGATATATTACATGCTTATAATTAAGGACACTTAGATAAAGGAATTAAAAGTCGCTAAATATCCAAGTGAATAAACTAATTACTTTGTGATTAAATAAAAATTATGGTGGTATTAATTTTTGAAGTTTACTTAAACATTTAATTACATATTTTCTTAGGAAAGTATTGGTAAGTTATGATCGAATTTTTTTTTAGGTTAGAATTTTCAAATAGATTTATTTAAAGGTTTTATAAGGAATTAGTAAGTGTTTTTAACATATGAGTTCAAAGATTACATCCATTGAATAGCTTACTCTGAATTACTCAAGAAAGCTTTATACTTTCAATAACATGAGTGTTTTATTGGAATTACTTATTGATGGAACTCATTGATGTTGAACTTTAACCAATAAAGTGATATTATAAAGTTTTTAATTATTTAGTGAAATTCTGAGCACTTCTTTGTAATAAAAAAGTATTTATGCTGTTAATTGAGAATTTGTTTCTCACATATCTCGATGATTTCTAAAACATCGTTAAAAGAAAATCTTATGAATTTCTAAATAGTGTATTGAAATGGATTATGATCAATATAAAGTTTGCTAATTCTTAGAAGTTTATACTTATAAATGATATTGTGGAGTTATTGATTTTAATTAATTGGAGATTTTTAACTGAAAGAGAACACTTTCTAAAGATTTGGAGAATGTTTCTACATAGGTGAAGAAATGCATTAAAAATTTTACGGAGAAAAATAAATTAATTGTTTTTGCACTTAATGCGGCATTTTATTTCTGTTAAGTTAGAAAAGAATGATTAATATTCTTAGAGCACATAAATCATTATACCTGTGGTAAAAATAACTTAGCTTACGTATTCCAGTGTAGTTAATACGTAAACTATTAAGAGTTTTTATATTAATTTTCGTAAACAAATAATTTGATGTTTTCGTACAGTTTTCGTGCGTAATACATTCTACTAAATTATAAATAGAGTTTAGTTCAGTATTTTCAATTACTCTTGTGAAAATTAATTATTTAATAACATCATACACATTTTTTGGTTTAAACGAATATGTGTAGTATAAAAAAGTATTTCTGAGTTTGAGATCAAAATGATAACTTAATATATTAGTCGAAAAAATTCAATATTTAAATTTATTTTAATCTTCATCTTTTAAATCTTAAAATGCCTATGTTAAAACTTTCTTTCACCTTCGAAAAACTGGATGTGTTTCCCTACCAGTGGATGTGTTTTCATACCAGGTATGTGTATTCAGTCGTCAGATGTTAAAAAGCCTTAAAAAAAAATCAAGTGCCCATTTTGAAGCCTTTGAGTTCATCCTTTGAAAATATATATTATTTTTGTATATGTTTGTATGCTTAAAAACTTGAGCCATTCAATGAAATAAAAATATTTTTTTTCTAAGGAATAATTGGAAAGTATAAAAATATACGCATTTTTTTTTTTTTTAATATAGAACCTTTTAAGTAATGATGGCAGTATTTAAACATACCTTATTTGAAATTATTTTTATGCATTTAATTCTGTTACTTAATTTAATAACCTAAACGTCATGGGCGCCTCCACGAATATTTGCAAGGGGGTGCAAGACTAGATTTTTATCAAAATCATTAATTTTTTAGAAATATTAATTAATAATAATGCCTTATAAAATATATCCTTTGAGAATAGTTAAAATTCATGGTATATATTTTTGAAAGCGCAACCCTGTTATAGAGGAAAATAAAAAAATAGTAAACAAATTAAAAAAATTATTTTTAAAGATTTTTTTATCGTCCAACTAGATCTCACAGCATTCAAGAGACAGTGTTTAGAATAGAGGAACACGAAGAAACGAAAATACAGAAAAGATAATTTTTTTTTATTTCTTCCATGTTTTGGAAATAACGAGAAAAAAAAAATTCAAAATGTAGCTCAAAGGCAGTATTGGAATATGTTCAATTGGATTCTAAAAATAGATTTCAATATAGTAAATCTGATCACTTAAAAAATAAAACATTTTCCTAGAATTTTGATAACTACACAGGAAATGATTATACAATAAAAGGAATAAATACTTATACCCATCAGCCTCTAATAATTCTAGACAACAGGCATCAGAAAATAGTCACGCAAGTAGTTATAAGAAACGACGTAGGAAAGAAACAACAGACTAAAATAATGGGGAAAAAATGCTCATTGTAACATAAAAGTATAAACTTTGTATGTGCTTTTTTTTTATCTTGGAATTTACATCTTTTCCTTCATTTTTTTTTAAATTTTCAAGAGCCAGAGGGGTGCAAGTGCACCTCCTTGCACCTTCCTGAGGGCGCCCTTGCTGAACGTTGTAAATTGTCAGCACTCAATGAAGTAACATTGGGACAAGTAGGCCTGCTGCGCCACAAAAAACGCATCAACGGCAGCAGCAGTAGCGGTGATACGAGTGCTAAGTTGGAAGAACATTCTACTCTATAAGTGTTTCCCTCCAAACTCTTCAAGTTTCCTCCAGATATGGTGGGTGACCATACTCTTCAAGTTTCTTTCAGATATGGTGGGTGACGCTTTTATCACGAAACGTCTAAGCATTCAAATGTTTAGCAGTTCGGTTTGAAATTTTTTAAAGTTATCCCAGTTTTTTTTTACCAGTGGCGTATACCAGGTCAGGCAAGGTTTATCGACATTGAAAATTGAGTTACGCTGCTATTTTGTAGTTCGTTTTTGAATTTCTTTTTCCTTTTGAATGACTTAATGGATAATCTTGGATAGTTTATGGGTTTATTTCTTGAATTTTCATCGAGTTTAGTTCTTTTTCTTAGTTTTCATTTTGTTTGTGTATCATTGTTTTCTTTCCTCGTCTTGCAAGTCTCAGATGGGTTTTGGTTTTTTAACAGATAACGCGGCCTTACGTTTGGCTGCCGGTGTTTATATGGAGTTTTTGGCTTTTTACTCTGGCAGTCTGGCGTGCCCCATAGTACAGCCAGCAAAACTTTTTGTTGCGAATAATGTCTCGCTAGGATCCAATATGGATTTAAAATGCTTCAAAGCTCCGGAGGCGCTATCATTGGCGGCCGAAAATGGTTGTAGATCGTATGTCATAGTTATAATAAACAAAGAATCACAAATAACTAGGAATAATCCGAAACGTCTTAGTGACGAAATAAAAATTAAAGTCCTGTCCCACAAACATATTGAAGGTCTGTACTTCAACAGGTT
Organism: Linyphia triangularis; assembly: GCA_963978545.1. Classification (NCBI taxonomy): domain Eukaryota; kingdom Metazoa; phylum Arthropoda; class Arachnida; order Araneae; family Linyphiidae; genus Linyphia; species Linyphia triangularis. The sequence continues at coordinate 49,788,976 of OZ021731.1, read as the reverse complement.
GAATAAAATCATCAAAACGACCCAAAATCCAGACTATGCCTTGCAGGTTTCGAAAATCAATAAAATCTTAGGTGTCTAAGTCACAGAAAAATTTTCAACAAGAAAATATTACTTCTAAATTCCTCAAAAGAGATATGCCAGTAGATTGAAATTGAGTATTCAAACCCAGTCCATATTTGTGAAGCTAGAAGATTTACTAGATCTATGGTTAACAGTAAAATCCCCACCAACTCTGTGCCCATTAATATTCTTGGAACCTAACTCCCAGATAATATTAAAACGTGGTATATCAACCACAAGATCTCTCCTTTTGTTGATAGACCTCGCCAGTGTCTAAGATGCCACATGTTTGACCATTCGATAAAGTTACACGATTTTAGGGGATGGCGACGTCAGGATAACCATCCTGCTAATGACAAAAGCTGCCCAAGAAGAATAGATGAACTTTCTTCAATTTAAGCAACCCAACCACCTTTCTTTTGCAGAAGCTCGAAAAATGTACCTACCAACCAACTCTAGAGCAGCATACTCATACTAAACTAAATCTGCTCCACATCAAGCTATTTCTGATTCGGATAGTCTCGCTGGAAACTCAAAAATTCATAAAGAGTTCGTTGAGAGTTATCCAAAAAATTCATAATCATGCAAGAACAACTACTCAAAACTGCCGAAAAATAGGAATCTTTAACTGAAACCCTTGAACTTTTAGTGTCTACGATAGTTAAGCAACGCGGAATTATTTCATCGAATACAGTCTCAGCAAACCCATCAACTAGTTTCAACAAACAGTCTACATCTTTAATTGAGCGAAATAAAGAAAAATCGAAATCAAGTCATGTGATAACTTTAGCTGAAAAACCTTGAAGTTTCAACTGAAATCTGCAATTCTTCAGTAACTGTTATCAATTCAAATAACGTCCAGGATACTACGGAAGAAATGGAAACAGCTCCAGATTTGTCTACAAAAGACTCAGTATCTGAAAAAGAACGTGCCAAAGAAGCTGCTCTAAGGCACCCCAATTTGCCTAAAGAAATTAGATAAGTGTGGTCTACTCTGCCATATCCGATATCTTTAATAATAACATTCAATATCAACATTATACAGCGGAACTGCAGAAGTCTTAACAATAAAATCCTTCGGTATAAAAATAGTATTTTCTCAAAAAGTAACATTTTAGTCCTCCAAGAAACTTTTTTTTAAACCGAAAGACAAAATTCACTTAACCGGAAAAACAATATACTGGAAAGATAGATCTAGCAATTCCAATAGAGGCGGCGGTCTTTTTATTGCAATCGACACTGACATTTCAAGTTAAGCACCGTATTTTCAGCTTCCTGCTTCAGATGTGGAAATCCTTGGAGTCAAGATTTCATTAAATAAGAAACATATCTCTATCATTAATATTTATTCTTCCAAAGATACATTTTGTGACACTTGGCTAAATGCTCTTTCTAGCCAACTTAATAACCCGTTCCTCATTTTACGGGACTTTAATATCAAACATTTAGCTCTAGGGTCTAATATCACTTCAACAGACGGAAATAAAAAAATCAACTGGATTACTTAACACCCGTAATCCAACTCACCTTATTTCAACCAGCTCCTTGACCTTAGCATCACTTCAGCAGATATCTACCCATACACTACATATTTTGTGCACGCTGATCCATATGACAGTGATCATCTTCCGGTCGAAATTTCAGGTAAATTTTGAGATCCTTCATCTGCTAACCTCAGAAAGAAAATTAACTAGAGGCTTGTTTCTATTGCACTAAAAGAAAATGAAAATAAGAAATTCCCTGATATTGATGAATTCCAAGCATTTTGCTCAGACACTATCCTTAATCATATAAAACTGTTTTCACTTAATAGTAGGAAATTTAGTCCCTGGTGAAGTACTAAATGCAGCTATCATCTTGGCCAAAAAACGAAATTATTACGGTTATCCAGACAGTATGCATCTCAAGAGTACTGGATCCAATTTAAAAGAGCTTCATCGCAACTTAGGAAACTCTTGAAAACCCAGAAAAAACAATACTGGAGTGAAATATGTACCAACTACGGAACTACTTCCAATATTTATAAAATTATAAAAACAATTAATAATAGATCCTATAATTCGACAGTAAGCAAAAATGTTCTCATCTACCAAGGCCATTCTATCACTAATCCAGCAATCTTATATAACCTGTTTGCTAATAAATTTCGTACCCCCAGGATAGAAGAGTTCATTCCGGTTGATTTCTCGGAAGAAGATCAAGGCACCTTACAACCGAAACTTCTCTAGTGATGAACCTATCACTGCAATTCGAAATACTCGGAACTCCACTCCAGATCAAGATGATATCAGAGCTAAACATATCAAATGCTCCATGCGACTCAAATAAAAAACCTCCAAGGGGCATATTCAATGAGGAACTTAGGGGAACTTCCTAGCATTTGGAAAACTTCCAAAATCTTACCTATCATTAAACCTGGTAAAAAAAAATCACATCGACCTATAGCTCTTATCGCTATAGCATACAAAGTTTTTGAAAAAATGATCATCAAAAGAATTGTTAGCTTTTATTTAACAAAAAATTCCATGCACATCACTGTGGGTTCATTTCTCACAAAGAGTGTACTTATTGCCTGTCTATCATTCAGCACAAAGTTATAAAAGCTAAAAATGATAAAATGTATACTTTTTTTTACTAAATTAGATATCACAGCTGCTTATGACTCTATTTGGCATGATGGTCTAATTTTCAGAGTTATTCAGTTAGGAATCGAAGGGAAAAACGGATAAATGATTTTCTAAACGGTAAGAAGTTTTTTGCTTGTTGGAAGAACTTACACTCGGCCCTGCTTAACTCAGATCGAGAGATACCGCAGGGGAATGTCTTGAGCTCCCTCCTTTTTATGATCTATATGATGGATATATTTGATATCATACCTAGCAATGTTGAATGTTTTATCCATGCTGATGATATCTTTTTATTAGCCAAGACCGGGATCAAATTAAACTAATCAACAAAACCCAAGTCGTCTTGTATCAGATTACGAAATAGTGTTCAACTTGGAAGTTCTTAATTAAACCAGAAAAATGTGAAGTCGTAGATTTTTCTAATAATAAAATTCAAACCAATATGTCCTACAAATTAATGGAACTAATGTTCAATGTGTTCAAAGTATGAAAATAATTGGCCTCCACTTCTCTAGGAATTTTACTTTCGATCATCATTTTGCTTGCTTAAGAAAGTAATCTCTGAAGTCACCTAATGCAATAAAAGCTATTGGGGCAAGTTCATGGGGAACCAGATTTGCTCATCTAGTCCGAATTGCTAATGTAACAATCAGATGTTTCCTTGATTATAGATGCTCAATCTTCTTAACTGAAATCAAAACTGCCTACAATAATCTTGAAATAATCTATCATAATGTCTTGCGTTTTGTTACCGTACTCCCCCGTTGGACCTCAATTCTCATCTGGCTCATGGAAGCGGGTGAATCTTCTTAATTTCTTAGATACCAGCTTCTCTCTGAAAGATTCTATAAAACAATTCTTTACGGCATCACCTACCAAGCTTGCTAATCTCTTTGCTTCATCTTCATCAACCCCAAGGTAAAAAAAGCCTTGTTTCACTAAGAACCTTAGAAGTCTGCTTGCTGTTCTTTATTTTGAGACTTGCAACATCATCAAGTATTCAAACCCGTTCGAAAATTCAACAAAAATCATATTTTACCTAAATGATCTTCCCTTCCAGACCTTTCCCCCATTGAAATGCTCTTCAACGAATTTAAAGAAAAATCCTCCCCCCCATACCCGACCATCAAACTATTTCCACTGACGTCTCCAAAAAAGACGAAGAAATTACTATTGCTGCAATTCATCTTGATACTAATAAATCCATTTAAGGAAAAATCCCAAAACAGGACAGTATCTACACTGGAGGAGCTCTTACTATTTTCATCGCCATTAAAAATTTCAACAACAAAAACCATCATTTTATAATTTTTTCTGATAGTCTTTCTACTCTCAAGGCCCTTCAAAATAGTACATATAAATCTCCTAAGATTATCAATCTTATTGAAAAAGAAATTCATGAGGATATCTCCTCCATTAAATTAATCTCTTTTATCTGGACTCCAGCACATTCGGGAATTCATGAGAACGAGCAAGCTGACTCGTTAGTGAAAAATGCTGCTGACATCGAAGTCTCTGATTGGATAGCTCCAGAATACATCTTCCAACTTCTCAAAAAGAAACAATAATCTGAAAATTTTCGTCTCTGGCAAAGCAGCAAATACTCTTCAAGCTTTTTTAATTTGACTGCTATTCAAACCAAGCATCGTCTCATTCCATCCAACAGACAAATTGACGTACTATTTACTCGTTTCAGAACCAAATCCAAACTAGCAAGATTTGAGCTAGTAGTAGAGCGGCTAGAGGAAAAAAACTGCACTTCGTGAAACACCCGTTTCAAGTTTCAACCATCGACTCAACTGCAACATCTAGTTCATCAGTGGTATTTTAAATCTTACAAAATTCGAGATCCACCTCCAAGAAACCCAATGAATCCTCCCTCATCAGTTTCAATTTTAGTCATATACTGAACAATTGAGATCAATCAGCCTAACTAGGCGAGCAGATATCTTAACTCACCTCACCTCAACTCAATTCATCTGGAATAATGAGATATAGCAGACATTAGGTGAGCAAAGATCTCATACCTATCAATCAATCATGGTGGGTGACTACGATCTGCAAGATACGAGGGCGAGCTTTACAAGTGATGGATCACTGCGATGAAAAAGTCTGCTCAATGCTGGAAATGACCAGCTAAGTCTGATAAAATTTTTAATCGAAGGATGGAATCACCCAGAAAATCAATGAGCTTATTCTAGTTGACCAACGAGAAATGTTTAAAGTTAAAGAACTAATATCGTTAACAAACGTTTTTAATTTGTTTAGATAATTATTTTACATTAAAATGTTTCTTATCTTCCAATCAAAGTATTTCTATCCTTCTTAAACAATCATGTTATTTTAAATCGTAATATTTCTAAACTATTACCGTAATTTGTAAAATTTTCATACAAATTTGAATCTCTTGGTAAATAGTCCTTCTTGATATTGAGGGACTTCTAAGCAAAAACCGTACTGTTCCAAGGAAACCTCAATTCATTGGGGCAAAGAAAATAGATATTTAGGAGGATATCATTGTTTCAAGAGTAAAATTATGTCCATATTTTGAAAGAAGAAGGTTTACTTCATATAACAGCATTGTTTCAGCAACCTAGCTTAATATATATTGATAGGAATTAATAAGGACTTGAAAAAGTGTTCCAAAGATATCCCGATTTACAGTACCGCATAATTTTATCACTATTATTTCTTAAAAAAAAAGCTTTTATTACTTGCAAAACAGATTCCATACTGAAGTTTCAAATGTATTGGCAATTACAGAACACTGCATTTTAAGTACTAAAAAAAAAAAAAAAGAAAAGAAAAAAAAAAAAAAAAAATCTATATATTTACGGAAGTCAATAATTCAAACAATAATCGGTTGTTGAAATGATGTAACCATAAAGATATCTTTCCACTCTTTTCCAATGGACAATTCTCACATTTTTTAAAATTATTTTTTCATTCAATTCTAAATGTTTCAATAAGGCCATAAACATAAAAATTTCTGCTCAATGCGCTTTTTCTTTTTTTTAATTTGCGATCAAAATTACCTTGGTAGAGGTTGTCGAGAAAACGACTCATTTCGTTGGCATTGAACGTGAAGTGAAGAGATTCACAAACATCTTGGCTTGAAATGCAGCAGCGGAAACCAGATTTGCAAGTTTCTCGCAAATCACGCCAACCTGTACGGAATGTGGCAATGTTTTGCCAACGCCAGCTTTTTTAACTGTAACTATTTGGCAGAAACCTCATGATAACCATAGAATCACTAGGGTCTCTTTACGTCATGAATTTTGTTGACTGTTTTGATCGGACTGGTTTTGTCTCGGTTTCGGGACATTTTCTTTTCTTAATATTTAAATAACTAATTTTTTTAACGAACTTTTGTTTAAATATTTGGAATCAGAAAGAAATTCTTCATAATTAAAAAATGGGGGGATTCTCCATTGCACATTTTGGATTTAAATCGAAGTTATTTCCATTCTACTGTCTAATAAACAATATTAAAAAAGTTTTGAACTAAACAAAATTAGGCATACAAAGAAAGTGGCCCCTAAGAAGATGTCTTGTCTTTCCTTCTGGTATACAGGCGTTTAGCTTACATTTTAGTTAAATAAAGCTGCCCGTATGTTATACGATGATAGCTTAACTGGAAGTGATGTAGATCTAGTTGGATGTCTTTTCTTGAAAATATTTTGCTATGAGTTAAATTACTTTTATTTAAATTAATTATGCTCATATTTAATAACCTTTAGAAATTGAACAATGTTTTAATTATAACATTAACTTATTTCCCATAAAAATACATTTAAGAAAAGTAACCCTTTAAATATGTATGGAACATAAAGTGCCTAATTATCTCTACTGAACTTGATTGGATAATAATGAGCAATGAAAAGAAAATGCGCACATGCCGAAGTTCTTTTTTTTACACAACACATTGACGAAATAATTGGGTTAATATAATTCGATATGTGAGAACATGCACATTTTATTTATGTTAATATTAATGTTTATTTACATTTACCTCTGTATTTAATATATATAGTATCCCTCGTTTAGTATCACGAACTAACGTAATTAAGTCTTCTTATTCAGATAACATTAAGTAATAACATGTCTTTTAGACTTATATACAAATAAACTTAACTAAATAACTTAACGAAAGAAAATTTTCTCCAGGGTAAAAAACAATGTTATTCGTGTTTTCTTATTTCTCCTGGCCACTTTGCTAGCTGCATCTAATTTAGTGTCTAGACAGAGAAGCCTTTTTTTTTATACGGCAAGAGTTACAGTATTTCCTTTTCTTAGCAAGAAATTTTAAATGCAACTATACGACTTGTATATGTTGTTGACAGAAATTAATGGGTAATGGAGTACACAAAAGTCGTATAAGGCTATACAAGAATAGGAAATAATTTATGTCTACCCTTTATGTAAACTATGGCTTATGGATATTCAAGAGAACGATAAATATATTCCTTGTAGTGGATTTTTAAATGTATGTAATTTCAATAGTAAAGAAGCATCCAAAGTTGAACATAATAATAACAATATTCAATCCTATCAATTTTAGAAAATCAAATTTAAAGTGTTTTTGAAATAAAATTACTTTTCATTAGATTGAAACTTTGGTGAAACCAACTTAGCTTCCAGCTATAATGATGACTTAATTTGGAGTATTTTCACGTAAAAAATTAAGACTTTCAATCCCATTGAAAGATATTTTTTTATTAGTTTATGTCTAGTAAAACGTCATCTTATTTTAAATATATGCTCTCATAACCGAGTTCGAGTTCGAGAGAGAGAAATCGTCATTTTTCTGAGTTGCACCAGTTTTTAAAAAAGAGGGTTGCGGTTTCTGCTCTTTCCGATATTACGTCTTCCATTGGACATATACCTACGCCTTAAAACATTAAGGACTGAACCCTTTTGCTCAGCCAGGTGACTATTGGTTTGATTTTTAAGTTCACCTCTCCGACCTCTATCTCGTAAACTCATCTCGTGGTACAGCTCTGAATTTTCATCTCAACACTCAGCGATGTAAACAGCACAAAGATATTTGGGTTTGAATGGCCTTTACAGTCCTCACTTCTCTTTTGGTGATTTAGCCGCCAAACTACTGGTTTGCAAAACTGGATGCCAAGTCGGAATCATCGATATAGATAAACAACTGGATGGACTGTTCCGATGTCAATGCAAGGAGAAAATGCGCCGGTGGTTGATGATATGGGTGGACGATTAACGAATCACAGTTCGCTTTTATAGTTGCGAGGGAATGCGAAAAGCCTTATAAAGTGCTATATAGTAGATTTTTTTTGCACACATTATTACTAATTAAGGTCTACTATTGACATTTCTGCTGTGTACAACCCAAGATTTTATTTTCAACCCTCGGCAATCTGTATTTTTTTGTCCACCCAATGGCATCTGGCAATGGCTTCATTTTCCCAGCATTAAGCAATCCAGTTGCTTATCTATATATCCGGATTTACACGCTACCAGTTGGGTCTCCAGTTCTGTGACGTCAGCTTAGCGACCGTTGCGCCGCCTATCGGTGATCACGGGAGAGCGCACGTGATTGGTTGATCGGAGTCGCCGGCGCCAGTAAATAGAAAATTTTTGGTTTACTGGAACCAGTAGCCTGGTGACGTCACATGACGTCACTGACTGGTGATTTGAACTGGAATCTCGACTGGTAGCGTGTACATCCGGCTTATCGATGGTTGGAATGGAATCAAATTGGAGCCGGGCTACCATATTTGGTACAAAATTTTCAAAGAAAAAATGGGACTGTAAAGCACATTCTAAACGATATTTGCTTATTTCTAGTAAAAAATACTTAAAGTCATAGGTAAATTGTTCTAGTGACCATCGTACTTCCAAAACACGACTTGAATTTTTTTTTCAATGAATTCGATGGCACTAAATTATTCGAATAACTAAGTGCACAAATTTTAGAATATTCTTAATTAGTTTTGTTGCCTGGTGGTATTGAAAGGAAAAATTATGTATGCTGTCACTGTTGTTGATGAGATGGACTGCAATACTAAACCACTAATTCTAAATGTGGAGCCTTAAAGTTTGGGAACTGAAAGAACTTATGTTATTAAAATTCGTGAAGTTACCAATGTTTAGACTGTAGTTTTTTCTTGTTCGGGGGGGGGGGGGGTTCTGAAATCAAACCGAAAAAATTTCCGAAAATAAATAAATAAATAAATAAATAAATAAATAAATAAATAAATAAAAAAAAATCGTTTTGTATACTCTTCTTAGAAACTTTAGGCTCATTATGGTATGGGTTGATATTAATTTAACGGAGTGAAATTTGGTAATACTATTAAAATAGGTAAAAAAAAAAAGAAAAAAAAAAAAGAAAGGTTTGGGACTTAAGGTCGAAGTCGGATGAAATTTCTGTATAAGTTATATATTTATGAACAATGGCTAATTATGGATTAGGTATGTAGGAAGGTATTCTGTTATAACTTTGTATTGTTGTCGAAACAGAATGATAACACTTGAAGTTAACAATGAATAAGTTGTGTGGTCGATGTATTCTATTACTATTATCCGTTTTCAATATTTTTATGTGCCTACAATGTTGGAAACATTGAATAAAAACAAACTACATTTGCAAAAATATATTTTGTTACTACTGTCTATTATTTATAAGCCTTCAAAGAGAACAGAAATGGAACACAATTTATTTTGAGTGCTATATTGTATCCTTACATAACTATCCATTTCTATTGTTCTTAAGACTACAAAGATTATAGCAAGTGTTAATAAAAATAGATACTAAGTGAAAAAAGTATTCCGGTTCTACTATTAATCGTTACCGTCTGTAAAGATGATATGAGGTTATAGCAATGAATTATTAATGCAACAACTAATGCGACCTTTATTTTTGATTTTTGAAAAGAAGCTAACACTGAATTGTGTGAGTAACGTCGATGTGAAACAATCATATTAAGTTTAGTTAGGTTTCTTTGTATATAAAGTAGTAATAATAATAATAATAATAATAATAATAATAATAATAATAATAATAATAATAATAATAATAATAATAATAATAATAATAATAATTTTAATATTAGTATTAGTATTAATATTAATATTAATAATAATAATAATAGTAATAACAATAATAATAATAATAATAATAATAATAATAATAATAATAATAATAATAATAATAATTTCATTTTAAATTTCTGTGTATAGTTTGTTGTTAATGCATAGTTGAAAAAACAGTATAGTACTTATAAATGTTGCATTTTAAAATATTAGTTTTCAACCCAAGTTCTTTTTAAAAATGCTCGGAAATTTCAACGTTAACGTTAGTGTGCATACTGGTTGGTTTGTATGCTCAACGACTTATATTTATGCAGAATAATTATTAATCAAGTCGGAATCTACAGCTTACCGTGGATTTTGACCCACATTGAACATCTATGATTCAATGTGTTTCATTCATGGCATTTTCGGTACGCAAGGCCAGAGTGCTAAACACACAGCCACCAGTTGGGCGGGTTTGCTTACTGAAGAAAAAAAACCCACTTTCTTTTTCATTTAAGTATTTCTAATGAAATTGTTTTATTTTAAATAAAATAAAACTTCTTATTTTCTCCTTTTTAACACAAGACAAAAATAGAAAATTGTATCATGAAAAAGTTCATTTTATATGTACTTTCAATTTGACTAAAATGATACTTCACTCGAAGATTAAACGCTGTGAACAATTTACATGAAATTTTTCATAGTTTTTACATATATGCGACATAAAATTTATTAAAAATTATTCGAACTTTTGTTATTAAAATACTTCTTATAAATGTATTAAAAAACAGTGGATGAAATTAAAATATGGAATTTCAAAGTTGTTAGAATAAAGTATCATGACAGTTACTCCTCGTATTTTAATAATGTATTTGAAACAAGTCTAATGCAAAAGAATTTTATTCAAAAACAATTTAATTCTTCTACTAAATGTAATTCAGCTTTTTAACAAATCAGCAACTAACATTGGATAGTTATTCAATACATTAACCAAGGATGTAAAATAAACTGATAAGTTAATTTATTCTAGGATCAGACAAAAAGAATAATTCATTCAATATTTCTTTTCTTAACTGAATCCATCTAGAAGGATGTCTAGACATACATGGTTTTACTTTTCCAACTAAATGTAATAACGTTTCAGTTAAAATGAAAAAGGTTTAAAGTCAGATATACGTCGCATTTGAGGGTAGTATCCAATTCAAAAGATCAAAGTTTCGGACATTTTGAAAAAATACATGAAAAATTCTTATTTCGATTTTTAAATACACAAGGCGGGATCAAAGAAGATATAAAAATAAGTAAAATATTCCACCCCATCCGCTCCTCTTTAAAACATTGAATTAAATTTGATACATTTTACATTCAAAAGAAACTTTAGTGAACTCCGTTTGGGAAGCCTAATTGTATCGATCAACGGATTTCAAAGTTTCTTCACGTACTTCAACAAGTTAAAGCTCTGAACATTTAGAAGTATACTGTTTAGTTCAGTATAGATAAAGATCTTTAGTTTTTGTGTAAACTATTAAGTAAACGGAACAATGTTTTACGACAAGTTAGTATTCTATGAGAACATGACTGAGCTCTAGAATGATCCAATACTGTTAATGACGACATAAAAAATTAAACATATTATAATTATAAATTATTTGTTATTTTATAAAAAGTAGTCTGCATGACACCTTGAGTATGTACAACTGATCAATTGCACTGTATATATTTGATAATGGAGACATGTGTACGTAAGGACAGTTGTGTACTTACACTTTTTCATAAAGTTCATGAAAAAATGGGAAGAATGGGATTGGGTGAGCGTCAGTTGGACACGTAATCTTTTTTATTCTTCAGGTGTCAAAGTTAAAAAAAATTAATTGAATTAAATATTTTTATGATTTATTATTGATTCTAACAGTAGCTATATTTAATTATCGATGTTTATTTGATTACCTTTTGATTTTAAACCATTCAAACCATTGCGAAACCATTCACACATGTTGCTGTCTAGACTAAAAATCAAAATTGTATGCTTGTACTATGGGCACTCAGGATTTCATTTGAATTAGAAGTGATTTTTGAAGTAATCAATACGATATCTTTTACTAGTTTTTAAAGTTTATAAGGAACATCAAACTAAAAGTTCATAAAGCATAATGAATATTTTTTTAGTAATTTTTACTTAATTTATCAGTTAATTACGTATTACATATATAAATGTAACACTAAATTTTATAGTAAAAAAAAAAAAAAAAAAAAAAAAAAAATTGAATACTATTTTTGTTTCCTAAATTATACTTCTTATTAGAGCAGCATCTCATTCGGTACAATATTTGGTGTCCACAGGCAGATCGACGTACCTCACCTACTTACAAAGTTTGGATAAACTATTTTGCTCTCCATTGGATTATAATTTTTAAAAATAAAATCTATACATATTTAATGATAGTTTTAAAAAGAAAGAAATTAGTATTTTATTTCACTATATGTTTTCAAGAGCCGATCAAAATTAAATTATAAATCTGTTTACAAGACCAACTTTCTCCCTTATACTAATGTAACCTCCTAATGTTTTAAATGTTTAGAAAGACTTCGCAAAAAATTATTATTTTTAAAATTTAAAATCTGCTTTAAATAAATTGTTTTAATTATACGTATTAAAATAGTCGTATAAAACTTTAATTTCCAATACCTTATAGATAACAACATTTGTTTCGTCATGATATGAAATATATTTTATTAAGTTTTTTTAACATAATTCTTGCATTTTGTTTATCTCCAATTAGAAATTTTTTATTCCAAACGTGTAAGTGGAAGCAAGGAGCTATCCAAAATACGTTTTTTTAAAAAACAATAATAGCAATTATTGTCTCAATTAAAATGAAATAATTGACTGCTTTATTTTTAAACACGAAATCATAAACATTTAAAGATTCTAAAACTCTGCTTTGTGATGTTTGGCGATTTTTCCAAAAAATAGGAACAGCAGTTTTTTTTAAATAAAATGTTTTGTATTCATGCTCTAATTTTAATGAGTTTATAAAGGCCCTAACCTTAAATTAATCTCCTAAAAAATTGCGAAACCAGATATGAACACTTTGAAGATTAATCAAGTGTATATTTTAATTCGATATTAGTCACTTTTCTCTTGCCATTTTATGATTTTTATCCGTCTTTTTCCGATTTTCTGAACTCTTAATAAGATTTAATTACTACGCTATTTTTTTTTTTTTTTTGATAACGTAAGTTTTTTTTAAACATACAATTAATTTTTTGAAAAAATTGTATTTAATTTATTTGTTCTTAGGTTTATACCTTTAGAAATATTTGACATTAACAGCAACTTTGCTGCAAAAGAATTTTTATGACTCTTAAGAATTAAAAAGTTTTGTTTAACATAAAATGCCATATTTAATGTAATATACTTGTGATTGAAGGATATTATTTTAAAATTAATCTATATAATTTTTATTTGATTATATTCTAAACACATAACTTATGTATATAAAGAAAACTGTATGTATGTATGTATGTATGTATGTATGTATGTATGTATGTATGTATGTATGTATGTATGTATGTATGAGTGCGTGTTCTTTTTTATCGTAAGCTAAAGATTGATCATAATCTTAATTTTGTACATTTAATCTTTGTAACAAGTGGAAGTTTATTAGCTCTTACCTTTTTGAAAAACCCTTTCCCTTTTTTTACCCCTTTAGAAGTATGATAGTTACTTGAAATATACTGAACCAATTTGAACCATTTCTCTTCCTTAACTAATTCAAATTTTAGGTGACACAAATTCATTTCCATGTTTTGTAATTAAGGTGTTGAAATAGCATAAGAGATGAAAGGGGGGGGGGGGGGTATGATCACAATTTGAGATCTACTCCACCAATTTGAACTGGTTTTTTATGTGTTTATTAACTATCCCAGATTATTGGGAATGCAAATTAATTCTGATGTTTTGTTGCAAATTGAGGATAAAAAATTAAGGGGAAGTGAAGGGGAGGGGGGTTATAATTTGTAATCGATCGAACATTTTGAACCGAGTTGTGTTGTGCAACACCTGGTCACACCTGTTTGAGACGAAAGCATTTTATCTCGTGTGTAGTAAAATAAGGTAAACTTTTAAAATCTCATTCCATCAGTTACTTTTCCCTATAAGCAATATATTTATTTTAAAAAGAAATCAGTAGATCGATATTTAAGATTTTGAAGCATGATAACGAGAACTGTATTCAACAGAAAACGTTGCTTAAACTATTCTTTTTATAATACCCAGGTGGGAAATTTTGAAAACTATCTCCTACGAATATACTTTCGATTGCAATTTTTAAACATAATACTCTCCCAAGGTATCTTCGAAAACAGGGTAATTCCAGGTCTTCATTTTCAGAGTGCATATGAGTAACTATGAAGAGTTTTATGATGCTCGTAGGGCCGTTAAATTGCTCCTTCAGGGACCATTTTCAGATCGTTTTATTTAGAAATGGAATTTAAAAGTAGTTTCAGTGTGAGCTTCAAAAGTTTCATAGCACATTTAGCTGACAGTTTCGTGTTTATTGAGGTAGTATGCTCGCATTTAAAATATATAACAGGCTGTAATGGACCAAGGTGACATATTTGTTAATGTGAAATTTCAAAATTATGCACATTGATTTACATATTAATGTATTTAGAAATATTGCTTCATAATGATCATAGGAAACATATTGGAAATGAAAAAAAAAAAATGGAAGTTTTTTTTTTCTTCATTGTTTCAAGTACTTATTTGTTTCTGGTAATAATAAATTGATTAATTTTTTAAGTTTCATTTGATGACATTTATCTCTATATATTAATATTTTAAGTTTCATCTAATGGAATTAATGTATAAGTAGATTTAAAATGTATTCGTTTTGTAACAGACAGAAATATATATTAGCACACAAGAGATTATAGAAAGTAATAAATAAAGTGATATAAAAAAAAGTGAAATATAAACTTTTGAAGTTAAAGATGTTCACCGATGAAAGCTAAATGTAATTTATTTAGATTACTCTAATTTATTTTGCGTGTAACTGAGTTCACTCAATTTACATGTACTAAGTAAATCCTCAGTATCACTACTGGTATTGTTATTATTACCATCATTATAATTATTATTACTAGTATTATTATCATTACTAATATTATCATTATTATTAATATTATTATTATAATCAATACTATTACTAATATTATCACCAGTATTAATAATATTATTATAATCAATACTATTACTAATATTATCACCAGTATTAATAATATTATTATCATTACCATTACTTTTCATTTTCCTTTTTTCTTCTTATTATTACAATCACTACTTCTGATACTATTAATAGTGCTATTCCTATCAATAATACTAAAACAACTTTTTTTTTATTTCGTATGCTTTGAAAGAAAGCACAGATTTCTCCAATCATGTATCGTGACAAAATAAAAGAAAGAATTAGAGACAATGTCCATTATGTCTTCTGTTTTCTACAAATATCAATTGAATAGTATTTTTTTTTATGTTTTTGTGGTGAAATTCACACTCCCTAGCGTTCTCATTAAATTAAATTATTCTTTTTTCTATGGAATTGGTTTTTTTTCTATTGAAATTAAACTATTCTATACTTCATGCCTTTCCAAGAAATTCAGGAAAGAATGAAGGCAATATAGACCAATGTTAAGAAAGATATATTTCTTTGGTAACATATAATAATTTTGTCCCAAGGCGAGGAAAAAGAAATGCCCGTTGACGTCAGCTCGATGAAAATTGAATCAAACAAGTATTTTTGCTGTTTCAGACGAAAACGGCGACAGTATTCGATGATGTTGGATAAAGTGGCTGTTCTTGTGAAGTAGTTAACCAAAAAATCCATAAAATTGATTGCTGTTGAAAATAACGGTGGATACTCCCAATACATTTGAGAGAAAATAAGAAATATAATACTCCTATTTATAGAAAATTAGTTTAGTGCGAATTGTTAGAACAAATTAAGTCCTTTAAGACATGTGCATAGATTGCAAAATTTAGCCAAGACCATCATTTTATAGTAGTTTTATCGTATAGTTTGAATAATTGGAAGATTTTTATTGCAAATGAAATTTTCTATAAATGATAAAACTTTAAAAATAATGAACAACCAAAACTGGAGAAAGAAACGCGTTTTTTTCTAAAATCATTTGCACTATTTCAGTGTTTGAAGCTTATTTTGTAATTGAACTAATTAAATGTACTTGGTATAACTTAAATGTTTAGAACTGATAAGTAAAAACATTGTAAAATTGGTTGGCAGTATTTCGAATTATAAGTTTCTAATCCTACATAGCTGGGGACATAATTTTGATAAAATGGTATTTGGAAATTGACTAAAAGTATACCTATTTGTATCATTAAAATGATGTAGGTTAATTTAAAATTGTAATTTCTCAATCATACTATAGAGTATGTAAATGGAAATATTTATAACTACATATATAATAGAGCAAATACTATAAGCTTATCCTCACCAATGGCCTTTGTTAATATGCTAAAATCAATGATGTCTAATTAGTGACCTTGAAGTACTAATTATTAAAGTTTTAATATGATAAGAATTTACCGTGCCAAGTAAGTAATTAATGAGATGTTTGGCTCCATTAAAATACTATCTCGTTAAAGTAAGTGGATGTAGTTCCAATTTGATTGATTAGAGCTCTTCTCATGTATACAGTGTAGTTCTCGTGACATTTTAGTATAAAAAGGCATACTCAAAAGATTGAGTCTGGCATAAATTTACAAATATGAAACTTGGCAGCTCATTTGTGGCTCAGAGGATTCAATGACTTTTACTCATTCTCTTAAGTTTATTAAAAGGTTCTCTGCCGAATACTCAACAACGTTATAATTTCGTCTTTAAGGTATACATATACATTAGGAATCTCAAAATTTGACTCAAGTCTGCTTTTTTGGTTTTTTTTTTGGTTTTAAAATATTCCTGAATTCATTACCATTAAAATGATACCATTTTCTCTCTGGGACTCAAATTAATTTTTAAATTATAGTAGGTTTTGTGAACCTGTTTTGTATCACGTTCAGTAGTGTAGTAAACTTTAAACGCTTTTTCTGAAGAATGACATTTTGGTGTTATATGACTTTACGCCAACGGTCATAACTTCATAATAAATGGTCCAAATTACAAAATTCTAATTTTGTTTTGTAGACTATAATTGTGAATGTGTTTTATATGGAGAATCTAATTTATATTGTTATAAACACATTTTTATGCATATTTAAATCTTAATTTTTTGTTAAAAATTATGTATTTTTTTAAACTTTTTATTTAAAAACTTATAATTAAATACATATTGTAGTCAAATTCAAAATTCTCTATAGGAACATGCTTCAATATAAAACTCTTATTTGCATTAAAAATAATACCTCTAAGTTAATTACAATTTTATTTATGTATGTTTTAATAATGTCCCAATTAGTCACTTTAATTGCAATTATCTAATTAAAATATGGACGGAAAAAAAAGTTTACATATAAAAATGCATCATTTTTAATTCTAATATACTGCCAAAAAGTTTGGAGTTATAACCTTAAAAAGAAAGAAAATCATCTCAATTGTAGATGTATACCTTAAGAAGGGCCAATAACGCGCTTGCGTAGTGTGGCTCAAAAGTATCCAGTCCTGATAAGCCTGACACAATCAAAGATGGTGTACGTGATAGAATTATTTGAACTATGAAAACTACAATACTTTTTACTTGTTATGTGACAGAAATACAAGAATCTTTTTTACTCAGATACACTTCGTCTTTCTCGATACACGAGGCTAGCGAAAAGCTTGTGTTTTTAACTTTTTATTTGTTGATGGGACTTATGAGTCGTATCGCTCTTTTCATGGTACTGCATTAATATATTTTGAGACCAATTGCGACTTTGAAATAGACTTCTATGAAGTTCGTTCTTCAATTGTTGGATGACAGCCCAAGCTTATTTCACTATGGAAGCTCATTTAACTGTATTCGTGGCACGACCCGATCAAATAAGTGTATAAAGACGATGTAAGGCTAAGATAGATGCCTAGAAAATTGAAAATAGTTCATGTGTTTGCATATAAAGAGAAATGAGCTTGTGCTGCCATCCAACAATTGAAAAACGAACTTCATAGAAGTGGATTCCAAAGTATCAGTTGGTGTAAAAAGTAAATTAATACAGTGCCATGAGAAAACAGATGGAACTTATAAGTCCTTTCACTAAATAAAGGGTTAAAATCTAAAGGAAAGTTTCACATTCTGATAGTTAGAGCGAGGGGAATAGTAAAGCTTCTTGTCTTGCATTCTTATATCATTATATCACCCCCCCCCACACACAAATCAGTTTGGTACGACAAATGAAGTCTTTTAACGGGGGTGACAGACAAGGTGTTAAGCAAAAAAATAACTAAGTTGCAATTCGCTGTTATTGGTAGAAGAAGAGGTCATGAAGATCAATAAAAATAATCTCAGTTTAATATATTAGTGACAAAACTATATTAGCGTTTCGTATCCTAAAATTAATAACTGATATATTTTAGAATAACTTAACTGATATATTTTAGAATAACTTAATTGGTATATTTTAGAATAACTTCAATGGTTTATCTGATTACCAGTCTATCTATCCGAAATAATAAAAACTGAATATTTCTTAGAATTTAAATGAAATGTAGATAATTAGTAGTCTGTTAATATCCAACCACAGAATATCTTTTTAATTTTTGGAAGTTTAATACCAAAAAAATCAAAAACATATTTTGTTTTATAATTTAAAAATATTATTAAAACAATTAACAAAAAATTATTATAAAAATATTTATGCTATTAAAAAATATCATCCTTTACATATTATTCCTTAAATATAGTTTTTTTTACTAAAACTAAATTTAACTAAAAACTCATATCTTTATACGGGGGTTTCAAATTTTGACAACATTGAAAATGCTAAGGATTTTTAACTATTATACTCAAAATAATTTTTCTACTTCTTCAGCAATATAAATCTATACTAAATGAATGTATAGATTTAGATTTTATATTTCTGCTACCAATTTCTTATAAAAATTCTCGAATTAAATTTTTTTTTTTTGCATTTTTATGGCAACATTTTTATATGTATTTATATTTTAAAATGGTGCATCTAGATAAAAATTAGAATGCATAAATTTGTATACATATTATTCAAGATAATATATACAAATATGTGTTTAAAAAATTAAAAAATCGATAAAAAAAAAGTAGGAATTTTTAAACTGTTGTAAAAATTGTAAACTTAAATTTTTTGAAAATTTTATAATTTTAACTACTGAAGATTGCTTTTTATGTGTTTTTAGCAAGAGAAAAAAATGTGGATAATGCAATTTCAAAAATAAAATGTCAAAGGTATTGAACTTCTTTAAATTTACTTCAGGTTTGAAGGATCAAATTTTTCTTCAAAGAAGTTTTAGAGAAAAATTAAAAATGTTCAGACCCAAAATTTAAAATTAAAAAAAATTCTATGATTCGGTATTATAAGACAAGCAGTAGTTCTTAAATAAATTCTGTTTGGTTCCAAATGAAAGCTAAATACAAATGAATATATGCGGGAAGGAAGGAATACGGAATAAATTAAAACATTATTTTTAAGAAGAAGATTTGCAAAACTGTTTCTGATAAAATAGTTTTTAAAATATATTCAAGTGGAAAACACTGATGAATTATTATGTCAAATTTCTTAAAATGACAACAGTGCTTTTTTGAAACGTCTAATAATATTTATGATACGTATCAATAAAAAACAATTACTTACAATTTCGAAAGTTAACATTAAACAACTGAAACTTTTGTTTTGAAAATAGAATTCTTATGAAAAACGACAGAAAAAATGCTTTTAAAGAATGGCAATGAGATAATTTTTTAAGAAAAAATAATTTATTGAAAATATTCAAGTGGAATATATTGATGATTTTTTTGTCATATTTCTAAAAACAACATCAGTACTTTTTAAAAACAACTTTTTTTTTGTTGAGTTTCTCTGTTATTTCAATCAATTAAAATTTTTATTAGATATTATTATTTCGATTAAGAAAATAATTCACCTTACTGTTAGAAGTAGATTCTTCCAGTTAAGATTTCAAGCACTATCAATAACCACTTCTAAGCGGTTCTATTTTCCTTCACTAATTTTTTTAAGGTCTAAAGTTTGATTCTGTTCGTAAATAAACTTGAAATTTGATCATCGGTAGAATTTTGGTTAGGAACTCGTCTCATCCAGACTTTTAATTTGATATATATCCCTTATATTTTAACTTTTTACTGTGAATCAAGTGAATTGCAAAGATACAAATATACGAATATTCATTTTTTTTAACATTCGCAAAAGTGTAAAGTTAAGATGAAAGAAAAGAACATAACACCTATTTATTTCATTAATTCGTAAATTTTCCTTTAATTTTTCAAGTTCACAGCTGAGTCATGACGTTAAATGTAAAAGTATCAAAGTTTATCCTTAAAGTTTACCAAAATAGAAAACCTTAAATATTACTTAACAATAATAGAAAACCTTAAATATTACTTAACAATAATAGAAAACCTTAAATATTACTTAACAATAATAGAAATACCATAAATATAAACAGAAATACCTTAATATTTACCTGACCCAGTGTTCGTCAGTTAAGTATTTCCAAGGGGTATTTTCACCCCCACTCAAAAATTTAAGAAGTATTTTTAAAATCCAAAGGGTATTTTTTAAGTTAAAATTTTTTTAAACTAAAGCAAATTAAGTTTTTTTTACAAAACTAATAACTACAACAATAGCAATGATGCACGATCAAGATTTCGCATATCAGAGCGGGTATATGCTTTTTAAATGCTTACTAAAAATACTTGAGTGTAATAGACCTTAAACAAACACTATGCCGTTCGGTGAAACCACGTTGGTGTCAAGTGAAACTATCGGGCAAGTGCCGGCAACACTACGAAAACTATCGCGCAAATAACGGAGGTGTAAAACTTGACAATTTACGATATCCCCAAAATCTCGAAAAGACTCCGGCCAGTCCTACCAACCCCCCCCCCCCCCAAAAAAAAACTGATTAAACGTGCGGGCGATATAGAATGAAGCTACGTTTTTCATGAATTCACTCATGAGGTTACTTTTTTTCTCTATTTAGTGCAAGAAAGCATGTTAATAAGCAGGTAAAATACACTTAATTAAGGAACGTACGAAGTTACATTTGGAAATTGTGGGACCCCCCCCCCCCTACAATCCACCTAGTAATGTCTTACATGGTATCAGCAGCCAGTCAATGACTTCAGCCAAGCACTGGTCTGTGCGGGCACATTTGAACATGAATGCGCATGCGGAACTGGCGATTTCGGAGGGGTGATCCGTTTATTGCATTCCGTTAGAAAATAAACAAAAATTTACCATTTTTTTCAGAAAAGGACGCTATTTTTAAAGAAAAAGGGCAGGGAGGTAGTCCCACCCTTCGAAAAACGGACAGAATGATCTCTGATTTTATAAAATGGAGGATTATTTTTAAAAATTTAACATGATGAACCGATGCGTGAATTTACACATGAGGTTAATTCTATGGGATGAAATTGATTTTCGATGCGTGTTCATGCAGATTTCACGCATTTTGGCGAACTCTGACCTTATCATTTCATAAGAGTAAAATTTACTATGAACAAATTGATTGTTTTTAATGAAAAAATTTACGTTTACGTACTCGTTATAATTACACCAATTTTTAAGATTACGATAAATGTGTGTGTAAATTTAGATTGATATCAGGCTCTTTTCCCGTCATTAAGGTCCAAATGAAAATTAAATTCTATTACTTTTATAATCTCATATCCAACAGCTGTCCAAATAATTCTGGAAGTTTGATGCGCAGACAAAATTAACTTACGTGTGATTATTATGTAGATAAAAATAATTTTTTTTTTAAATATGCTATATTGATTTTTTATTTTAGATATCTTTTAAAGAAATATATTACTTTCAAGTTTTTTCACGTTTTGTTTTGTGTAAATTGAGGTTTTTTCAATGGTACAATTTTATATGCCATTGCAAATTGTAATCGGAGCGTCAAATTTATTTTCTAATAGAAAAGTGATTTAGAAAATGTCCTTCCAACACGAAACCAATGCAAATCACTATCTTTACGATCACCCCAGAATGTTCGTTGTAAATACCTTCCGCGTGTAGGTACATAACAATAAAGTTGGTTTCACTAAAGAAATACGTTCCTTTTGTTATATTTTGAAACAAAAGATCGATACGGAGGAACTAGGAAATATACATTTTATTCTTCAATACTTTTCACTTTCCAACAACAATTTTCTACTTTCTTAGTATTTGACTTAAACTTGACATGTTTCGTTCCGTGTCTGCAATCCAGCATCGCTTAACGTCAAGTTTTTTTCAAAATTCAATGTTCTGGGGAAATACTTAAGTATGTAGTTCATTTTATTCGACTAGATGTATACTGTATCTAGTAACTCTTGCTGAATTAAAATAGCTTTTGTTTGGTATAGAATACCAACTAGTTTGATTTAAAAAGTTTATAAATCGTTATTTTGCTTTATATATACGAAACATGTCAAGTTTAAGTAGCATAAACAAAATTTTAATGTAATTGACGAATTTTTGCAAAGTTAAAAAAATTCATTTAAGCAACTAATCTTATGAGTGTCATCAATAAAATTGCAAGGAAAAATTTGCAAATGTTGGTTTTGTTGAAAAGTAGATATTATTAAAACATATATAGACTGATCTAAAAGTGACAGGAATTGGGAAACTGATAGTTCAAGAAGATTTGAGAGTTTCAAAAGAAACGCTCAGAAAATGTAAGTATGTTTTTCATATTCAGGAAAAAATTTCTCATGTTGCTAATGTTTGTACTGCAGGTATTTGGGAGCCACTCTCCAATGATATTTTAATGAGTTATGGGTTATTATTTATTAAGATATGATATAAAGCACTATCTAGTAATGAAATCGGATCTGCTTTTTACACTGTGCAGAAAATCTGTGAATAAATGGTTAAAAACCAGAATCTAATTAAAATACTCATTAATTTTAAACCAACTACCACCGACTTTCTAATTGGAATATTGTTACAAAGTAACATGATTGACACCAATATGACTCGACAAAGTAGCCACTTTTCTCGAAAATCAAAACAAGTAATTAAAAATGGTTTTATTTTAGAATTTTTTTTTTATAGATATTGACTATATCGACTAAAGAAAACTTACAGAGATTTAATGAAATAAATAATGTTACACACATTTTCTGTATATAGTGTAAATAGTGACGTATTATTTTAAAATTCTATTGTAATTTATTTTATCTTATTTTATTTATTAACAGTGATAATACAGGTTAGAAAAAGGTGGCAACACCTAAAGCAATCGGAAAAGTTTTTAGTTTGACTTTGGAACTCGATGAAAGCTGAACGCTTTGGTCTGACCTGAATTATCGCTGAATTCGAAGTTGTTGTTATTGAGGCTTGTTGAAGCTTGATATTGATTGCACTGTTCTTCGATTAAATTTTGTGTGCCTTTGAAGAGCGAATAATTAATAGTTTTTATCTATTAAAACCTGTGCCGTCATTGCCTCTGTGGAATATTCACAACAATACTAATTGTTAATTTTTGCAATGAAATAAAATAACATAACTTATAACGTTTATGGGACCAAAAGGAACACATTTGGTGTTGGAGGGACATTCTTTTAAATTCTTTATCTTCATCGTCTTTATCAAATAACGTTCTCCTTAGTAAACTTTCTGGTGCTTGGTTATTTTCTTTGTATCAGTGTTTTCAGTATTCTTTTATGCTTACCTTTTCTATTTTGTATCATTTTCTGTTTAAGAAGCTTCAAGTTAATTTTTTATGGTTTTGTTGTCAAATTCTCAGCAAAACAAGGTTTCTTTCAACCGCTTTTCGTTGTACAATGCACGAGAACATTCTCCTTTGGGATAACTGAAAAATGTTCCCTATCATTAGTATAAGGGAGGAATGCTGACATTTCCAACTGAATACATAGGCAGGGTCGGTTGCAAAAGTTGGACTGGCTGAGGAGGTTGGTGTTGCAGCTGATGGGGCATTATCTGAAGTGAATGGAATTTGTTCCACCTCAGCTGTGAAAAATTTTACATCTTTGAAGGTGTTTGAGTCAAGCGACTACATGACATGTAGCATTTTCTGTATAATCGAATGACATTTTTTTTGCCATTATTTCATGCCATTATTTCAAAAGAAAACTTAAAAGTCGATGCTTAAGGGGAAAAGTAGCCAACCACCACCATCAGATTGAATACTTTGTCTGAATTGAACTCCTTGTACAAAAACTATTCATCATTAACTCTTACATTTAAAATATTAGCTCTGCACTAAAATGTATTTGACTAAAATGTAATGCCTTTCTGACTATTTTTTTTTTCTTCTTTTGTTCGATCATCTCAAAATCAAGCAGTGGAATATTAAAAATAAATGCTTTACTAAACAAGAGAAATAAAATAAGTTCTTGTACCAAATCGTGTATCCCACCGAGCATCACTTAAATGTTAAATACTCCTTATGTTGCTGGTGTAACCGGGGAAAAAAAAAAAGGTCAACATTTTGACGGCAAAATATTAGTCTGAAAACTCAACAAAGCTGTGCCTTCTGGGATGACAGTAGAAACCGCTTCGAATCAGTGTACAGTTTAAGAGGCGTCTGCAAAAGGATTTTAAGTTTAAAAAATATCGTTTTCTTTCATTTTCAGGGGAAGTTAAAACAAGCTACAATGGTGTAGGTGGTTCAAGGTTCAAAGTAGCGTGGGTGTCGTACTAATGTATTTTTGAATTTAATGTGTTATTTGAAAGTATAACTGTATGTCACACTCAAAATTAAAACATAGGTTTCCTGAAGCAATTTGCCTGAACATAAAATATACTAAATTTGCTGACTTGTTTTATGTCATCTATCTGATTAAATTTGCCACATGGTTATTTCCTAAATATCAGGATCCTATCTCTAAATGTAACAAGAAAAATCCATACCGTCTAATCAATCTGAAAAAAAAAAAAAAAAAAAAAAAAAAATATATATATATATATATATATATATATATATATATATATATATATATATATATATATATATATATATATATATATATATATATATCTTAAGAAAAAGAAAGCTTCTGTCTAAAGTTTTGGTCCTAAATGCAGGAATCAGAACTCATATGACTTCGGCATTTTTTAAAGTAATTTTTGACCATGTTCCCGTATTCAATATTTAAAATTATTTTGATATTGTTATTTTCCTTCTACACGTCTACGTAAAACCGATGGAAAAATCTTTTATTAAGTTTATTTATAATATTAAGTTTATCTATATTATTAAGTTTATCTATAATAGTAAATTTATCTATAATAAAACCTGAGCTCTTAGAGGTTGAAGATAAACACTTGAAGGTTCTGCCTTTCTGTTAATGGGTTCGATTAAGTTAAAAATAACAATTTTATTCGAATAGCATGTATTAAGGTAAGATTTAGACCATGAAAGAAGGACAAGAAAATGATAAATAACATAAAGTCATATTTAATGCATTATTTGAATAGTTTGAACTTCTAATAAAGCATTTTTTTGATAAATGGAATCAATTTTCGCAGTTGTTTCTTACAGGGAGGGGAGAGGGGTATTTAAATTAATAATCAACTCTTTTGAAAAATAAGAAATGGGTTAAAAATGGTGTTTTCTGTGATCTAATATTTTACGGAAATTAAAAAATAATCGAGCGTAAATGTACGTTAGAGTATTTATAATTAAAGTACAATTTTTTTTTCAAAGTGAATTTATATTTTGTTGTTTGCGTTTATTTGAATAGAAAGAACTAGAAGTGAACTAAAAATGAATACTTTTTAATCATAAAATAATTGGATGAACTCTCTTAAAGAAAATACTTTGATTGGTTTTTGTTATTTGAGTAGGTCATTATAATGCGAAAACTTTATAGTTGTAGTTCCTGATTCACAATAATAAACGAGACACTTTTATGAGTGAAATAATTCTGCATTTGGAAATATTCATTAAAACGATAGTTACTTTTTTTGTAATTCTTTCGGA
This sequence comes from Linyphia triangularis, assembly GCA_963978545.1. Classification (NCBI taxonomy): domain Eukaryota; kingdom Metazoa; phylum Arthropoda; class Arachnida; order Araneae; family Linyphiidae; genus Linyphia; species Linyphia triangularis. The sequence continues at coordinate 49,763,097 of OZ021731.1, read as the reverse complement.
TTCAACCATTCAAAACATTTTAATCAAATGGAATTGATTTGGAGTTGATTTGAAATCTTTCTACTGAAAATGGGAAAAAAAAAAAAAAAAAAAAATCTATTAAAAACTTGGTATTTTAGTTTTATTCTTAAAATTTTATTTTATACAATGTTTTGCAGGTTTGTATGATTAAATTTTGTATTATGTTATCTGTTTTTTTACTTTCGCAAGCTATAATTTTACGAAAATTTCAAATTTCCAAAGTTTCAATGAATGAAATTACCTGAAAATTAATATAGAAAAAAGTTTTCGAATCAGAATCTTTTAGAATAAATTACATTTTAAAAATTTATTTTAACTTTCAATTTATCTGGAAAGAGATAAAATACAGCCGAAAAATAGACGTTTTCGGTTAAAAGGATTTGATCATTTGCGTATCAAAAGGAGTATAAAAAGTACATTGAGAATTTTTCTATTATCAGACAGCAGGTATCTTGCTAAATAAAGGATTTAAGCCAATTAAACATTAAAATATACAAAATTATACTTTGTGTGACCGAAGTGTTTTTCAGTTATTTTCTTGATTGCTTGGAATTTCATTTTTTTTTTTTTTTTTTTTTTTTTGCATCATAAAATAGTAAATTTAATAAATAACTTAATTAGATGTTCAAGGGATTATGTTATGCCTATCACATCAATATAACACAGTTTTACTTTATTTTTATCACTTGATATATGTTATGTACTTCAACACAAATAATGTATCGGTTTTAAAACATTTAATACCTTTTTTCCTTTTAAAAAAAGACAATGAGTTTTAGAACATATTAATCGTTTTTCGGTCGTTTTACTTCTCAATCAATAAGCTATTTCGTGGATTGGACACTAACATGAAGGTATTGTTGAGAATTTTCTCAGGGAAAATGACGACACTGTTTTACAAAACAGTTAACTCGTTGTCATGCTTTAACAATAGTTTTAATGCACACAAATGCAAGTAAAGTGATAATTCAGGCATAGCAAAAGTAAACAAGCTCTGAGCTCCTTTCAAAACATCGCTAAAAATACAATTGAACTCCTTCTGCGCATTACCGACGTTTTTATACTCGATAGTGAATTTTCCCAAAAAATCAAGTGAAAACGATTTTGCAATCAGAGTTGGGAATATTCTCAGAATAATCACGAAATTTTTTGATTAACTCACGTGCAGCCAATTTTTTCTTCTAGCTTGTATTATCGCTGTTGAAAAATAAATTTAATAAAATAGAACTTTAAAAAGAAATATGTGCAATATTTAGAATTATTTACAGGAAAATTGCACAGCAATATGTATTATGAATAAACTTTGTAAAATACTTGGTAAAATTAAATATCTCCTTTCTTCTTACTAGTACAAAGCATTTTGCAAAAACGCCAACAACTCAATCGTTCGTTGTACAAACGAACCAAAGATGATGGCTTTTAAAACATTCTATTCATCTTTTGGTCGTTTTAATTTCGCTCAATAAGTCATTTCGCGAATTGGGCATTTACATGAAGTATTTAAGAAAAAAACTTTGTAAACGAATACTTAGTAAAATACACATTTTTTCTAGTACGAAACTTAATGTAAAACGTAAGCAGTCAATCAACTTTCAATCGTTTTACTTTTCATTCAATAAGCTACTTCATGGATTAGGTTTTGCAATGAAAATATTTAATAATAAAAATCTTTTTAAAATAATACTTGTTACAATCAATAGTTCTTTACTCTTATTATTTTCCTCTAAATTACACTATTTTGAGAAGTAGAATCAGCAGCCAGATTCAATTCCTTCAAATATCCCATTTTTGGTAGTATTTGTTTCTCTTCAACCAATATCCAGATATCAATTCCCGACTTAGCAGATGCAATAAGTCATACTGGAACTTAAAAAAAAAGAAAAAAATTTAGTAATTCAATCGCACCTAATCTTCACAATGAATGACTCTCAAGTGCATATTTCTTTTCTTCCTCCAATTTCTCACCAAATTCCACCTAAGTAGAAAATAATGTATGGTAATAGCGCGCAGGGTAGAGGGTGACGATCGGCTTTGATTGTCGGTGTGTTTCTTTTCCCTTTTTTGAAGAAAGATGAATGTTGATCTTTTGAAAAGGTTTCAAGTTCTATAATTGCTTTTTTCAATTCGCTATTTTATTAGTTTGAATTTTTTTTTATGGATATAAGGCTGAGACTGATTAAATTGCTCCGAACTGTTAGAACTGAAAATAATAAATCAGAGTGAAACTATACGTAGGAATATAAGCAAAAGTAATTTCCTTTTTTGATGATTTATTGGTTTGTAAGTTTTTGAAAATTAGGCCATATTGTTTCAAAATGCTTTTGTTTTCAGCCAGAAAAATCAAAAGTAATGAAAGTAATTGTATAAAATAGTAGTGGGAATCATGTATTGATTTCAGATAAAGTTTCAATTTTTTTTTTGTAATTGAATAAATATGATAACTTTTGAATGATTTCTTACTATGTTTGTGTCAAACTCCGTTTGAATGATATATTAGTTATTGTAGAATTAAAGTTATCATTCTCAGCTACCTTAAATTAAATAAATAAATAAAAAAAACAATAATAATAAAAAAAAATCAATTATTTTTTTTGCAATATTTTAAAGTACTAGGGCATTCACTCCTCCCTTTTGCTCTCTAACGCTAGTCAACCCCTAGAAAATGCTTCGCGAAATAGTTAACTGCTCTGTAACGCTCGCCAACCCAGAATTTCTCTTTGCTTTCGGATTGTAAGTAAAAATACATAATAACTGAAAACCGTCCTTCAGTGAAATATGTGTAACCTGGAAATCAATTAATTATGAATTAATATCCTTAAAATATCACATGCTCTTTGCATATTATTGCATTTAAATCGACAACCAATATAACTCAACTCTGAAAACGACGACTGCCAAATTTTTAGCCAAAAGCATTTTTCACTACAATTTGACAAAGAAACTGTTTTGTATAATAAAAAAAATATCTAGTGAAATTTTTGACTAATGAAATAATTAATTAAACAATATCATAAATATGTCACATTTTTGAAAACTACAACTTAAAATACTCCACCTAAAAATTCATGTTAAAATGAAAATTTTACCAGGAGTTGTCACTGGTAACTCCTGAACAGTGTTGACCAATCAAAACGCACGTTTAAAAACATCTTGAAACTTAATTATTAATCACAATTCCTAATGAGTTGCCAGTTACGTAATCCTAATACTACAATAATCTCTTTTCTACAGTATAGTATTAAAAATAATTCACCTGGCAACACTTCATTTTCTCATTTGTACATGGGATGAGTCACTGATCTCTACTACAACTTCTGGATAGCGCATGCTTGCTTACTGACTTGAAGTTAAAGAAGGCTTAATAATCACCATAGAGATCTATACTAACAACTTCCCCAAAAACTAATTCAAATTTGTTTGTAACTATGGGCAACCCATTTCAAAGCATTATGGGGGGAAGTATTCAAATGACATCATCTACTTGCAGAGCAGAAGCCGCTAATAAGCAATCCAGAAGTTGTAGTAGAGATCAGTGGGATGAGTAAAATGCAAAATTAAAAATCCCCATTTTAATAAACTTAAATTAGTTACATCTGCATCACTATTTTAGTAATCTAAGTTTCGATATTTTTAAACGAATCCAGATATCTGGTCTATGTCGTAGTAGAATTTATAAAAAGAATTTAATCTTTTTTTGATACTTTTCCGCCGTTTAGAAAAAAACATACATCAATCGGATAGGAATCGAATTTTTCTAAATCTAGATACTTAATAATTCCAAAAGGGATATCGCAAGTGTATCTGCAAGTACTCTAGATGGATAATTATAAAGGAGAATTATAGCTGAAGGGTCTTTAGATACAAATACAAAGTTTTTTTTAACGAAAAATTCCAAGTGGATTTCTATCAATCACTTAATTTAATTTTTTATTGAATAAAAAATAAGAAAAGCTGCATATATGAATTTCTAATCGACGAATTATCTTTTTAAAGGAAGATAAATTTGAAAATTATCTTTTACAAATGAAAGATTTATTATCACATTTTAAACAGAAACTGCTCTTGACAGGGTAAAAGCTGAGTATATAATATCTGTTTAGGAACAGAATTTACAAAATTTATTCCATACAACAGAGCTTACTTTTGAAAAAATCTCGTTACCAGGGAATATCTGTGAAAAAATAAAAGTAATTAAGTCAAATTTGCATTTAAGTTTGTGGGATGTTAATTTACTCCAACATTAAAGCTTCTTAAGTAAAGCAATATAAAGTTTTTTATTATAATTATTATTATTATTATTATTAACTATAAAATAAACATGTATATAAAAGAAATATTTATTTGTAAATTACAATTAGGAGGAATAGGAATTGGAATAAAATGCTGTATAAAAATCCCAGAATCGGAAAATTGTTAAGTTGCAATAAATACTATCACTCCACAACATAAAAGAAAAACAAAATGCAGTTCCTATTTTGTTTTTCCTTTATGCTGTGATTATAATAAAAAAAAATTTATACCAAGTTAAGAAAAATGTAAAAGTTTAAAATGTTTAAAGAACTACTTCGAATTTTTCACACTTACTACTTAGGATTATGCCAACCTAATGGCTGTGGGATTAACGCTCTGGCTTTGCATGCCATACGTGCTGGGTTTGAATCCTGTGTTAGGCATAGATGTTTGTTGTGTTTCGGAATCCACGTTAAGATGTAGGACCCTGCCTGATTATCTAATATTATGCACAGAAATAGGTCGTTGAGTGCACAAACCAAAAACCAAATATTTAGAATTCTCTAAAAACCAATATTTTTTACCTTAAATATTGATATTGGAATTTATTTGAGGTACTTGTAGACAATGGAATCTTTTTCTTGAATTTGTGAACTAGACTACCAATTTTTCTTCAAACTGAAAAACCCCCCAAAAAACCCCACCATATCTGCAAAAAAAAGTGTTTACATCTGATGTTATTTAATCGATTAATTAAAATTTAATGAATTATTAAGTGTCTAATTCCACCAGTCATACCTCAATTTGTAATTTATTTAGAATTTTAATTGCAAATGTGTACACAATAATTTGTTACAGGGAAGTTACTATAATTGTAAAAATAACTTTAACAGCTTTTTTTTCATAGAATTTTGTTTTGAAAATATTTAAAATTACCTACTTTTTATAAAACATTAATTCAAAATGAAGTTAGAGATTAGTTATTTAATGGACATATTAGATCGTAATATGTGTCTTGCATGGCTGTATTCACTTTAAATCATACTAAAATTTTTTGTAATGGGTTGATTCAAACTGAAGTTATCACTTTAGTGAAAAAGAGCCTTTCACTAACCAAAACTATTTTATCACAAATCAGGTTTTAAGTTTGTATTACTGGTCTTTTAACACTATGTACCTTTAAAAAAAAATTTACATAAAAAGTATTTTTAATATCAAGAACATATTACCATTTTTGAGCTACCAAGTTCGAGAATATTTGAGAGTAAAGACCCAAAAATGGTTAGTTTTACTAAATTTCCCAATTTCCAATGTGTACTGGTACCTTAGAATTTTAACAGTCTTTATTCTTTTGTATTATCCAGATTAAAAAATATTAATCTATCTATTCCACTATAATTATAATTAAATTTAATTTAAAATTATATTAAAATAAAGTACTACTATTTAACTATAAATAATTGCAATGCAACCTTTTCATTTTATGACATTTTTACTGCGTTCTCTGGTGTCATTCTATTCTTAAAATGTTATTTTTTTCTAAAATATTATGTGCGAAAATTTTAAATTCTTTATATATATATATTTACACTATATATTGTTAATTGAAGATGCAATTTCAATATTAATTAATAATTTATTTATATCATCCTCCTCATTTTCACACACACACACACACACACACACACACACACACACACACACACACACACACACACACACACACACACACACACACACACACACACACACACACACACACACACACACACACACACACACACACACACACACACACACACACACACACACACACACACACACACACACACACACACACACACACACACACACACACACACACACACACACACACACACACACACACACACACACACACACACACACACACACACACACACACACACACACACACACACACACACACACACACACACACACACACACACACACACACACACACACACACACACACACACACACACACACACACACACACACACACACACACACACACACACACACACACACACACACACACACACACACACACACACACACACACACACACACACACACACACACACACACACACACACACACACACACACACACACACACACACACACACACACACACACACACACACACACACACACACACACACACACACACACACACACACACACACACACACACACACACACACACACACACACACACACACACACACACACACACACACACACACACACACACACACACACACACACACACACACACACACACACACACACACACACACACACACACACACACACACACACACACACACACACACACACACACACACACACACACACACACACACACACACACACACACACACACACACACACACACACACACACACACACACACACACACACACACACACACACACACACACACACACACACACACACACACACACACACACACACACACACACACACACACACACACACACACACACACACACACACACACACACACACACACACACACACACACACACACACACACACACACACACACACACACACACACACACACACACACACACACACACACACACACACACACACACACACACACACACACACACACACACACACACACACACACACACACACACACACACACACACACACACACACACACACACACACACACACACACACACACACACACACACACACACACACACACACACACACACACACACACACACACACACACACACACACACACACACACACACACACACACACACACACACACACACACACACACACACACACACACACACACACACACACACACACACACACACACACACACACATTAGAGTTGTAAGATGCGATACATTTGATATTGTTATTTGATATGTGATAACTGCTTTTAAAAGCAGAAAAAAAGAATATAAAACCAATTTAATGCTGTTTTTTAATACTTGTAATATATATTTCTCAGTTATTACTCACACCAAAATTTTTAGTATAAAGCTTAGTTACAAAACTTTTGAACATAGACAATCTTCATCTCTCCAGAAACTGAGTAACAAAACGACAATTTAACAGAAGTTCAACTCCTCACTATAGTTCGAAAAACTTTTTTTGCTCTTGGCATAATTCAAAGCAGATAACAGGCTTCTTGCCCATCTTGACAAAAGGAAGAACTGTTAACAACAAATTTGTACAAGGACAGCAATTTTGTGAAGCTGAAAAAGGTTTCCTATTTATTTTATAAGTGAAATTCAAGAGATGTGTTATACAATTGAAGCTCAGTTAATGCCTTTTAAGAGCTTTTACTTTCTTCTACTTTTTTGATTATTTTATTATTTTATTTTAAGGGTATTTTTCCTTCTGTTAGTGACACATTACTGTATTACTAAGGTATACTACACCAAACTATCGTAGCACTTGGATTATTTATATTAGTTTAAATTTGAATGGAAAATGGCTATTATAGGAATAATTTGCTTTTAAGTATAGAATGGTTAATACGCCGAGAAAGTATAGGATTTTTTCTATATGGATGAAGTCTTAACAATATGTACATTAGGCAAATTTCTGTCAAGAAATTTATAAGTGTATATTTTAGGATATGTGTGTATTCTTATTTGAGATTAGTATTTTATAGTGAGGGAGACATTTTTATTTAAGTTAAAAATATTTCATGTGAGAAACAAATATTTCTCACGTGAAATATTTTGATTGGATAAAAATATTTATATGATGTGACTTTGAATCTTTCCTTTGAAATTTTTTTGAATTTTTCCTACTTCAAAACAGCAAACTGAATAAAATAACTAGTAATGTTAGTAGACGCACGTTATCTTTTACTGTCATTAACGCTTAATTATAAATTTTTTATAATAGTTTCTTATGCAAAATATTAGTTTTTTCTTTAAAGCAATCAATATTATTTTTTTCCCCAAATATTTACTCAAGAAGACTAGAATTAACTAGCACTTGAATTCTAATTGAGACATTAGTAAATTAGTAAAGTTCTAATTACATAAATTCAAATCTAACTTGCCGTATTTTCTCTGCTATGATATTGGTTAGTTGTACGATAACGACCTATTCGGTGTGCACAATAATGTCTAATCAGGGCAGTACCAACAGCTTCGAATAACGTTGGATTCCGAACAACAACGAACATTTATGACTGATCCGGTATTCGAACCCGGTACATTTGGCATGTGAGGCTAGAGTGCTAACCCCCTGTTACTCTCCGCTATGGGTAGATGTCAAAATGACTCAATGTTCTTGACTAAAAAGGCTATTCCAGATTACGATTGCACATTTTATACTTCAGTTATAAAGTCCATCAATTGATAAGTACACTATTTCTTATTAGCTAATATTTAGTTAACATATTTTATCAGACTTAAGGGAACAGATACTCTACTCTAAAAATTGCTATGTTTTCCCAATTTTTTTATTTGCTATAATTATAGTTTTGAATTTTCTAAATGCGCATGCATAATTTTAAAACTATAGCTACAGTTATGCAAAATTTTATGTAATGTAATTATGTTATGTAAAATTTTATGCTGGATGATAAGAGGATTTTCTTCAGAAAAGAAAACCTTAAATCGATTTTTCTCTCTGTTTTTTTTAATTTTTTTTATTGATATTAGGTTCCTTGAAATGCTAAGGCTTTTTTTTCTAATTAATGGAGAAATCATACATTTTTAGAGCATATAGTAAAATGTGTATCTTTTATAAGTTGGCATTCTAATTAGCAAAATATATTCTAGCTTTTCTTTTTTTTTAAACATTAACATAAAATCATTGCAGATTTTTAGCATTTTTTGTTTGTTATTATTAATAAACATTTATATTACAATTAGTAACTAAGAGTATTCCATATTTTAATGTGAAATATTATATAATATAGTTTAAAGAATTTCTCAGAAAAAATGTGTGGGAAAAAATTTTAGTATTTAAAAAAGCCTTTGCATTTTAAAAATGAGTAAAAAAATTTGAAATTTAAAAAAAAAATGAAAAAGATTTTAAATTTTTTTGTGAAATATTTTTTTTTTATACAAATTAAAATAATCGACATCTATTTTTTTAATATTTAAAAATGCAATAATAAAAAAAGTTTCGATGGCAGAATGCCCCCTTAAATTTGAAACGATTTGAAAAGCTAATTTTAACCCACGAGAGCGTCAGTTTCATTAAATCCAATATCAAAGTTTGGTAAATGATTCCTGAAATAAATGTACACTATTCTGAAAAAGTACTTTCTCTCACTCCTCGTACTCAAATATTATAGTCTTGGCATTGAAATGAAATATTTTCAGAAGAAATTCATTGACACGAGTTGCCAATATTACTAAATATATCTGTAGCCCGGGAGAAAAGCCCACTACGTCACAAAAAGCAAATTTTACAGGAGAGCCCATTTGAATGATACAGTTACGATCTTTTCTCTCTTTTGTTATGATGGAACATAGTGCTTTTCAAAAACGTCTAAATCGGTTATTATATAACCTAGGACATAAGGCTTCATTTCACTAGAAAGAGTGGAAAGTGTTATGCAAGATGGTGCTAAAAACCTCGATTTCAAAAAATTTGGACATAGTGCGGTTTTTTTCAGGGATACAAATATGTGTTAAAGATAATTTTTGATTGTGGTTATAAAAAATATTATATGCAACATGTGAGAAAATATTTTTTTAAACTCTGCATAAAAAGAGACTCGAGATTAAACGCTTATTTTAAACTCGAGTTAAAACGCTTATTTGACTCGTGCTATCGCACTCGTCAAATAAGCGTTTCATCTCGTTTGAAAAAGTATTACTTTCCCCACTAGTTACATAAATAACCATTTCAATAATGAAATTAGACAAAACAAATATGGTATGTCTGCATGTAGATCCGGGTGGCCTTGATTTCAGATGTATAGATGTACACACACATTTCCCAAAACTAAATCTACCCTATTCTTTTCATCACATACTGTACTATTGCGTTATGTAGTTGTTTTTTAGGAATCAGTTTTGCTGCCTAGACGATCAAGGGAATTTTTGAGATAATAATATAATAATTCCCATAAACTCTTAATAGCAGAGGAATTGCAATAAGAATCATTATCTACTCTTCTTTGGAAATGGCGTTCAGGATTTTCTTGATCCTGTTTGGTGTTTTCTATCAACCATTGGAAGCTAAACTCAGTAGTGTACATTTTTCAGATTGTGGTAAGTAATTCAAATTTATACCTTGAAAAAATTCAATCACAACGTTTTTTTATTTATAATATTTCCATGTATTTCTCATTATAAAATGATCAAAAGATGTGTGTAACCTTGGCTGGTTGGTTGTTTTCAGATTATCTGGCGCCGTCAGCAACACGAGGGCTATAAGTGTAACCTTGGCAAATCCAGCGTGAGGTACATTACAATTTGGGTATATTTCTCTATTAAAAATGTGTGCAATTTTTGAGATTTTATTTGGTTCTATTTGCTATGGATCCAACAATATTTAAAAAAAATAAATAAATAAATAAAAAAATAAATAGGTGATACGTAAATATTAATAGAGAGATATTTTATAAAAAAGTAAAAGAGTGGTGTGTGCATGTAACAATAAATGTGTGACACGCTGATATTTTTGCAATAAATATCCTTTCAATCTGTACTGGTTGGTTTATGCACTCAACGACCTTTTTTTATTCCTATATGATGGCTAATTAGGCTACGGCCTACATCTTAGAATGGATTCCGAAGCACAACGAACATTCATGCATACTTCAGGATTGAAACTAGGTACCTTTGACAAGCGGGACTTAACAGCTAACAACAATAGTCATCAGATAGGCTTAGCCTATACTAATAAAAAGAGTATGTCTGTCTGTATAAGGCTCTATTAAAGCGAATTTCACTACGCTGAGAACTATGAAATTTTAAAGAGAAGTTCTATTCAACCTCTAATTGCTTTTGAGATCTAGAATGTTAAAAATTTGATTGGTTTATGTAATTAATTTTTAAGTTTTAATGTTTTAAAAATAAGGGGAAATACCACCAGTATCTGTCAGATGGCAGTATGCTGGACTCTTAGCTCCTAAAGCAAACCTTGGCAAAGTTTTATACTTTTTTTAACAGGAGAAGACTCATCGGTAACCTTAAATTTTCTAATATGATCTGGCATCTCATACCGAACACATAAACAAAATCGATTGTGTTATGGATGAGAAAATTTGGTTTTCACAGCAATCTCATGGAATTTGTATTTTGTAAGAATAATATACATCATTTAATTTTGAGGGTGAATTCAAAGTTATTATATTTTCATCGCTATATTTTTGTTGTATAGCATATACATTTTGATTTTATATTCAATTTTACCGCTCTTATTGCCTGCCTTCCAATAATTATGTCGTATTTTTTTTATATGTTTTCGCGATATCCTGGCATTTGTTATAATTTTTTTTTTTTTTTTTAAATTTTTTTTTTAATATGTGTTAATTTGGTTATTCTATTAGGTACTTAATTATCTGTTTGTCGGTTTTCCTTAAGGAGATTAAATATTTTAATGATTGTTTAATGATAATTTTTTGAATTGCGGAGACCCGTTGATGTGTATAAAAACCTAGCTTTTGATGCATCACGAAACGTGTTGATGGGTTGACGTGCTGCTAGTAATATAAAAATTTCCATCTAATTTATCTATAAAATTATGCAATTTTGATATGAAAAGCCGAAAACAAAAACATTACGAAGCAAACCGTCGATTCATTACTTTTTTTTCTAAAAAGGTGTTGTGTTAGTGGCTAAAATTGTACATAGAAATGCTTACCATACATTTCTAGGTGTTTATGAAGCATCTATTATATCCTTTTGTTAAAAAGACAAGCATCTGGCACCTTTAGTTTATTTCAGTAAATTGAACCAATTTAATGTTCTACATATGGAACTTACCTATTAATGTTTATCAATTTAGTAAGTCATTAAAATTAAACAAAACATCCCATAAAATGTTTACAGAATTATTTGTCAAATGTTTCTACAGCACTTTATTCATTAGTAATTATTTCATACTAATTTTACATACGTTTTTATATTTTCTCCTACATTACTTGAAAAAGGGATATTACTGTGATAGTGTACTTTAACAATATCACAAATTAGTTTACAATTTTTGAAGCATCAATATGCCGAATATATTGAGATTTTACGTTTTTTACATTATAAAAATTAATTTCAATTATATATTTTTAATTTAAACAATATTTTGTATTGATTATTATCGTTGAAAATTTCACAGAACTCCTGTAAAGTATTCTAATTCTTCATTAAAACATTTTTATTTAAAAAATTGAATCGAGTATTTTTTTTTAGGGGATGCGAACAAAAGTATGGCAATCTCTACTGATTCTACTATGATCGAGCACCCAGCACACGTATCTGTCTTTCTCAATCTACTTGTGCTTAAAGATCTTCCTCCAACTAACTTTGAGATGCAAGTTCACTTAACAAAAATGACACCAAAGCGAATGTACATTCCGTGTCATTATCCCACAGGGTCATGGTAAGTTTTATAAGGACAAAAACCTTCTCAAGAATTCAATGAAAAACATGGGGGAAGTTTTTACTGAAAACATAAAATTTTAAAGTGCTTGTGTAACTTTTTCTATTTTTCCTATATAAGTGGGTTGGAGGTAGACTGATAAAAATACAACATAATTTAGTTATGAGCAGGGGGGGGGGGGGGTCAAATTTTTCTACTTTCAGTGATTTTGGGACAACAATATAAAAATGTTATGATCTCCGTTATGAAGTGTTACTTAAGTTTGAAGTATTTAAATTTATATATGCTAGCTAAGCAAGCATAATCGTAAAGAAAATTCTTGTTTGTTATTAAAATTTCAAATTTAAATGTATTATATTTTGTATCTCACAATGAACCCACTCCTAAACAACACTAAATTTTTCAAACCATCACATGGTAGACCTTGGCTTCAAGTTATAAGATTCAATGAATGAAGTTAAGAATTGGTGAGAAAAGGAAAAGGCATGGCACAACACAATATTTTTCGAAGTTTTTCCTTTTTGTCCAATCGAAAAGAATTTTAAACAATTTTGCCGAATTATCTGTATGGTGCATGTGTACAGGCATACAAATTTAAGAAAGTGCAATCTCCCGTTTATATCCTCTAGAGACCTAAACTTGCAAGAAGATTTTTTTTCACATTTTTTTGTGTGTGTTTTTCTTTTTTGTGGATCAAACAACATAAAATTAATTGACCTTAAAAAAAAAAAAAATATTGTGCAAAAAATTCAAAAGTGTGTCCATTTAAGTGGACACCCGGTCTCTAGAGAATATAAACGTTAAATTTCACAGAAAATAAGAAGTAATTCACAGAAAACAAGATGTATAATATGGGTTTTAAATAAAATTTATGCATAACCCTTAGCATTAAGTAGAAAATGCAATTATATTTTTGAAAATCCAGATTTGAATAAAAATTTTAATTACCTTGTACAATCCAGTAAATAATCCTGGTGGAACAGGCGGCGACCATGACGCCAAAGGAAGCAATGAATGCATTAAGATCTTTCCTGGCTATTGCAAACATAAAAAATTTGAAGAAAACGTTAAATTCACAGGAAAAAGAAGGAGTGTAATTTAGATTTTTATTATTAAGTACAATTAGGCTTTTAAATCCTTTATATTAACTACAATTTTGTGTGCATGTTTGTGGGTATATTGATGATGGGAAAATTTGCGGAGGCCTAATTAACCCTCTTGCCGTCATCCAATAGGGCTGAAACTTGACAGATAGATTCGATGTCGATGCACTATACCAAATTTTGGGGCTGCCACTGTCGCTAAAAGGTAGCTTTTACGCAATACTAATAAACCAATTTCATGACATCAAATCGAGCTAAATTTGCATTTAACTGACCATTGAAGAAACTCTTTCCTGTTGGAAACATTTTTCAAATAAATAATAAATTGTTTTAATCAGAATAAATAAAAGATTTTTGGATGTGAGTGCATAAATTTACGTTTATTTTTAATAAATGAATTTTAAAAATGTAGTTGGCCACACATTTTACTGATAGAAATGCTTTTGATATCTAAAACTAGATGTAAACACCAAGCACACGCTGTTTATAGAATCGGCGCTGTTTTAAAGAATATAAAAATTGGCAATGCATATAAAGGATATGTATTAAAAACTTTACTGTTATATTATTAAAATATCAAGTTCTGAACTGAAATTTTTGTTGCCTTGCACCCACCCCCTTGTGTTCTTTGCAATTTCCTGGAAATAATACTGCTCATGCTCATGTAGAAGTGGCAAGTGAAAAGAAGTTCTAAGGTTGAAATCATCTATGGTATAAATAATTGGCACTGTCTAATATGGTTTTCTTTATTAATCTTAAATTTGTTTCACTAATTTATGTGTTTAGAATGTACTTTCATTTAAGATTAATTAAAAACTTATTTATAGTATGATTTTTTATTTTTATTTCTTTGAGATTAAATCTAGAATAAACTACTTTTTAGTAGTCCTGGTCTTGCTGTAAACTTCCGCACAGTAAGGTTGAGAAGCAGAATAAACGTAGACCAAAAATATTTGAGATTGTTATTACGCAAAACAAAGATTTCATTAATACAATGTTTTCTCCTAAAATATTAAAATTTTGCTCCTTAAAAATAAAACAAACTATTAATACATTTCTCGTTCCATATACATTCTTAACAATGTGATATAAAAACTGTTCAACACACAAATTAAATATTATGATCAACAGGATCGACAGAAAGATCAGGAAAAATAAAAAAAAAAGTATCCATAGAATCCCCTTCCAAAATTCTTTTCAAGAAAACTGTTTGTATTTGGTTCTCAAATGTAAGAAAAGTCGGAGTATTCCTTTAATACATTTCATTAACAAACGAGACTATCTGTCCCAATTATTTCAGAATTTCAAAGAGTTCATGTGGAGAATTAAGTCAGAAATCTCTCGGGAGCATTCTGTCTCTGATCCAAGAGTTCACTTAATTCGTAACGAAATTAAAACGCGAAGCAAATACAAAGTAAAACATTTAAAATTACAATATTTTAACCTAAAATCATAATATGTATGCTCCTTTAAGATAAAATAAAACAATCTTATTAATATTTTAAATTCAGCATTCCTTTTTGTAAGATATAAATGTCCAGATTCCCAATTCGCATAGCTGTGACGCGAAGCTAAGCGCAAGCTTTAATTTCTCATTGTCCTACAGGATTAAATCTCCTGGAGTTCAGCAATTTTTAAATTTTTTTCTTATAATTCCAAAAATATCATATTTTTTCACGAATAATTGCTGCACAATACACTGAAAGAAGATGATAGGCGGACGTTAAAAATAGAACTTGAAATAGATGCATCTTCCTAACGTCTATAATGTCCTACAGCTGGTATAGATATTTACTCAATGATTAGTGGAATCTTTTCATCTCTCCAAGATCTTTCATCCCTGAGCCTGATTTTCTACTTAGCTCTTTAGAAATTGTGCTATTGGGCACCAAGATTTGTCCAAAGTTGCATTGTTTAATAATGAATGAAAAGGGAAAATGAGATTGCATTAACTGACGAATCTCTGTTTTAAGTATTGTTTATTATGAGAATGTATAATTACTTGTATATTTTTCTTTACGTATATAACTTCTATGTGTGAATTTGAATATCCTTTATAGAAACATTGCACAAATTTTTTGCCATAGTGTATTATAAGTTAAGCTACATGACTAATGATAAAACTGTTACGTAGTTAGTACAGTCCAGTCTTTTTATGTTTACTACTTTTAAGGTGTTAGATTTCTTTTTATAGAAGAGCCCTCTTGAATTCTCACTGGTTAGAATTTTCTAAATCAAGCCCTAGTTTATTCGTTTTGCTTTAGAAGATTCACAACGATTGGAAATAAAGTAATTTCATAGGCGCCACCAGGAGGTACAAGGGGGTGCGCTGGCAACCCCCTGCGTTTTGAAAATTAAGAATAATGTGGAGGAAAGTGGTAAGATTCACTGAAAATAGAAGTATGATATGAATTTTAAAATATTTAATGAATAAGAAATGTAATACATAAAATTATTAATTTAAATTTTATTGAGGTAGCCAATTGAAAAATGAATATTATAACAAAAATGTCTAGCTAGGCACTCCTCCCCCTCTTCTCTCTTGAAAATAATTCTGCCGGCGTCCATGAGTAATTTTGAAACTAAAGCAGTGACTTATTTTATTTTCTACTATATTTTATTTCATTCTTTTAGTTGAGTACTATTGAATTCTAATGAATGGGCTGCCACTGGCTGCAATTGTTTTACTCTTCATACTTGCAATTGTTTTCTTCTTGTAATGCGCTTAAATACTCATAATTTATTTTTCTCTTTCTTCCACTATTCAGTTTTAAAAAGAATTAGAGGACACATTTTACACATCATCCATCTTTCTATTCAAATAAATATAATGTTTTCTAGTGGGTTTTGGTGTACATTAGTTGTGCTATGCTAATTAAGATATTGAACAAATACAAGGCACACATTTCCTTTTACACAAACTATGATTTAATGAATGACATTTCTTTATTTTTGCAGTGCCTATGACGTGTGCAATATGATTGAATTGTTTAAAGACTACATTTTTCCTCAGTTCCCACATCCATATGCTTGCCCTGTAAAAGCAGCACCTTATAAGTTAAGGATTGCTGTTCCTTTTCGGGAAGACGGAGAAAAGTTTATTGATGAATTCAAGGTAATTTAATTGTTTTCATACATTATTCACGATTTTCTTGGAAGAGAAATTCGGCAAACTAATTCCATTTTTTTTTTTGTAATTTATTTTATAATTTAATCAGCTTGGCAAAGTATTTTGAGATTGTTAAAAGGTCTTGAATATTGAAATTCAATTGGCGTTAAAAGAAAATTTACTTGAAAAAATGGATTGGAACATTATAATGATAAAAATTTGGCGGTATTATCAACAAAATTTGTTAGTGTGGTGAAGCGATGTTTCCTACAACTTCGGTAATTTGGGGAAAAGTCCCTATTGCCCTCTTGAGAGTGGGAATCTCCCATCCAGACATGATGCTTGGAGATTATGCCCTATATGCTAATTTCAAACTATTCAAGTGACGGTTTCAAAGAAAGTCAGGGGTAAGAAGTGCCCCCTGAGCCTTATTTTTCTTAGGACCCTGTCAAATGGTGGACTCTCGAAAAGTACAGCCCCTGGAGGACTCCAACCAAGGGTTCAACATGGGTCGTTTCTACCTAGCTGCTGATGAAATAAGTTGAGGCTCCAGAGAGATGAACATGATATCTGGTGAGATGAAGATGCTACTTCGCCTCTCACAGCAGAACGCTCTTTAATTTTGTCTATAACTAAATGTAAAACTAATTGTTGATGCTATATTATGTATTGAAATGGTCTAAGTCTTTGATCCCCCCCTCCCCGCTCCACCTGTAACCTCAAGGTAATTAAATGTTAACGTTGAATTGTTTTAATGCAGTTTTCTTTATTTCTAGTCAGTTGGGATCCTCTGGAGTTAGAGTAATGAAATCCTCCTATAAGATAATTTATTACTGAATTTTTCTTTTTAAAATCTCTAGCAAACAATTTTACCACAGTTAGTTGCGATTTCTTTAATTTGAGGGTTTTTTAAGAATATTTTTGGTTTTGGTAAGTGTTTTACATATTTATCTCTTATGGATAAGGGTAATTTAAGCTCATTTTTAAATAAACAATCGGTTTTTTACTGTATAAATTTTTTTTTTTTTAGGTATGGTTGCTTTTATTTTTTATTAATTAGATAAAAGATAATTCAATCTAATTTTGTATTTTACAGGGGAGTTACGAAATTAACACGACGTTCATTGACAAATCGTCGAACACTGAGGTTGCCTGCATTGCTCTTACTTTTAAAATAGTACCGAGCAAAAAAAAGAATTGATATTGTTTGACATGTAAACTTTTTAAAAATAAAATTTCTTTTCATGCTCCTTTATATTTTTAGTGCACTGTAAACTCATATTTTTACATTCATATTTGTCGAAACAGAATATATTTTTCTCGCTACTGTTCAAAAATTAAATGGGGGATTATTGCTTACTAGAAAATACAAGTAGTTTTGCACATATACCTATTTTTAATGTTTATAATACTGCTCATGCGGTAACCTCCTCCTACAGTTGTTACCAAGGTAACTACGATTATGTTGTTTTGATTATAACATTTATAATAAAAGACTCAAGAGAATATTAAATTCTACGATGTACTGACATTAATGTACATAAAAATGAATTTGCATTCTAAAATAAACTCTGCCTCTTGTAAATTTGTGGATTTTTAAAGGGAGAGTCGGAGTTTAAGGCATATGCCTATTATTCCCATGTTAAAAAACACCTTATTTAAAGAACATTTTCTTAGCTATTTAAATACTTACCAAATTGAAAAAAAATCACGCATTCTTAATAAACATTTTGAGTTATTTTAAGTGTAGCGTTTTTAAATATTTTGTTTTGTATCATGTTCTATAGAATTTTCAAAAACTGTCATTTTTGGTGACACTGAAACTGTTTAAAATCTTTAATTTTGAATATATTAAAAAATATTACTCTCAATTTGTGTAATTGTAATATATTGGTAAGAATATATGAATGAAACATTTAGGCATTTTGCTTTTGTAGCTTTTAAATGAATGTTCCTTACGTTTCCACACAAAATTGCTGTTTAGAGATGCGGGCCGTTAAAGATGAAAATGGAATTATGAATTGATACATAACACTTTTTTTTTAATAAAAAAAAAAAAAAAAAAAAAAACTTTTAATTTAGCTAGATAATTTTTTTTTTTGCATTACTGAATTCAAAATTTTTTGAAATTTGTTTTCAAAATAGTATTCTCAAAATTGATTTTTTGACCTTCTTAAACTCTGACTTCCTTTTTAAAGGAGAGTATGCATATAATGTGATTAGAAAGGGTATTTTTGGGGAAATGAATTTTTTGTTTTCAAAATAGTATTCTCAAAATTGATTTTTTGACCATCTTAAACTCTGACTTCCTTTTTAAAGGAGAGTATGCATATAATGTGATTAGAAAGGGACAATTGTCATAGGAAAAAGTAGAAGGAGATTAAACAAAATAATTATAAACATGTGTATGAAGGGTCTTTCAGAGAGAAAATCCAAGTTTAAACTGGCATAACTGAAACACATATATTTGGTTCTTTTTTTCTTCTAGATGTAAATCAGAGACAAGAATCTGTGTTTCAAACACATAAAAAGTATTTACTATATCAGTCCTTTGCTGAGCACTCATATTATGGATTATATTTACTGAATCCATGACAACTTGTAGATGGATCTGTAATAGGATGTAGCTAAATGAAAATGTAAACTTTACTGAAATAATACCCTAACGCATAAACACAATTATGTATTTTAAGAAAAATGTATAAAAATAAACATACTTTGGTGATTTATTGTTATATAAATAATAAAGAACGATTAGAAGCTCGCGACAAGTAAGTGCTTTTTACCAAAAAAAGCAAAAAAAAAAAAAAAAAAAAAAAAGCTTACAAGGTTACTGGGTGTTAAAGTAATCAAATAGCTTGATGATTTTAACAAATTTCTAATGTGAATTTTAACAAACATTTTTTTAATTGATACAACAATATATATTAAGTTAATAAAGTTTGAATCTATCATACTAAAAGAATAATATAATTCTTATTTCGAATTAAATGGACATAAAAATATAAAGTTGCAATTTCCTACTCTATAAAATTTATTTCTAATTCTAATGTTTATTGGATCTATATATGCATTGTTTCTTTTCCGATTTATCAAATTCATGTAAGCAGTTATTTTATGGATTGAAATATAATAAATTAAAGCAATACTTTTCGTTCAATTTATTGTATTGTTAATATTTTGTTCTTGTCATACAACATCTAATCTTTGTCATCTTGAGTCTATTTCAATGCATTATAGTTCAACAGTTACCATTTGATAAGGCATAAAATGACATCTCTGGAGATAGGATTGCACATCTTGTATGCAATAAATTATCGAGGAACAAAATTTCACCAGAACACAGTTCTATCACCAGAAATTCCCTCAAAACTTTATGTACTTCTCTTATAAAGTAAAGCTACTATTTGTCATAAATTGTGAAAACAAACCAAGCTCAAAGCTTATATGATCGGCTGACGGCTTAGTGGTACTGTGGAGATATAGTTGCCTTTGGTTCACATTCTATACATTGTGTTACTGTCTGCTTTCAGAATAAACCTGTCAAACACTTTACTTGTATCTCTCAACATAGTTGTACATTAAATAAAACGTTTCACCAGTGATACAGTCTACTGTTTATGATGCAAGTTAGCTCAAACGTATGTCCATTGTCCAAGTCGACACAGAGCTTTGCAAGCCTGAAAACAGTCTTTAACTTATTTAAAATATATTTTACCTATTAACAAGAAATTCATTAGTTTGGGTCTGGCAAAAGTAACAGAATTAAATTGTAGAACAAATAAATTTGAAAGGGTTAAATTACTAAAATCTAAAAATATTCTGCAAACGAGGTTGTTGAAGCGTATGCAGTAGTCACATCAAATTGACGAGGCTGCAGTTTTTCTGCAGTCAACTGAATGATTTGCATATGGAATAATTCAAACGGAAGATGAAGAAATTCCAAAAATCGATGCATCCATTATTGATATGGAATAATACATTGAAAACCATGAGGTAAGCATGAAAAAACTCTCTCAGGCTTTATCTAAACAATCTAATCTGCTATTGGCCTGATAGATAATTTAGAAGACACATTCCATCAATTTCATTAATCATTTTTGAAAAAGATGAAGATAAAACTGCCGAAAATTCCACTTTCTAAATTTTCAAATGCATATGAAGACTAGTATAATATTAAGTTTTTGTTTGTGTCTTGAATTGCAGAAAATAGGCAGTTAACTAAGAATCAAAAATTCTATTTGCAAATTGATTGGTACTCAGCATAAACTTACCTAACGAGTTTTATAGGGAAAAAATTAAAATTTCTATCTGTGGATGCTTGAAAAACGCTGAGCAAAAATAGCTAATTTTTACCAAATCCAGAAGAACAACAGACCGATAACATTCATGGAACCGTCTGATTTGGAATCACAGTATTCCTTCAGGATCCCTTTTGCCTCTATGAATCCAGGATTGACGTGAAGCTGTTAATATTTTTCTACTATTTTTCTGTACAAGAGAGTCGAAACTGGGTATTGAGCACCGGGTTGCCGTGTGTGTTTCTTCTGATCCAACAGTTTGGCTTTGATCACTAGATAAAGTCTACTAAAGAATGAATTTGATACGCACTGCTGAAAACTTTTTTTATTGCAAAATGTATAGCGTATTTGAATTTACAGGGTGTCGGCAACTAAAGTTCACATTTTAAAAGCTGTAAGAAAAAAAAAAAAAAAAAAAAAAAAAATTATTTTGACCTATTTTATTTCTAGCATAACATAGCTTTTTGAAAGCCATGATCTGGTTTAAGAACAAATTTCATGCTTTTGAGATCATGATATTTGAAAGTTGATGTGACATACAGGTGATAATTATTATTAAAGTTCAAATTTCCAAAAGCTATAAAAAAGAAACACTCTTCAGAAAGGCCTAAAATTGTACTTGAATATACTCGAAAAGAGGAAAAGTGGAATGTTATAAGAAAATGGTTTGTAAGACTTTTTTTATACCATAAGTTTCCTTTTTGAGTTCATACAAATTGAATTGCTGGTCGTTTTGACCAGTGTTCTTTAACAGCTTTTTGAAAGTTGAACTTAAAATGTGGACACCTCGTAGGTTTGCGACGATTTGAATTTACTACTGAAAAATATAAATTGTTAAGTTTACCACATTTGCTCCTAACATTTTGCAAAATTAAAATAAATAATTAAAACATTTTTTACGCTGAAATATTTTTTTTAATAATTTAACTAAACTTAAATTAATTAAAAATGTAAACTTGTATACGGTCCCTTAAAGTACGTGTTTTTTAATTTTTTTTTAATTTTTTAAAATTTTATATAATAGTAAGAACAAAATGTCAAAATGGAACGAAAAAAATCAGGAGGAGAGGTGGAGGATTCGATTAAATTAGATCTAATGAGTGAAAAAAAACCAACATATTTATATTTATTTATTTGTTATTTAATTAAAAGCTGTTTAATGCAAAAGTTAAATGCTATTTATGCTTAGACTTTAACAAACTATCATTAAAAATCAAAATTGATAAAATATATTATTATTTAACAATGTATGGATAATAAAACGTTTCTTATAACATTACTTTATAATTTCCTTGTCATAATTTAAATCACTAACCACTTATAAGAAAATTATAAAATTTGGCATTTAAACGTTTTTTTTTTTTTTTTTTTTTATGTTTAATCTAAATTTGGTATAATATTATGTGGTTGGTGTTGAACTTTTTAAAATTTGGTTCATTTGTGATGTGCAGATGATCCCTTATAACAAAAATGCAATATACAATTATTAAAATCTTCCGCGAATTACAACAGTATTTTATTTTATTTTTTTTTATTTCATTAATTAGAATAAAAGGTATAGTTACTGTACGGATTTTTTGCTTATTCTACTTACAGCTCTCCACTGTTGAAAAAGTAAAATTTTTTCTTTTTGGAGAAACTCATAACTTTTTCTGAGAATCGCTTGAGAAAAACTACATCCGCCTACTTTAGATGTTCGTGAATTATTGATATTTTGAATGCATTGTTTCTTTTGAATTACCTTGTTCTTTGAAAATATTACCCTGCAAAGCTTTGTTTTAAGGTCAAAATATTGTTAAATGTACCATCATTTACAATTAATAATGGATTTGTATCATAAGTATGAAAACAATTTGAAGCACCTTCGATGAAGCAAATTTTAAAAAACACGCTTTATGTGTTAAATATTAAAGAAATAAAAATACTGTATGAAAATAAAAGTAAACCTAAGCATATATAAAAAGTTATTATTTTTTTCAAGTTCTAAAAGTTTCATATAAATTGGTCCTAATATTATTTAAGTTTCTAATTAAAATCGAAAGATAAAATATATGCTGCGATGAGCAGTCTTTGACATATTTTTTTTTTGTCTTCTTAATAAATATTTTGTAGTTAAAATACTAAATTGTATAAATAGACGCATATTGCTTAAATCAAACAATATTTTATTAGTTTTAATTAAACAAGTAAGCCAATTGTATAATATAGATAGATTAATGTATGCTGTACTTATTTTTAAAAATTGTACGTAATTTATTTACTTTAAAATATCAGATGAAGTATACATTTTAAAATGTTATTTTTCCACAATTAATAAGACATAACGAGTTTAGCTTGCGGTAAAATATTACCCTGCAAACTATGTTTTTTAAAAAATTAATTTCAAATAAAAGATAAATCATGATTCTAAAATTATAGCTAAGAAATTGTAGTAATGGTTGATTTAATAATTTCTAATAATAAAAATTTGAAGACAATTTTTATCATTGATTTATCAATTGTGGAAATAAAGTAAATTTATTAATCGAATGAATTTTTTTCCAATGCAGTTATCTTGTACTTTAATTAAAAGTATGTGGTAAATTATAGTGTACATCAAATGTGATGCTATTCTAAGATTTTTCAGTTGAGTTAGCGATTTAGTTCACCACACAAACGGTAAATAAATGTACTCCACGAAATACTTCAAGCGTATAAACATGGCTAGAAATGCTCCGTTAGAGAAATCTTTCATGGTAGAATTAATATTTTTTCATTTCATTTCAAACTATGTGCAACCTAAGATAATTAAAACTTTGAATTTCATTTTCAGTGTCAGATTTTAGTAGGATATACGTGTTTGAAATGAAATAGATGTTTTTGGAAAATAGTTGCTTATGTACATGGTATCTATGATTAAACTTACGCTGTGCAGAGTAATTTGGCGTATTTGAATTTATTTTAATCTTCATGAAACTTTGTATTTAAATTAAAAAAAAAAAGAAAGAAAAAAAAAAAAAAGAAATTGTAGAGATCAAAGTATAAATAAATTATTTAATAATTTTGTATACTTTCCAACTTAAAAAAGTCATTGTTCATGATTTTTTTTATTTATTAAATTTTATCGCTTGTTTACAATTTTATTGATTCTTTAATAATTATTGTTTGGTTTTCTTTACGCCAAAGTTGTGCGATAACAAATTTTCACATCATTTTGTTTTTCATTGCAAGGTGGTGAGTTTATTATGCACACACAGACTTGCGCTGCTTAAGGCTTATTTTGAATGCAAATCATATAAAAGATATAAAGATTTTTCGCGACATAAATATCAAAATGACGCCATTCCGAGTACAGACACGATACATCAACTTTTTAGGGGATTTCATGAAATAGGTTTGGTGTGAGACCGAAAGTTGTTACACCAGACTTTTTGCAAGAAATTTAACAAATGATATTGTAATCTTCACATAAATCAGTGATGTGTTTGGTGCAACAAATAGGCATATCACGTGGATCGGCATATAAGGTTCAAAAGTTTTCAATTCGTTGCGTTAATTGAAGTGAATAAACGAGATCCTTGGTTCCAATTGGATTGTGCAACATGCCATTCAAGTACTAAAACTAAGGAAGTAATTTAAACTTTTTTTGAGTATCGACTGATTTCAAAATGTTTTTGGCCATCTCTTTTCCCTGAGCAGAGCATCCCAGTCTTTTACTTTCAATTACCCATATGTTTACATAGTGTAGTGAAAGTATAGCATTCTGGAATTTTTTTTTCGTTTTTCTGCATTTCTCCACGTTTTGGATCACTCTGATTAAAAAAAAGTCGCCTAGGCAAAAAATGTCTGTCTGTGTGTCTGTGAGTGCGTGGTCAGCCTAACTCCCAAACAAATTGATAATTTTGGTGTGCTGGTTAGTGGTGACCATGAGACCTACTATTAAGGTTTTCGTCAAAATCGTGCATGCGTAAAAGGTTGAAATCATGAAAAAATTATGTTTTTCAGCAATTGCTAAAAACTGCTTTAATGGTTTTGTTTAATATCTCTCTACTAATGCCTCTTAAAGTGTTCTAAACATTATCACCTCTGAAATTCCCATAAAAATGCGATGAAAGCGTAAAAAGTTGAAAGATGAATGCCTTTAACACAGAGCACTCTGGTCTTGAGCATCGTTCATCAACGAATGATTGCTTTCTGATTCCCGCACATGAAAGGACAATGTAATTCCTATCAAATAATTGTCCAGAGCTCAGTTAAGTTAATTTAAAGTCGTGGACTGTAGAAATTTTACTATTATTTATTAAAACATACAAGGCACACACATAATACAGATTTACTTACACGTATAAACATTTATAATTATTCAAAGTTAATAAGTTGTAACTGAGCACTCGGTTCCAATTTTGAGACATGTGCCTCCTATCAAATTCAATGCAATTCTGCTTCTCTTCTCGTGTATTATCCACTAGGGGGAGACAACACAAGGATAAACTGTTCTTGACCAATCAGGCGGGAACATAACATCATCAATTTCTCCATCTTGATGTTTTTTAAAAATGTTTTTTTCCCATGTAAAAATTATTGCCAAAAATGTCGCCAAACTGGCTACTTTTTTTTTAAATGAGGGAAAATGTGAAAACGATAACAACATAAATTTTAATGCAATTGGACAATATTATAGTGTAATTGAAAGTTGCGCGATGTTCCACATCCCTAGTTTCTGAGAGGATATTTAAAAAGCGAAGTTTATAAAGATAAGCTCAAACAATGCATGATCTAACAACTGTTATATACTAAAAGAAGTCGTTTGTCTCTAAGAAAATTGCAGATATTTTTGACATTTTTAATAAGTTTTAGTTAATTTTTTACCTTACATTGTAATAAAAGTACTTTTCATGCTTAGAATGAAAATAAATATGGTAAAATTTGTTGTTTTGTGTAGTATAAATTCCCGAATCATCACCATTATGAGAACATTAAGGACATTCTGTATTTGCAGTATCTTTGGTAAAGAGATTTGGAGTTAAAAAAATTTTACTTGACATTACTTCAATAGTTTAACATTTAATTATTTTAAATATAAATTTATGAACACACTTTTTTCTATGATATAATGATTTGTAAAACTGATTTTTATCAATCAATCAGAGATAATTGGGGATATAATTATGGATAAATCCCAAGATTTACTTCAATAAATTTCAAAATATGTTTCAATATTAGTCCTTACAATAAAATAATTAAGCAAATTGCCTTCTGAAATAAAAATTAGTTTAGGAAAACTGAATAAAAGCTACGAAAAATAAATTAAACTGGTAACATTGTAAAATTCCTCTCTTATCGTGAGAGATGGACGAATTTTTTTTATTGGTAGCAATAAATTACCATTTTCTTTGTTGCAAACTGGAGCGTTCTTTGCTAGTGGACGCATAAATTCTGTTCGACTTACTATGTACACAAAGAAAAGAATTGACAAATTCCCAGGCTCAACCTCACCCATGCAATAAATGTGAAATAATCAATAGAAACAAAAGCACTAGTAAAAAGAAGGCTGTGAGATAAAAGAAGATAAAGCAGAAGGTATTGCGTGATGCTTCCAGAATGTTCGTTCTTAGATCGTGAGATACTTCTTGGCGTTAGTTGTTTTGCGTGAGAAGTCTTTTCAATTTTAGTTTGTGAATGTTCAATATAACTTGTGGTAAGGTAACCTTAACAATTTTTGAAAATATTAGTATAAAAATATACTTATGAATTGATTGTTTGATGTGAAAGTTTAACAATTGAAAGATTTTCTTTTCATACAATTTTTTTTTAAATAAATAATTTAAAGGGGTTCGTTGCCAAAAAAAAAAAAAAAAAAAAAAAAACTTATTTATAAATATTTTTGTCTCTAAAATTTATCTTATGTATATGATATACTATTTATATATCTTTGAGATAATTTTTTTTTTTAATCTTGTTGTGATTATTTTTAAAAAAATTTAAAACCTAGAAAAATCCATAATAATTGATGTTTGCGTATTTTGATATAAGTCAAGAAAAAATACATTTTTCTTTCCAAATTGAAAGCTTTCTGCAATATATAATTACATAAAGAAAATTTTGTCTTTTCACAGAATTTTGATGGGTAAATTAGAAAAAATTCAAAAAATTCTCAAAGTTAAAATATTAAGATTTCCGACTTTTTTATGTTATATTTTAGAACATAATTTAAAAAATAAAATTATGTGAAGACAAAATATTTAAAATTATATAAATTAAATGCTTCGAAAATTTGAATGGTCAATTGTTAAGGGTTTTGGAGATATATCGATTTGAATTTGCAACATTTGTGAAAAACACTAGTTCCCGAAAAACGCACTTTAAGCAGATGCTTCAAGACGTTACGTCCATTAGTGATGTTTAAATAACAGGTAATTTCATGGCGCTCTAATCATTGGAGGAATAAGATAAAAACATCATTCTCTTCAGGAATGTATGAACTATTTTTTAAAATCAGAAAAAAGAAATTGATTTTTGCAAAATTTCGGTACTGGACTCGCTTAAAACTTATAAAATAAATATGATATTAGTAATGTTTGAAGTGTATGTATTTGAAGTTTTAATCAAATATTATGCTTTTATATCAATAGATATCTTTCAAATTGTTATAGTTTATCCATCATTTTTTCAAAAACGGAGTAAAAAATATTTGGGGAGTGTGTGTTGATATATGCACATACTAATTTTAAGCTGCCTAGGGCGTTGACCTGATTAAGAACGTAATTAAAAAACTATAAGCGATAGAAATGCAGCTTTCATTGAAATGTGATCGGGAAATATATTTTCAATTCA
The DNA here is from genome assembly GCA_963978545.1 of Linyphia triangularis. Lineage (NCBI taxonomy): Eukaryota > Metazoa > Arthropoda > Arachnida > Araneae > Linyphiidae > Linyphia > Linyphia triangularis. Next base: position 49,734,914 of record OZ021731.1, on the reverse strand, counting down.
CTCATTTCCAATTAACTAACTCAACAATTTCCCTTCATGTGTTTTTTAAAAATTGACTTTCTAGTTGGGAAATCATATTTTGGTCACTCTGTTCATTCTGGTCAGATTCTATAACTCAAAAGAAGAAAATTAATCTTTTATTTGTATTTAATTTCGATACTCTTCGGGTACTAGTTGCTGCAGTTGTCATTAAACCTAAATGTTTACACTTTAAAATGACGCGCAAATGTATCGCCAAGCCTAAATGTTTACGGCAGGTTATAGGAGGTCGTATGATATGATTTGTTGATAGTATAATGATTTGTGTCGATATATGATTTGAAAGTTGTTAGTTCGTATGAATTATTTCTGCAATTTGGCGGTTTTTATCTTGTACCCGTCTAACGGAAAAGTACCTTGACTTCATTAAAAGAGTTTTTATGGCAGTTCAAGTGGACGCTACAATGAATTCAAAACTTCACCAATGCAATTCTTTTTATTCTAGGATAATATAATTGGTGAAAAGCGCAGAACCATTGTTTCATCTCCGAGACATGTACTCAATAATGAAATTTGAGAACTAGTCCTTTGCTGAAAAACATTTCAGGCTACAATAATAGCTAGAACTAAAAATCATTCAGAATCTATTCCTTTGTTATTTCAGTCAGTCTGTGGATTTTAGGTTGCTGGCATCAAAAAGACATCAATCTAGATTAGTTTCTTGTATAATATGATTTCGCGATACATGTACGACTAAAATAGGGGAGAGTTCCCCAAAACGAGATAGGCGGGCAAAACGGGATATTGAGCCTCGGATCTTGACTGGTAGTGCTATCTCGCGGGAGAAAGGCTAAACTGGTTCCCGACCGCCATGACAGCATTCTCAGTTGATCTCTCAACTCTAGCCACATGTTTCGCAAAGAAATATTTTTTAAAAATTTTCAAGTGAGATTTTTACTTACTTTGTACTTTTTTCAACTGCAGAACAATTATCCTTGTGCTTCTCCGTCCTTCGGAACAATTCCGGTAAGTACTGTGTTTTGTTCATAGCTCATTTAACAACAATTTCATGTATTTAAATATTGCTAGTGAGTGACGGTTCAGGGGTCAGCCATTTATGTTGTCAAATGCATCACGGTCGGGCAAAACGGGACACTTTTGGAGTGCCCAAAACGGGATACAATTTTGATGTGTTCCGTTTTACACGACCATTTCCATTAATGTTTTGGCAATGTGTTTAAGTTATTTAAATTGAAATAAGTAATGAATTAAAATATGTATAATCAATTACAACAATTTATTTTAATTTTAAATAATTATATTTTCGAAATAAAATAATTTACTTTACTTTTGGGGTACAAATAATTGGCCTGATTTATGTACAAAATTTAGTTATAGGTTAAAATTGTAAGTCAGAAAAATGTTTTGACCAAAAATGTAAGTTTTAAAATCAAAAAAGTTGAGTTTTTTTTTAAATATTTTTTATGGGGGCGGCGTATACAAAGATAAACCAGAAAACCACACGTTGTGCGCACTATAATATTATAAAAACATAAGCTAATCACAACTAAACAGCAATTATAACAGGAAGCCCATATAAACTTGAGTTGGAAGAAGAAGAGCGTGAAAAAAAGAACGAGAAAGAAAAAAGCTGAAAAAAAGGGCTGCCAAAACCAGTCTCTTGAATGTTCCGAAGAGAAAACAAACGAGGCGTTACAGAAAACCAAGTGGGAATGCAAAACAGGCAGATAAAGTTAAAAAATGTTACTCTGAATCTGAATTTTTTTTCAAAAATCGAAGAAAATGGACCTAACATAAGAAAACCTAAAATTTTTTTTAAAAAATCATTAGTTAGCCAAAGTTGGACGTCGTCGTCTTCAGAAGATGAAGCTGAAAAAGATGAAGCATGTATTTTCTGCAACGCTCTGTATCTTGAATCGAAATCTGTAGAAGGCTGGATACAATGCTCGAGCCGCCAGGGATGGGCCCACGAAGCCTGTTCTAGAGCAGAAGAAGAAGACGACACATTTTTATGCGTTTTCTGTGTTATGTAATTTTTCAAATTTACAATTAAAAAGTTTCTTCCTATAAAAACGTAGCCTATTTTTGTTCTAAAAACTAAATCAAAAGTAAAATCAGCAAAAACCTAATAACATAAGAATCCCTATCTCTTTTTACCCACCCTTGACAGGGTAAAACGGGATAGTGTAAGACTTTGTGAAACCAGTATTTTCACATAAATATTATTGAACAAATGTGACAAGGGTCTTATTTTAAGTAGTTGAAAAGGTATACTTTTAAATGACGTCTAGCTTTGGAATGTACCTTGTACACAACAAGAAATAAAGCGAAGAATAGATAAGCTATCCCGTTTTGGGGTACTTTCCCCTACGTTGTTTTATTTCTTTAAAACAGTTGCATTTCTTAAGAAATATTTGGCTAGAAACCACATATATCACCAAGTGAAATCTTATAATCCATTAATCCCACCGTATAACCAAATATTTCTGCTACGGTATCGAGATCACAATTGTTTTGGACAAGATACGAAATATTTTCACTGTAATGGATTAAAAAATCTGGCTTGTAGTGAAGGTGTTATAGTGTTTTATAGTAAATTAATGAAAGTGATAGCGTAAGTCTTGTCCTTTTTTCTTTTAATATATATAGTATTTGTGTTAAATGTCGAGTGTATTTATTGGGATTTATTTCATGTGTCCCATGCTAGATAAACATGAAAGCTTAACAAATTATAAAAAGTAACATCCATTTTCAAAAGCAGTTGCACAAATTGAATTTAAATACCAACTACTCTAAAACATAAATACACGTATCTGCTTCATGTGCTGCTACAAAACTTTAAAAGAAAAAAAAATCTTTGGGTGTAGTTTGATTATTGTTATTCAACAAATACTTACACTGAAGATTATATTCAATGCAGATGCAAATTGTTTGCTTTGTAAGTGTAAATAATCTATAAAAGTACAAACTTCCCCTTTTCTAAAAACATTGATAATTACAATCTGTTGAAAACGAAAACTATTAAGTTTCTTCACATTTTTTAAAAATCTGATTGAAATGGTTAGGTATATTGAATGACTTACTGTTACAACTTTTATTTGTGTGCTACTGTAATGCCTTGCCATTTATAAAAATTTAGAAATTTTAAATTCAAATGTTTGCAACAAATAGGGAAAGGTAATCAAACATTGAATTGAATTATCGTATATATTATTTCTGAAAATATTTTTGTTTGACGATCCCTTTTCCTCTCTTTATACAAAACCAAAATTGATAAAGGATAAACCAATTTAAAGTTTTTATACCTAAGTTTCAGATTAATAGTTTATTTATATTGCTACATTGTGTTTTTTAGTTTGAAAATAGAAGTTAAATTTTCTTAGAAATATTTGAGAGAGGACTATATGTAGAAGATATTTCGTGACCTCGAGTTGAATATCAGACACATTATGTATTAATTTACATACTTGGTAATTCAGGGACATTCAAGCTGCTGTTACCAAGGAACTTAAGACAGTCTCAAAGGAGAACTTTTTCAGAAGTTTCAAGAACTTGTATGAACGTGATCAGAAGTGTATTGTAGACGGTGGGAACTACTTTGAATGGCAGTGATGCATTTATCTGCAAATATGTAATACAGTGATTACTATGACATCAGTCAACTTACTTTTCGGTCTCACCTTGTATAATATACATTTTATCTAACGAAAAAGGCAGTGACTGGCAGACTATGAAGAAAAAAAAATTAGCAATAATTCTGAAATCCATGTTGTGGGGAAAAAAATGAAGTACTTTTCAATTTAGAATTGAAATTACTGTATTGCCACAGCAAAAATTTTGAAAATATAAGATCTATTCATCTAACTACATTGTTTATTAAATTTTAACTGGGTGTACTCCAAATCATTAGAAACTTGTTCATTAATATTGAAATACTTGAAAACAATTGTGTAATAATAAATTAAAAATGGTTGACTGTCATGGTAGTACTCTTTATAAATCTATTAACTAAATATTGCCAAAATATGTGATTATAAAGTTTGTTGACATTGAGTGATGTGAGCGCGGAAGAGAAACATTAAAAGTGCAAACAAAAACATTTATTCACACATCATCACTAATAATTACTGTAGCAAGCCTTAATTACTGTGCTTCATTAGGGAATAGGAGGTTGCCATTAATGAGAAAAAGAGGTGAGTTCGATTCACGGTGGCTGATGAGATTGTCGATGATTAGAGGGTTCGTCTGGTCAACCTTCAGGAATGGATTTGGAAGCATCTAGTTCATTAGGTTATTTAGTGATCGAGGTTTCATCTGGACTACTTTCAGGAAAGGATTGGGAGCATCGAACAATCTTATTTGCCCTCGATATCTCCTCAGCTTTGAATTTTTCCTACAAAAGATTTTCCTTCGAAAGATCAGGCCTCTTTCATCCCTTTCACTTCCTCATTCCTTTGTTACCTATCCAACGTGGAGATAATAGCAAAAGCCGCATTAATCGTGTTAATTAATAATAGTAGAATCATAGTAAAAACTTGGATCAGATAGTTTGACCAGCCTTTTTTCCCACCATAATTAGATGATCCCTATTTTTGTGAAAAATCCAATGGATTTTAAGGCCTTGATGATGAGTTCTTTTGCCCAATCTTAGGTGTAAATCCTAAGTTGATCTTTTTGACCTGCTGTGTCACTTCATGGACCAAATCCCACCCCCAAGTCTACTTCCCTCAAGTATATACTAACAATAAATCAAGGGTAGGTCTTTATCTGACACCCCATAAATGAATAAAATTTGTGATAGTATCTTTACACTATGACATTTGCTTCTTTCTTAAAATTCTTAGTTAAAAAAACTAATATACTTTAAGCCACAATAGTACAATATTCATTATATAAAAAAACCCCGAAAATATCATAATAATGTCACAGGAATAATTAAATATTACAGTACAATACCAACAAATAAGTTCAAAAATTTTTCTGTTTTATAAATAATGTAGAAAAAGTAAACTCTTATTTGTGGATTGCAACAATCAATTACCTCAACAATACCATCCCTTCATTTGTTTCCCCAGTTACTAAGTTCTTAATCTCTCTTTTTACACTTAGAAAGTTTGTTAGTACTTAAATTGGTTTAAGTACGTACCCAGGTTTATATTCTTTGATACATATTTCCTCCCCTTTCAAATAAAGAAATTAAATAGAAAACAATGTAAAAACTGACATATGAAGCATTTTAATCAGAAACTTATCGTCCATATGTAATCTTCCGTTTTAGTTTTCTTATATCTGTGTCTCTATTTTTACTAAATGTTCATTTATGCTGAATGAATGGTTTCTTGTTTCTCTAATTATATGAATATGAATGTCTATTATTAAAGAAAAAAAAGGGCATTAGTAAGAAATCTTTTTGCTAAAAAGTTTACCTTGAACTCAATTCTTTTTCAAAACTCCCTTTTGTTTAATGTTTGGTTCGTTTAACTGATAGCATTTATTACATATTCGATTTTTTCTCTTACCATTTCAAATTCAGTTGACGAAATGTACAACTTTTTTCCCTTTAAACTGCTGATATCGGGGTTTTGTGGGAGTTGAATATATTTTGTTCTTATTCATACCTTATAAATAAAATGGTTCAGTGATACTGGCCTCCATTTCAGGGGGATTTTTATCGTTAAACTGAGTTTTAAACAAGTTCTTTGGGAGAATTTTTTTATTTTTTGTGTTTTTGGTCAGTAAACTATGTACATCAACATTTAATGTTTTAAAGTGTGAAAAAGAGCAATAATTTAATTTGTAGGTAGTAAAGATTTAAAATTAAATTTCATTTACAAAATAAGGTTAAAGAAAACTTTGTTTAATTTGGTAGTTAACTTCAAATTATCATAAATTATCGAAAATAATTAATTAGAAATTATCGAATTATAGTCTTAATCGAAGAGATTTGTAATTCAACAGAACCCCCCCTCCCCCCCCCAAAAAAACAAACAAAAACATTTCCAACGTATTCATCTCAGAGAAAAATTGTATGCATATCACTTACAGAAAGGTCCAGAACACTACAGCGAGAATGTTAATACCTTCAGACCTTCAATCAAACTCAGGAATGACCCTTTTACATTCTTTTAGTTAGACATCAGGGTAATAGTTCCTTTTCTTAAATATCATATACCCCCCCCCCCCGCCTACCCATTTTTAATGAACATCTGCTACAATCCAAATGTCCAGCGAATCCTTTTCGTGTTGACTTACAATTGCTAACTTTTCAGATGCTGGCCCCAACTTCCTTTGGAAATTTTACACCCGTTGGTTCAAGTAAATTTCTGACCTCCGACCAAATAATTCGAATCGTCTTAAAATTTAGTCTTTGAATTCCTTTTTAACACCCAGCACTCAATGTCATAGGCCCATTGAAAGTTTATAAATAAGCTGAAAATACAGATTGTAATTTTATCAAAAGCTGTTAGTAATTGAAAACAAATAATTAAGACATTTTTATAGAAATTTGAGTGAATTTTTAGTTTGATGTAATAAAATAATAGCATCCAAACTATTTTAAAAGCGAAAATCTATAATTTATTTTAATAACTTTCTCATATAAATAGAAAAATAGTAATTAAGATAATTGAACCATTACTTAAAGGGGATCATTCACAATTTGTTTTCTCTTTATTTCAGAAGTAGAGCAAGAAGAATCCATGGAAAAGGGCAATTTCTCATTGGAATGAGGTAACAATGAGTAATTGCCCTTTTTCTCTTCAAAGAGAAGACAAAATATACAAAATATTTTTCAATGGGTTAGTCATCAAGAAAGAAGCATCTGCGATTCGTTCATATACAATGTGCCATTTGCAATTGCATAATTACATAATAAATCTTTCTTACACATTACAGAACAAGATGCGATTCATGGAAGCCACAAAGAAGTGCATTTTTCATTGGAATGTGGAAGGCAATGAAAAATTGTCCTTGTTCTCTTTGAAGAAAAAATATTTCAGAGCTCAAGTCATCAAGAAAGAAGATTATGGGATTCATGCAAGTACATTAAAGTTCCTTTTAATTGCCTAATGCTCACGTTCTTTGTTTAAGGTGTAGAAGAAGTAATTTCTGGAAGCCCCTATAAGAAGTGCAATTTCTCATTGGAGGCAATGAAAAATTGCACTTGTTCTCTTCAAAAAGGGAAGAAAATAGATGCTTTAAAGTACAAGTCATCAATAAAGATGAAAGTGTGATTCATGCATGTATGTTAAAGTCCTCTCTAATTGCATAGCAAAAATAAATATATTTTTTGGAAGAACACGAAGCCATTTTTTGAAGCCAACTAAAAAGTACAAATTCTCATTGAAGTGCAAAATTGCTTTAATTTTTATAGAGTTGACATGATATACATCGAAGGGAATGTAGAAAAAAGAAATGAGCGTGAATCCTAACTGTATAACAATATTTACAAAATTACAAAATCCTTGTGAAATAAAAAAGAATGTGAGAAATCAAATTATCTGTATGCGTATGTAAGTGTAAACACATAATAAATAAGTTGCATATCTAACAGTCTTTGTCTCTAAAACTGTATTTCAACACAAATTTTACTATGTAATTGCGTTAGGACCAGATACAAAGCATGTATTGTATAATGTTCATTGACATATCCTTCTGTTAAGATTAATGAAATATGATAAAAAATTCCCTACTAGGATTTTTTTCAAAAAAAAATAAAAAAAAATCACAAAGTTGGGGAGATTAGGAACAAACTTGTAGTGGAATCTTGTGTCAAGGAAAATTCAGGATCTTATTTAATATTTCTATCTGTAGCCACTATGAGAATTCCTCTTTAAATTTCTATGGAAAATTTACTGTAAAAGAAGTGACACTGGGGGAAACTCTGAGTTTACCACGATAAAAATGTGTAGAAGTTCACACTTGCCTTGAGCTAATAGAAGAATTCCGAGGTTTGACAAAGGACCTATACAAACAAAACATATTACACTTTATGGACTCCCATAGAAGAACAGCCGATCAAACGGTATAGTGGTTAGCGTGCTAGCTTCTAGACCACGAGGTTGCTGGTTCGAGACCTATGTAAGGCATGGGTGTTTGTAAATGTATGTTGGCTTGTCAAATGACTAATGTTTCGGCGTATTATAGCCCTCGTGTTGCTGACGGCGCCAGATAATCTGAAAACAACCAACCCATAGAAGAACACAGATTGAACCTTCTCGAAAAGTTGTAAAAGAAGTTATGAACTAAAAAGTAAAAAAAATTATAAAAACATTTGCAAAATTTGTAATTATTTATTAAAAACTTTTTTTTGCATTTTTGTATTTGCATCTTTATTTATCGAAATAATCTCTCTCTCTCTGTAGTGTGCGTACAGCATTTTATGAAGACACGTTGATTAATAGATAGTTTAGACGAACTACACTACTTTTCTATAAAATCTGGGTGAAATTTGATAATAAACAGCGTGAATATAACTTTAAGAAGTACCAATGACGTCTTTCTATAAAAGTCCCTATGAATAATACTAGGTTTGGTCCAGCTGCTATTGTATTTTACATATTACAATTTTTGTGTGCGTCTAGTTTCAGAAAGTTTTTACGTCAGCGATTCTTAACCTGTGGGGAGCGTCCCCTTAGGGGGCTCGAGCATACTAGAGGGGAGGCGCGAGAATATCCAAGAGAAAATATTATTTAAAAAGATTGATTAACTGACAGAAAGGAAAGCACAGATACATATAGAAAACAAAATACATTCGACATATTTAAAAATAAAGTAAAACAACTTACTAAATCAAAACTTACTTAAGCAAAACATACTAAATTAAAAACAAATTTAATAATTATTAGTGACTTCCTTGGGCCTGTCTTGCAGAGCAAAGTTTTTTGAAGGAAGGCTTAGTGTTAGAAATTGCCACTCTCAGTTTTGTTTCCATATATAGCCGTGATCTATATTTTGTCTTCAAAGAAGCCACAGCAGGAAATCCAGTTTCACAAAGGTAGGATGTTGAAAATGGTAATAGAATGCGAAATGCCCTTGTTTATAGTGCAGAAAAATCATCCGCTACTCCTGCTCAAAATTCAAATAGTGATTTATTACTAAATTGTCTTTTGGTTTCGCCACTTTTCGTGAAGTCTATGAATTTTTCTTCCTCATCAATTGAGAGTCCTTCGGGAGTCTTATGAAATGGATCCCTAACCTACTCGTAACTTGCTATCAGTTTGTCGCCTGCAAGAAAATACTTTTTAAAATTCTTTGCCAGCATGGCTAAATGATTTTCAACGGTTACAAAAACAACTTTTACATCTTCTTCTTCAGCCTTGTAAGTTTTAGTACAGTCATCCACTTTTGCAAACATTGTTACGTTTTTTGCTTTAAATTTCTGCTCTCCAATTCAAATTTTCTACAAAAAACATTAACTTTATCACTCATATCCAACATATGTGTATTTTCTCCTTAGAGTTGAAGATTCAAGTTATTTAATTTCACGAATATGTCGATCAAGTAGCTCAATTTCATCACAAATAAACCATCGCGAAAATTCTCGGCTTCCGGTCTGCTTTCTTCTTCTAGGAAAATGGCGATTTCTTCTTTTTATTCATAAACACTTTGCTCTGAATGTACTGAACCCATATCTTTACAAAGTGCGTAAAAGATTCTCGATTTCAGGGTTCTCATTTTCATATAATTTACTACGGTTGCAATCGTAGTTAACACTATATTCAGACCAGGATTCATTTCTTTCGAAGCCAAAGCTTCTCTGTGGATCATGCAATGTGTCCAGCAATGAGGCGATTTTTGTTTTACAAGTGCTTGTATACCTTGGAATCTTCCAGGCATTGAAAGAGCACCATCGGTGCATACTCCGTTTGCAATTTTTTCATTCTATGTTTACCTCGAACATAAAACCTTTTAAAATAGCGAATAATGCGAGCTTTGTTGTTTGGAGTTCTATTGGTTTGCAGAAAAGTAGTTCTACTGCTGACATATTATCACAAAATCGAACATAGGCCCAATTAAATGGGCATCTTTATTACTATCTGTGGCTTCATCAAGCTGTATTGAAAACAATTTATCACGCAACTTCGGGAAAAGCTGACACTATACATCTTCAGCTATATTACCAATTCGACGAGCAACAGTATCATTTGAAAGAGGTATGGATTGCAATTGTTTTGAAAAATTATTTCCAGACATAGTTCTTAAAATCTCAATTGCTGCTGGCAAAATAAGCTCTTCAGCAATGGTGCGAGGTTTTTTACAACTGGCTTTTTTATATGAACTTTGAAAGATGCAATTAAAGCTATTTTATTCAGACAAAGTTTCTTTAAAAAATAATGTTTGCTTTTTATATGATTTTAATTTTAATTCGAAGAATTATCTGGGTTTGTTGACGTACTCACTATGAAACGTTTCTTAATGTTGTTTAAGTTTATTAGGTTTCATGCTGTCTGCGGCCAATATTTTTGAGCAAATGATTCACAGGGTTCTTTCTTTTTCATTGACTTCAATACTGGTAAACCCAAAATTTAAGTATTCTTGAGAATATTTTCTTGATTTTATTTTCGGAACCACGCTCGTCTGTGTACTTGTTGATGCTTGACTATCATCTAATGCTCGCTTACTTTCGCTTAAAAATTTATCTATGAGTGCATAAATCTGCTGCCTTGAATATTTAATATGGTGAATTGCAATTAACACGAAAACATATATACATACACATTCACGATCGACTCGAATGAGACTGGCTGGAATTGAAACTTGTGTTATCGAATATTTTCCTTTTTCCTATATGCTCGAGACGGCATCAGTCGTGTTCACCGCCCGCTTGGCAAAATGCCAGATGTGGTTTTTCGCCAACGTTGGCTAGCTTTTACTCTTGTTTTGACAGTTAGTTAAAAATAATTCAAAAATAGAATCCAAAATACTCAATATACATTACTGTTGTATACATTTTATTGTGAATTATTCATAATTTTATGAAAATTATGATTGAAAACTGGGTCGCGAATACTGAAAGGTTGAGAAACGCTGTTTTAAGTGATTATTCCACGGAGAAGTTGTGCAGGCAATTTCTGAGGATTCAAACACCAAAATATTTCCCATTTTTATATTTCTTAGTTCTTCCATCTTCAAAGTAAGGCTCTTTTACAAAATTTTTGCATTTATGCAAATACATTTTTAAACGTTATATCACGATTTATCCTTCTACACATGAATAGCTTATTTTTTAGAAATTTCTGACCTACCTTATCTTTTTTGGAAATAGAAGTTGCAGATACAATGCACAAACATGAAGTCTGCTGTATAAGAATCGATTTTCTTCAGTCACCAGTGCTTCAAAACAATATTAAGATTTCCTATCAAGGCTGAAAAATCTATTTTTATCTTGCTCTCTAAGATGTGCATTTTGCAAAGAAATATTTAAGATAAGATAAAGATGAAATAGGTGCATTCAAGAATCAAAGTGGCTATGGTGCTATGAAATCTTTTAAATAACAATTTCAACATAAAAGTTGTAATAAATGTTTTTAAGAAAAAGTTTTACTTTTATTACTGTCCCTAAAAATATATTAATAGAAAAAGAGGTTTTGTTTTTCTATTACACTACATGTCTTATTTGAGTTAGTAGTCTTCTTATTCTAGAAATTTAAACCTGAGAAGGTTATTTTTGATGCGTATATTTAAGATGTTTGCTATATTCTAGTATACACTTCTGATAGAAAACAATCATAGCTGCATGTATTAATACGAAGGAGTAAGATCAAACATACTTTACCTCGATAGTTTTTATCTAATTTAGTATGATAACATCTTTGTTCGTATTTGAACTTGTTTATAAAGAATGTATTAATCATACATTTTTATTTTGCATTTAATATACTACTTTCATTATACATTTAATGATAGACCAAAATTAGGAATAAAGTTAAAATTTTAATATGCTATACCTAGAATGAGTTTGTGATTAAGTTTTTTTATTTATAATAATATTAAACCATGCTAGTTTTGTATGTCATATTAAATATGTATAACAAAACCTTTAAAAATAATTGTTTATTTATACTTATATAAGTGTTTCTTTTGAAGTATTTCAATTAACAGTTCTACTTGTAGTATATGTTTATATTTGATATGTTCTCAGGGTAATTTGAATATTCAGCAAATAAAAATCTGCATTTGATTGTAAGGATTGATTATCATTGCGTAATTGTTCTTTTCTGAAATTGCATTGATAAAACAACACTTATAAGAAATGAAATATATACTAAAAGTTACATGTTAATAAAAAAAATTATTTCTTTAACATTTACTGAAAATATAATATGAATAAAACAGAATGCACAGTAAAAATATAATCAAATTTATTTCAGTAAAAAGTTTCAAACATAAATTAATTCCCAAAGAGTGTTTTGTTCTCAATCTAACTGGAAATTCATAGACTCACTTTGTATTTAATTGTATTAAATTTGTGTTTTCATGTCACTCAATTTAAACGTTTATATTGTTCAACATTTAATATTTTATTTAATAATTATTACATAAATAGGAATGAAATTAACTATCACTGATACGGCAAAATAAATAAATAAATAAATAAATAAATAAATAAATAAATAAATAAATAAATAAATAAATAAATAAATAAATAAATAAATAAATAAATAAATAAATAAATAAATAAATAAATAAATAAATAAATAAATAAATAAATAAATAAATAAATAAATAAATAAATAAATAAATAAATAAATAAATAAATAAATAAATAAATAAATAAATAAAAGTTCAATTGAATGAAAAATAAATTGATAACTGATATTTTTTCATAGATTAAAGATTCAAAATGCATTACGTCCTAACACATAACATCTCTAAAAATCACTACTCATAAAACTCTCCTACGTATCATCCATGAATAATTTAAACACATAATGTAATTCATTCTGTAAAGTTCACATTTCTGATAAATAAATGGATATACTGATACCAAATTCCCAAATCTCTTTGTGACTAACTCTATCTCCTCAATATTGATTAAAAAAGTAATAGTTGTACAGAAGTTTCTCGCTTTACTAGAAGTTATACGTGTTTGATGAATTGGTAATCACATTTAATGTTTATGTTTGAGAACACTTTTATTCCATTAGAGAGCCTATGTAAGTGAATTGGTTGGATGAATGAGAAAGGTCACCATATTGTCTCGAATTATTTACAGTCGAATTATGTGATCAGTCATTTTAAATAATGTAGTTGTAGTGTTACACGCAAGAATGATTTATTGATTTAAGTAGATCTATATTACAGCTGGGCTAAATGAATTAAATATAGGGTTTGTGAAATTTATCTTCCACTGTTTATAGCCAAGTACAGCTTGTAGTAGTTATCAACTCTAAAATGATTTTATATATACGATCTGCAAATGAAATCATTGGAAAAATAATCTCATTTAAAAAAGTTTGGTAAATTCTTAGTTAATGTTGATGGATTATGAGGATTTTGAAAAGTTGGCGTCAAGTCTAAAACGTTACAACATGGTGGCTTATTTAAAATCTACAAGATGGTGACTAATTCAAAGTGACCTTTAATACTAAAAGACGACTGAAAAAAGATAAGAAATTTGTGAATAATCAATGAGCAATTATAAAAATGAATCAATTAATAACGAAAATTAAGAAGGGAAAAAATAACACTCACAAGAAATAGTTGAATAAATATGAAATTTTATCGTCTACCAACTGGTGCCAAATTCGTTTGCCGAAATTTTCACGTTAAGTAAGAACAGACTTATAATTTTTTTTACAAGATAGCTTATAAAACTTTTTTAAAATTATTAGTACACTCTCTCCAATTGTTTTCCTTTTAAACTTTGTAAATATTTTTTTATAAGGCTAGAAACTTATTTCATTTGTGTTAAAGTAATAGTTTGGCAGATATAGTGGCCCAAAAAACGAAGCAATAAGTCTATGGGGTAAGGCTAAGTTAACGAAATAATTGCCCTCTCCGACAAAAATAATTTTGTTAGTTGATATTTAAAAGGTGTCATATTAGAGATGTCATCATTGATTTGAAGTTATTTCTAGAGTGAAAATGTTGAAAGATCATTTGCCATATAAGATATCATGTACGTAACACTGTCCCATATACACGGGTATAAAATAGTATGATTATTTGCCATTCAGCAGATTAAACCCAAAAGACTTTTCTCGAAAGCTCTTACTCCAAAATATAAGCACTATAAGTTCCTGGTCCATAAATTCTTTACACAGCCTGGCCGCAGTCATGAATAATGTTTTTGGCTTTCTGCTGTTGACTTTTATTGATAAGAGTTCCTACAGCCTTTTCTGGATTTCGGAAGGTTTATTTATTTTCCAGTTGCTTCGTTGACAAATGGCGCATAGCAGACTGTGGAGGATCACAGAAGCGGAAGAAATTGGATTCGAACATCGTGTTATTTATTTAAGTTGCATATCTTTGGAAGTAATCCATTAAAAGTGCAAAAAGCGAATTTGAATTAAACTTAGTACCTGTGAAGAGAACTTGGATGACTTGGGGTTTATTTACTTTGATAGGAAGAGACAGCGAGAAAATACAAACATGAAATTAAATTCTAGAAAGTGTTGCCACGTCGAAACATCAAATATGGTGAATTTAAAAAAATTAGAATTTGTCTTAGCAGTTTTGTGAGATTTAGAATTGCAAACTATTTGATTTTTAAATTTTCTCTACTGGAAATATATTATTTAATATCTAGATTATATTATTACCAATGTTTTCGCTTATGATTAAATAAGTATATTCTCCTAAATGTCTATTTATTTTAGAAATGTTTTCATGTTATATTCATGTTTACTTTATTAGATAAGTATAAATGTAATTACGATCAAGAATACGTAAATAGTTATACATAAACTATTTTATAAATTTTCACTCTCTGTTTTTGTTTTGTATTTATTTTTAATCATATAATTTTATTAATATAAACATTATAAATAGTATCGGAAAAGCAAGTTTAAAAGTAGTGGCAACGGTTAGGTTAATCTAGAGATTTCCAGAATTTTGTAGAGTGTCGCCAACCTATAAAAGGTTCACATGCAGACTAATTAAGGGTCAGTTTAGTTTCTTCTGTTGATGTTTTAGATTGAGCCACTGTGGATACATCTCTGGTTTTTCGAACAGCAAGAAGTTTGTGGTTTTGTCATTGTTGAAGCTCTGGTGTGAGCTTGAATGCAATGTTTCAAATTATATAATCCTGCCTCACTTAAAATTCAAATTTTTAATTTAAATGATATTTTAATGTTAAAAATCATCTCATATCAAATTAGGGAACTAAATATCTACTGAGAGAAAGTCCGAAGTAACGCCTCTTCTAGAGTCATTGAGACTGTGCTAACTAAAACCCTGTATGAACACACGAAAGTATGTTCGAGAATTAAAGGATAGTTTTTTATTTTTACATCATACATGAAGTTAAACATAGATTTTGGGTTTTTAAAATTTCTACCTGACTGTTCCTCTGTCAGTCTATAGTATAGGCAAATTAGACCCAAATTTAGGTCTAGACGGAAATAATTATTAGAAAGCTAATTCCTGCTGAAATGGGTTCCTTAGGTCCTCCTAGACATCTCCAGAAAAGTCCCAAAAAATCCTCCTCGGGCAACATTCTTAAATTTTGAATTTAAGTCCGCCATCTTGGATTTTTTTTAAAAAACGCTATAACTCAGCAATGCGCAATGATAAACAGATTCTGTAGGTGTCAAACGTTTCTTTTTAGTAAGAAGAACTTTGTACTGCAATAAAAAATCTAAAATAAAGAGTTGATATAATTTTACTAACATAAAACAGGCCTAAAACCTGCAAAAGCAGCATTTTTCCACTAAAGGTTTGTAAAATTTAAAATTTATTCGATTAAAATCTTTCGTTTTCGAAAAAACAGGTATCACCACTGTTTCTATTAGGTCTTTTTTTATAACTGTTATTGATCGTTTACGGGTTTCGGAAAGCTGAATAAAAATCGAAAAAAATTGCATTTTCTGTGGTGAAGGCGGAATGATAGACAACAACAGTGTCAATGTAACAAGAGGTTTGGAGAATTTAAGGAATATCAGTATCAATATAAAAGATGGGATTTAGAAAAAAATCGAAGACGTTAATCATGTACGAACACATGTACAGTGCAGAAAAAATTATACCAGACATGGGAGTTACATTTCAGCAGCTCTACTTGGAGGAGTAAATGAAACAAAAACCCTTCCCCAGAAGTGATCTATATCTCTTCAACTTTAAAACATGCTGCCTTTTTTGCGGGGAGACAGTTGATAAGGGAGTTAACAAAAAGAACCCACATCGTTACCCTAACATTTGCCAAGAGGAAAATGTTCAAGTATTTGGAGTACGTGTGAAAAAAAGTGTGAAAATTGGGGGAAATTAGCTCTAAGTTGCATTGGCAGTTAATGTGATCCGATAGTGGTTGAAGTGCAATATCATAAAAACTGTGTTGTATGGTTTTGTTGGCTCAAGCATGTCAAGCGAGCCATCTGAAAGTGTGGTCTGAAGACCTGTTGGTGAGTCGAAGTTAGATGCTTTCAATAAATTATGCAAATTTCTGGATGCCAACAATGACTGCCAGTATCTGCTATTCGATATTATGGAGATGCTCTCAAATTTTAAAACTGAATGTGCCATGTTATACAGTAAAAAGCGTCTGAGGGAGCTTTTAATAGCACGCTATGGCAGTACCGTTCTTATTTCTGATAGCATGAAGTGTTTCAGGATAGTTGTTTCTTTTAGGCCCATTGCATCGAAGATTTTGAAAGCAAATTGGTACTCTGACCGAAAAAAGACACCTTTGATGAAAAGAAAAAGATCGTAGATGCGGCTATTAGCAACCTTCAAGAAGAGATAAGATCTCAAGTTTATGATTGCACGGCATTTCCAACCTGCGAAGAAATATCGGGGTGGAGGGGTGGGGGAAGGAAGTTGGTGAGATGCTTATTCATCTGCTTTCTGATACAATGAAAGGTTTGCCTTGAAATCAGAAGATGTTGAGTGTTGTGCACTCTAACATTTCTTCAGTGCGTCCACGAACATTTGTGTCAACTGTGCAGTTTGAAATTGGAGTGCTTCTTGGCGTTTCCGATTAAGACATCTAATTAATCTTCTACATAATTTTGGCTGGTCTGTTTCTTACAGTGAGATTTGTAAACATGAAACTTCCGTAATAGTGAACACTTCAAGATAAGTTCAGGATATTGGATTTGTGCAGTATGTCTTTGATAATGCCGATCACACACTCGAACTGGGGATTGACATAAGACTTTCCACGTGATGGGAGGAGAACAGTGTGTGACGCCTTCTTCAGCTGTTCAGATGAATTCGCGTATTCCACGACCAAAGAATATACCAATGTCAACTTTTTTTAGAAAGTGTATATTCATCCCGATAATTACTTACGACCGGCTTAAGAACCATGGATTAAAGCGCCTAGTTTTGGAAGACGTCCTTTCCCTGAAATTGAGGCTTGTGGATGAATCGGAGACATATACCACTAGATTTGGATTGTGGGTCCCAAGCAAGCTGAAGAACCCATGCAGGATGGAGTGATTTGATGGAGATTGCCTCAGGGAAAAAAATGCTTTGGAAAGTCAGCAGTGATAACCTTACCCTTCGTCAATCTTCAACCTTCTAACCCCACCTCAATTTACACCTCTCTTCGTTTTACAGCTGAAGAATGTAGGAAGCAACAACAAAAGTGTATTGTAACATTTGATCAGCCGCTTTTTCTGATGCTATAGATTTAGACTCTCAGGCTGATGAAACTAATGAGCTATCAAAGGTAATTGTAAGACTAGGTGGATTTCATCTGCTTATCAGTTACATGGGGAAAGTGGGCAAAATCATAGCTGGCAGTGGTATTAAAGAAATGAGGGGTGAGGTATTTGCTAAGAATGCCGTTGTCCACATGGTTAATGGCCATGCTTATTCAAGAGCTCTACGAGCTTATTCGCTTTCTCAGGCAGCTATAGGTCATCTGCTTTTGGAGAGTTGTGATAAAGACCAATTTTTAATCGCTTCTGAGGTCGAATCTCCTAACGAGGTGATAAACTTATCTTCCTCTTAGTAATCTTTTCTATCCAAAGTCCAACCATTACTGAGGATTGTATCCAACGCGACGAATGCGCTGGAAAGAAAAGCAGTGCAGCTAAATTATGGCTGCAATACTTCAAGCAAGTTTCTATAATACATGATTTCGTGAAAGCAGAAAGAACAGGTGACTGGTATCTTCATCTCTTCTCTGTCCAACACATGTTAGTTTACCTCCATGCAGCTGGACATATTCATCACGCTAAATCAGCCCACCTCTACCTTTAGAATATGACTAAAATCAAGACTACTTTGTCGGATCAAGAGTTTGAAAGTTTCCTTAGTCAAGGTTATTTTACAGTTCGACGATCGGATAAGTTTTGGAGCGGCTTTTGGACGGACGTGACTATAGAGTAAGTCCTAATGCGATCTATGAAGGTTAGCGGTGGCTTGACACAAGGGAAAAATATGTCTGATAGAGTCGTAGCGCATTGGATTTGCTTAATGCCAGGAAGTCTCCATGCGACGAAAGCAGTAGAAGCTTTCGCAGGAGTGACAGGTGAATCCTCCGACCAGCACATTTCTTTTTCAAGATGGTGGCAGATTCGAGATACCAGTGATTTGAAGAAATTTTTTATTTTGCACCTACGTTTCAACCAGAGAAATTAGTGCAAATGCTACACGAGTTTAATGAAAAACAAACATTTTTCAAATACATTGAACACTATCTGTTTCTTTATACATACTCATTTCTAAATTTTTTAAACGAATTCTATTAAAAAATAACTTTCCAAACAACTTTTGTTGTAAAATAATGTCTAAAAATTGCTGTTTTTAATGTTTTCAAACCGATTTTAGGTTAATAAAGTTATATTAACTCTCTATTTTAGACTTTTTATTGCAGTAACAAGTTCTTCTTGATAAAAAGAAACTTTTGACACCAACAGAACCTGTTTATGATTGTGCATTGCTGAGTTATAGCGTTTTTTTAAAAATCCAAGATGGCGGACTTTAATTCAAAATTTAAGAATGTTGCCCAAGGAGGATTTTTTGGGACTTTTCTGGAGAAGTTCAGGGAGACCTAAAGAAACTATTTCAGCAGGAATTAGCTTTCTAATAATTATTTCCGTCTCCAACCCTAATTTGCCTATACTACTAGCATTCTGCTCTCTCTCTCTTTATGCTTGTCTATATTTAATTTCTGAAGGCTGTATGAATTTTTAAGAATACCTAACTTGAATATATAATAATAAAACCTAACTTTAATATAGAATAATATATTCACTTTTGTTCTACTTAATATTGTTAAGTATTCTTAAGTTATATAATTATGTCCAAAGATGATAGATGTCTTGACGATTTTGAGATAAGAAAAGAAATAAAAAAATATTTTCACAAAAAGTCAATCGAGAAAAAGGAATAAGGATGGTTCATGCGTAGCAACCTTTTCAAAAAAGTATATTTGTATGCATTTGCACCAGTTCAAAAACTTGTAAGAATATAAAGGTTGTTTAAATGTGATTTTAAGAAAGTAAAAAATTAATAGTTTTATACTTTTTTTTTAATTAAGGGTGTGAAGTTCACAAACAAGATAAATTATTATTGCAATAATTAAATATATTTGATTTAGCTACTTTTTAATGTTTTTTTTTTTATGTACTTCAAACATTTACAACCACTCACCAAATAACACATGAGTGTTTTATTTGAGTATTTAATTAAAGTCGATGAAAAAAAAAATGATTTCAACAAATTGTTTAATTTTTTGTTACATTTGCCAAAGCGAGTGTCAGTAAAATGAGATCGTTACTTTCAACTCGTGGGAACCATCAGTTGGTTTTTGTGCTATCTAAAAAAATCTAAATGATTGTCACAATTCCGGAATGTTTTTGTTTTTTTTGTTTATAAAGTATAAAGTTACGCTATTTCAAAATATTCTTATAATAAATACATTATTGAAATAAAAAAGAATAAAAATTCTTAGTGTTGCATTTGCCATTTGCAATTAATATTTTCGTTAATAAAAAGTTTTATAAGCATAATTTTAATAATTTAATAAATGTAAAGGAAACTGATATCTTTTTAAAGCATTTTTTGTTAAAATATTTTATCTCTGTGATAACTTCAAAATAAATCGCAATTTCACGATATGCTGTTAACTGGATCATTACTTTTTATGTTTGGAACTATTAAGTATATTTGATGATACTTTAAAAGGGAGTTTTTATGATAATACATGCCATTAAGCAACTGGTAAAAAACTGCATAATGATATTAGATGAATGATCATTATTGCTTATAGTCCTTAGTAAAAGAGATATAGTACGTTTATAAAAACCATAATCGTGTGCTCATATATAAACTAAATATAACTATGGGGATTTGACACTGATTATCTTCTTAACATTCATAAAAAATATGGAGTTTAGTTGTTTCTATGTGATATTATTCTATAATTTAAGGATTTTATTAAATTGGACTTAATATTTTCAATATCTTTCTAGAAAATTTCAAATATCACGTCTGGTAGTATGTTCTTATCATTGTTAATTATAAAAGCATTAAAATAACAATTTCTGATTATATGAAACAATTTTTAAAATCAACCTTTATGTTTTTATCAAGTAGAAAATAAAGAAATAAATTCCAGTACAGCTCATACCTTGTTTATAAAAGTAGATGCTTACTTTATATTTGTGGAATTTGACCTAAATAACAGATGAATGAGAAAGCAATTCTTAGACGAAACTTATTTAATTAAGACTTTAGGTAAAAACTAGAGAAAACATTTACGTGGGCGCCTACACATACTGACCCACGGATTATTTACACACCAACAGGAACGTAGTTACAGAATCGAGTGTTGCCACAACAGTTTTTAACGTTTATATGTAATCAGTAGAATGTTACATTACAAGATGGTGGTGATGGGAAAAGAGGCGTTGATTTACAACCATATTTTATTTTAAATTCTACTTTTCTTCCTTGCATTTTACATTCTTCCGTCACGTCTAGAAATGCATCTTCCGTGTAAGTTAAAATTACTAAACCAATTCTATTGGGACTTGGAAGATTTTTACGATTAATCAAAAATGGGTTTGAATAAATATCCAAGAATGTGCAAGGGTCTGAAATTAAAATAATTAAATAATTTTTTTCTTGTTTGCATGGTAAGAATGAATTACAATAATGCTTTCAAAAAATAATTTACAACAAGTACAAAACGTTTTATTTTTAAGCTTATTTTTTGTTGTCAAAAATATTTTGTTTCAGATAAACTAATTGAATTTATTTAAAATTATATTTTTAATTTCATTTTCAGCACTAATAATGTAGAGGTTAGTGGATAAGCTCATACAAAGTGTATCTCCATTTATCTCTTATGTTCGAGAAAACATGTGTGTGTAATAAAATTTATCTAACACCTATATTTAAAAAAAAAAAAAAAAAAAAAAAAATACTACTATATTTGACACTGAAGTTATAGCTAAGCTGGCGAATTTATTGAATTTCTTTAACATTAATTACTGCTGAATTTTTGATGAAAATACTAAATTGACGATTTTTTTGTTTTTATTAGTATATCCTTGGAAAGTAAAGTTTAAGATATCTCAAAATTTTACTGTCAGTTATTTCAGAGATATGTTCATTAGAGCTTCCTCATGTATAAGAATCATTGCTTTTGTATAATTTGGTCTTTTAAAATCCTTCTTTTCAAATCAGTGGCAAAGAATTTTCAGCTAGAATGTAATGAATTTGATGGTTCTTTGCCTTCCATCCATTAAATTATTAAAATGTATTAACCTATGCAATTTTGAGTATTCAGGATATAATGAAATTATAAAATAATGCATATCATGGTATAAATTAAAATTAATTGCAAAAATGTTTGAATAAAGTCTTCGTAACAATATTAATTAGGTGGCTGCTTTTTACAAATCCCTTTGTTAATCAAGAAATAATTTTTGAAATTGGATATTTTAGTCAGAAAAACCACAACAAAGAGTTGGTTGATTTGTGATATTCTTTTTTTGTTTGGTTTGGATTGATGAAAAGAAGTTAATTTTCTATTTAAAGTTACACCTTTAAAACACTATTCTTGAAACAAGTAAAATTTACTGATACTATCAATTTAATTTTCAGCTTATACCACAGAAAACCTGTTTCAATTTTGAATACGCGCGCTTTGAAATACTTCAAAACTATTATGATAATTAATAACTGTTTTTTTTAAGTAGGAGAAAATACTTCCTTTTTAGTATGCCATTCACATTTTTGTGAGAATTAAAGTTAAGTTGTAACGGATAGATACATGTTTTAGTTTTTTAGTGTCTATTCTCTGTTTAGTTAGGAATAAGGAATCCCGATCTATTAACAGTGGTTCTTTGATGTATTTTACTGAAGTCCCACAAATCACTTCGATTGTGTGCAATTTAAATTTTAAAAAACTTGTTTTATAGGTAATTAATTGGTGGCTGGAGGGATAAATTTTAATTTAAAAGTTTCTGTAGGCCTTTTCTTTTGGGTAAGGTTTGAAGAAAGTAGCATTTGTTTTAGGATAAAACAGATTGGTAGGGGCTATTTTCTGGTCTGGGTCCCACAGTGAGGAAGTTGGAGTGTTTCGTATTTGAAAAATTGTTTGAAAAGTTTATATGACGCAGGTAAGAGTGCCAGACAGACCAAGGATATCCAGACTATGCAGATAAAATGATTAAAATCTGATGCTTGGAGGCATTAGGATTGGAAGATTTGGATTTCAGAAAAAAGAATTGATGAGATCTAATCATGAGAAACCGAAGTTTAATAAACTGGAGTACATCTAAAAAATCTAAATTTCAAAGCCTCAAAAATCCATGTTCGAAAATTTTCTCTAAACAAATGAAACTCTTGAGGGTCAATCTATATGCGGGGATCAGGAAGTTTCCGTTTTCCCATGTTCTTTGCATCCACTCTATAGTTTACGAGAAAGTTAAACAAATAGTTACTGTATAGTTCATTTTACTATTTCTTTGATTAAAAGCAACTTGCAACTTTTGCAATGAATTTAAATTTTTATTTCATTTTAAGAATACTTTTTCTTGATGTCCTACTACTGTTTCCATTATAGCCCTCGTGTTGCTGACGGCGCCAGATAATCTGAATACAACCTACTACTGTTTCCATATAAAGACACAATTCAATAGTTTCCAGTCACCAATAACCTACACGTTTCTATAACTAGATTGCCTGAATAATTTCAGCTTTGAAGTATTAAATACAATTGTTTTAAGGTTAAGGATAATTTTTTTTTGCTGTTGATTTCTCTTCCAAGTATAGTGATATTTAAACTAATGCGAAAACTTAAATTGATGTTTCTTTACTTTTAATGATTGTGTATTGATTAATTCATTGGTATGATTTCATTGATGGTAATTCTTTGGTGGTAATTTTCTGTTGTTTCAATGGCTTTTTAGAATTTAAGTAATCAAGGAAGATATTTTAGGGATGGCGGCCACAGTTAAAATTGTGATGTGTTGTGTTTTTATTTTGAGTATGCATGTAGTAGGCACTAGAGCTGTATTTTATGTATTCAAACTTTGCCGAACAGTTGGATAAACGGTTGTATACTAAATGCCAATAACAATGCATACTTTTATATTTTTCAAGTGCAGGAGCTATTTAAAAATGAAATAATTAAAATATGAATGAGGTGTTTGATTGGTTGGTTGTTTTCAGATTATCTGACGCCGTCAGCAACACGAGGGCTATAATGCGCCGAAACATTCGTCATTAGACAAGCCAACATACATTTACAAACACCCATGCCTTACACGGGACTCGAACCCGCAACCTCGCGATCTAGAAGCTAGCACGCTAACCACTATACCGTTTGGTCGGCTGAGGTGTTTGAAGTTGTGGGCATTGGATTTACAATGCACGAATTCAAGTAAATGGTTCTGAATTCCAATTTTTTGCGAGACTTTAAAAGATTTAAGTGTCTATGTGTTCTCAAACTGTTATTAAAAGGACAATAAAGTGTTTATCTTACAGAATTAATTAATTTTCATGCACACCATAATATTGCTAATTATATGAACAATTATTTCCATTGACCACAACTTACTCAAAAACCAATTGTACAATTATTTAAAACCATTGATCACATTTTACTCAAAAGCCTAACAATGTCAGAGCGGCCGACATTCAAGTGTATAATATGTTGACCGAGCTTAGGCCCGTTTTAGATCCCTCACAGCTCAGCTTCTATAATAGCTAGAAACCTGATTATTTTTGCCATCAAGTTTCCCCGGGAAAGTTGACCAAAAAATAACAACATAATTGTTAACATTGACCAAGAGAATATGGTAAAATTTGATGGGCATGAGGATCTGTACTCCCAGGGAAATGATCCCGATATTTGGGAATTTTAGCTTGGCCCACAGCTTAAACGCTTTAATATATTTAGACCATTCCTTTTAATTCCTCTCAGATTGATTAGAGGAAGTGCCATTTGTATGAATTAATGCATATAAAGGTCTGTACCCAGAAATGATTCCGGAAGTTGGAA
Source organism: Linyphia triangularis (assembly GCA_963978545.1). Lineage (NCBI taxonomy): Eukaryota > Metazoa > Arthropoda > Arachnida > Araneae > Linyphiidae > Linyphia > Linyphia triangularis. The sequence goes on along the minus strand of OZ021731.1, from coordinate 49,710,286 downwards.
ATTTCAGCCTGGGTAATGACTGATTAAAATTGGTCAACTGATTTCCGATATTACTCTTTCGCTAAATTTTAAGAAGTGACTTTGTTTCTTTAAGTTGAACTATAAAAACCGTATAATTAGAAAAAGTAAAATTTACTTATTTATCAATTAAATTGCATGCTTATTTAGTTAGTTTTCAACGTGTCTGGTTGGTTTTTAACCACACACCTTTTGATCACTAGCCTGATACCTTAACGACTAAAATATAAAAAATAGCACAGCGTTCTCTTAAAATAATAACAATTCTTGTATTTCAAACTTGAAGTGAAAGTTGTTTTGAAACACACTTTTTTTCCTATATTTATTGGTATGTAAAGCTGGTAATCCTCAATTTAGCATAAAAAGCCAATATTTTTATTTTTTATTTATTGAATTTTTTTTGTAAGTCCAACTTACTTTTTATTAGCACTTATTTTTTAGTATATATTTGCATGTTTTTGTACACAAGTTTAAATACATATTTTTAACTCTGAAGATTTTTTTTGTGCGGTAAAAAGGATTTCTACTTGATGAAATGAAAAAGATTTGGATTGGAAACCTAATTCTCACTACAGTATTTAATCATGATTTTTATTGTCATTCTCAACACAAAGAGTCGAATGTGAATCTAAAGGTGTTGCCGGTTACGCAATTTTGAACTTAAAGTGACGATATGATTATTCCTGCTAAAATATTCAACGACCGTATCTTTTATTTTAGAACTTAACAAACATAACAAACGTCTAGTTGTTTTTTTGGGAGTTATGGAACATGAAGAAGAATCTCCTCTGTTTTATGTTTGAAGTTAATTAAATCAATGGACATTATTAGAATTAAAATATGATTAAAAGTTGGGCTACTTAATTTGAATTTTCATTTTAACTTTGGCTTCCAACGATTGATTTAAGATCTTTACAATTTATTCTCTTTGAAATTGTAGAAAAAGTCAATAGATTAGGAAGTTTATTGAGGTCATATAGAAGTGGTAATTATCAAAATATATCGTTTGGCAATATTTATGCAGAGAAATATAATGATTAAAATTTGGTCTACTTAATTTAAATTGAATTTTCACTTTTACTTTCGCTACTGACAGTTGATTTAAGTTCTTCACATTTTTTTCTTTTTTCTTTGAAACTGTAGAAAAAGTCAGTCGTATAGGAAGTTTATTGAGGAAATGTAGAAGGGAAAATGGTCAAAATTTATCGTCTTACAATATTTAAGAAGGAAGTTGATCATATTTTCATTTGTAGCTGAGCAATTGGAATCTTAATTCAAGAGTGTTGAAGAGGTAGATATGATTAGCATATTACTTTAAAATTATTCTGTAAATTATGGTAATATTTTTTGTATGAAATTTAAGAGAGTGATAATAAATAATAATTATTTTTAAACTTACTATACTTCTCAGGTTAAAATCAATTCATTGAAGAGATATAACGGACACAATAAGTTGAAATATTTATAGATTTCGATACAAAGACTTCCTGAAAGACACCATTATAATACATGGAAACAAAATATAAGAAAGAAGGTTTTTATATTTAGTCTATATTTTAAAATTATTAAGCGGAGCTTGATACCAAGCCAAAATTTAAATTTCTTTTGTATATTTTATTTTAATGGAATTGAATATTACTACATATTATTATAAAACAACACAAAAACTTTGTTCTTTGACAGCTTTTTACTTGAATATGAAATAAGTAGGTTTTGGAAATGTATGTAATACGTTTATTTTCTGTATTGATGCAACTTCTCAAGCGTTAAAGTTAAGTAATATTCCAGATACATTTAAAATAAGAATTAGAATTTAATTATTTTTTTTCATCTCAAAACAAAATTAACACAGTAATAATGTATATGCGATCAATCTAAGACACTTATTTTGAAACCAAAAGAATATTTAAAAATTAATTTGTTGAGTAAAATAATTGATTTTTACAACATTAGAATAAATATTTTATCACATTATAAAAACTAAATATCCATTAATACGTTATTCCCTACTAAATACATGCTTATCGTGAGATCACTACTTGATTGTTCTGAAATTTGTTCTGACTTCTACACCTCTTAGATCTCAGTGATTGATGAGTATAAATAGTTGATACTGTCAAGTGAGAAGAACATTAAACGGCACCACTGAAAGTGCCAACAACAAATTAATCTGGGATTTATCAATAAATCAGAGGTCTTTATGTGGAGTATTACTAATGTCTGACGTATATGCCAAAAGTTATGTGAAAACTAATGATGAAATCTGTTTGTTATCAGTGAATTAAAAGCTTTCTTTCGTTCTATTAGATGGTTTTCTTGATTATTTGACACACTTTGTTTCGAACAATATGATGTGCAGTCGGAGCAGAAAATGAGCTAAAAATAACAGGATAAATCAAAAATTACGGAATCGAAAAATAAACTATTTTGCCAAATATATGCGGTAGTAAAGTGCGAATATCCTTACAAAGATAAGTCGAAATTGTAAATTTGTTTTGATAAACTGGTGGATTTATTGGTACTTGAGAGGAGATTATATTTTAGTGTTATTTGAATAGGCTGTTGATTTTGATCAATCAGATTTCTCGCAAAGTACGACCTGTTAACTAAAACAACTATCTATTTTTTTCTGTGAACATAAACCTAAAAAATATTTGTGTATTTCTGTGAAAGGGGGTGGGGGGGGGGGAGGGCACTGCAATATAGTTAGTATATAGTTTGTAATTTGTTCAATAAATTAAGTCTTAAGTTGTTGTATGTATTTTAGGAAAAAAGTGAATTGTGAGGTGATGATATGATTAATTGTACTGCGTTTGAATAAAAATAAAACAACAGCATTAAAAATTACAGATCGTGTAGCTTAATATTGAAAAAAAAAAAAAAAATCGGAGATTCTTTTCTTTTGATTCAATACAATTATCTATATTATTTTACTTATTTAAATAATTATCTCAAATGTTATTAAAAGGATTTACATCTATTAGTAATGCTCCTATTATGGTATTTAGCAGTCATGGTTTAGTTTCTTGCAATATACAAATTAAGTATTGATATTTTATATCAGTGGAACAAATAAATATATAATAATACAGATGGATAAATCTCAAAATAATAATATTTTTGTTTCAAAATACCCTTTTTTTTATAAACCTTAATTGGGATATGAAGGAACAAAATATTGCGTTATTATTAGCGGGATTTACTTTCCCCACCAGAGTACCTTTTTTTAAGGCTCATTTTAGAATTAAAAAAAATAATCGCCTTTCAGTACTTACTTTAATAGCCAATGTTATAAAAAATGGGTAAGAGTAATTAATCATAATTTTGGCATTTCTCTGATCACATGGTAATGGCTCATTTTAGTACAAAAACCTAAATTCCTTGAGTATATCAGTGCAGGTGATTTCTAGTGTCTAGAAATATTAATTTATGGAATTAACTTTAAAAGATGGTAAGTTTTCTACATAATTTTTTTTGTCTATTATTAGTAATTTAATGATGATAACAGCAGTGAACTGAGCTTGACTGAATAAAAATAAAATATCAAGACATATTAGTAAGGATAGTTTTCCTGTACATAATTTAATTATAAAAAAAAAAAAAAAAAAAAAAAAAAAAAAAAAAAAAACCGATGTTGAAAGGGAATAAGTTGATTTAATGGAAATACTACAAAACATCAAGTTGGGTGCTAGATGATCGGGATATTATTAGGAAAAAAATTTATGCAATTGTTTGGCCTGAATTGACATTTTTGAAGATTGTGATCATCTGAAAACTAAAGAAACAAGCCACTCAATCATTTATATTTCCAGAACATCTGGATGGCGATGAGTCGTGTATTTCACTATCTGACATGGCTACTAAAACCCCTTTTTCTAAAAGAATAACTAGGTAAAATATTTGTTAAAAGTATATTCTTCAAAATTCCTACCAATTTTATAGGTAATTCATATGGGTTCTAATGTTTTTGTAAGTCATTTTTTTATTTTTAATGATTTTTAAAATGTTTATTAAATTAAAAAAAAACATTTTTTCGATTTCCTCCTAAAACTTTTTATTTTATGTTTGCTTATTAACTGTGACTTTCTACTATAAGTGGTTACATTATTCAAAACATATTTTTCTGATTGTTTAGTTTAGAATATAGCAGATGGGCAAAGTTCTCCCTTTTTTTCCAACTAACTTTTCTCACCAACTATTTCCTTTTTTAAAAAAATTGCAAGCTATAAAATATACAATTATGCGATGAAAATGAATCAGCACATTCCCACCTGATGTTAACAGATGTTTGAGAAATACGTAAACCAACTTTAGTTGACTAAATATAATATACAATAGAAGAGAAATTCCCATTCTTAAAGGCAATTTTTGTAATTTCATAGGAAAAGTTGAAGTTTATGTACAGTCTAAGGACAAGGACCTTTAAGGACAATGATCTTTTCCATATTTTAAGATCATATTATCTATGGCTATTTGAAAATAGTAAAAACGCACTTTATTTAGGAAAACTGAAGCTTTTTATGTTTCATATTCTAAATTGTTTGGAGTACATTAACTTAACCAAAATCCGTACTTTAATTTGACAGGCAGTTTTAGGAAGTACATTTTTTATGGAAACTGCCAGCAAAATTGTAAAGAGATAGAATGATCCAGTTTTTGTTTTTTTTCTTAATATATATATAAGATAAAATATTAAGAACATATTGTCATTAATACAATTTTTACTATATATGATAGATTTTTTTGTGTAATATACACATTTTTTTGCAATATTTATAAAAAGAACATTTGACTAAGAATACTCGATAAAAAATATATTTTTCTTTATAAATCTAAAACAGAGTTTTAGTATGAAACAAGTCCTTTTGAATAGACTTTTTTTGAAGCTTAATTCCTATTTCTTTCTCATCTCAAAATATTCTCTTTGAAAGTTGTATTACCATTTAAGTTTTTTATATAGAAGAGTAGAGCGATTTCAAAATGAAAAGAATCATATATGAGCATTTGACTTAATGCAATTGGGATGTTTTGAAATCCTAGTTGAGAGAATAAAATATTCTCATGAAAGGCTGTTTCTTTTGGAAAGCCACGTATATGACATAGGAAACGAAAGTATTCGCAAAAATTGCAGCTTACTTAATGGCTTAACGTCTGGTAGTATGTTTATAACAAGCTTATTTTCCCTGAAGAAGGCCCTGAAAATATTTTCTTTTCACTATTTATAGATTTGATTTCCTGGTGTTATAGTATATAAATTTATTACTTTTTAGGTAAAAATTTTATGTAAGTCTTTTTATACAGTAGAGTAGGTAGCATTCCAGCTGCGATAGTTTAGAATGACAGAATAGCAAAATTTTCTTAACTGTTTATAAAAGAACACGGCAAAAAATTATCTTCTATCCAAAATAATTCTTATTTTGGAGAAAATAATTTAAAGAAGCAATGAGAAACATAATAATTAATGTGCAGAGTGATAAGGTTATAAAAATCTGAGTTAATCTTATTTTAGTGTAATTCTAAATTTATAACATTGAACTTTGGAATTAAGGACCAAGATTGAATAAGTTTATTTTTTGTAAAAGGCGTATTTTTGGCTTATGAATTGCTAAAGATCTACCGGTATATGAAAATATATCTTCTTGTTGATTGAAATTTATATCTTGATATTAAAGTATTGATAATGAGTTATTTTTCTATCTTTCAATTCATTTATTAAATGCTTTCGGCTAACATAGGTGCAACATCGATTTCAATGATATTAATTTAATCAGTTCTAAAGTTTTTTAAAATACATTTTTGGGAAATGATAAATTTTGAATATGATTATAGTTTAATGACGTATTATTTTTAAGTCTCTAAATAGCACAGAACATTAATAAATTTCAATTAAGAATAAAATTTTTTACAGTATAACAAATTTTATATATAAAAAAAAGTTTCGTTTATTTCAAGATATTTTTGTACAAAACCTCTGTCTAGAACATTTTTGTATGATATTTTTACTGTAAAATAATGTTTAAGAAACTTCATTGTAAGGCATTAAAGTATTTCGAACCAAAGAATAAATCCAATTCAATAGCAAGAACAAGATAATAAAAGTAGTAACTTTCATCTAGGCAAATACTGCAAAGTGAATGTAAAGCTATGAAGTTTGAAACACTTCGTATTTTAACTTTCAATATAGTTGTCGCAAATTCCGACTAATTTTCACTACTTCTGTGTCGTAGTCTGTTATGTCAAGATCAAGATCAGACTCAATTAAGAAAAATAATTGACGAGTTTAATATTCGACATTTCTATTAATCCAACTCTCACAAAGGCAACTGGCTTATTCTAAAAACAGTTAAAAAAGAACAACAGAACAATAAATCAATGTTGCCATTTAAACTAAACTAAAAACTGAAATTATACAAATTTATATTCATTGTAAAAATGACGTCACACCTTAAAGTTTTTGGGTGTAATTAAATAAAATTAAGTTTACATGTTCGTTTATTTCCGACATCCTCCCACCTTTGATCTTTTAAATACTTTAAAAGTCAAATAAAAGTTATTCACAAGTTCAAACGATTTGGAAGTCTTATACGTCGTCCACGTCTTGTTCTTAGGTTGTTATCTTTGCTTGTTGCGTCGATGGTTCCAGGTTGTGAATCTCTTTCCTGAAAAGAAGATCGTTCAGTTTTCTGAACTTCAAGTGGGTACAATCGTTGCAGCGGTCGCAAAAATGTTCCAGAATTCGTTTTCACTTTGGCAATTCGAACCTTTCCGTCTTTCCCTGGATACAGCTCCAAAATTCTAGCTAAAGGCCAACTTTGTTTTCTAATGTTGGTATCGCCTACTAGAACGATGTCTCCCTCTTCTACTTGTTGCACTTTTCTAACCTTGTAGTGTTCTCTCAACTGCCCCAGATATTCAATTCTGAAACGTTTCCGTAACTCCTTTCTGAGATTTAGTCTGTTGGCGAATCTTCTATTCAGCCTCTTTGCATCTACTTCATCAAGGTCTGCCATTCCAGTTTCTTCTATTTCGTTCAAAAACATCGATGGTGATAGCACCACTAAATCATTCTCGTCTTCAGAGACATAAGTCAATGGTCTAGAGTTGACTAAACTCTCTGCTTCACACAAAACTGTGTATAGCTCTTCATGTTGCAAACAGGCATTGCCAATTACTCTTCTAAGAATTCTTTTAAGCATGCCAATCAACCTCTCCCAAAAGCCTCCCCACCAAGGGGATGACGGTGGATTAAATTTCCATCGAATCTTATTGATTGCAGCAACTTCTTGTATTTTTTCCCAATTCACAACTTGAATGCATTAGATGTCCCTACTAGATTTGTTTCGTTGTCTGAGTAAATAGTTGAGGGTCGTCCTCTTCTTGAGATAAACCTCCTTAGAGCTAAAATGAAGCTATCAGTTGTCAAAGACGTAACTAATTCGATGTGAACAGCTCGGTATACTGCGCAAGTGAACAGGACAGCCCAACATTTGGTTTGGTTCTTCAAATGCATGGGCCCACATAAATCGACTCCAATCACTTCAAAAATATGAGCTTCTCGCACACGATCTTCAGGCAAAGGAGCTTCATCTACATTTAACGGAATTGCTGTAAACCTCGCACATCTAATGCACTTTCTTGTAACTTGTCGAATTGTTTTCCTACTCTTAATTATCCAAAAACGCTCTCGTAACTTTGTCATCATTACTTGAACTCCTGCTTGGCAATTGCCAACATGCACTTCAAAAATAAGTTTCTCTACAAGTTGATGTTTCGAAGGTAAAAGCACTGGATATTTAAAAGCTTCGAGGTCTTCTCTCATGGATATCCTTGATTTTACTTTTAATAGACCATCTGTGTCCAAATACGTCTGGAAGTTAAATGTTTGATCGTCTTCAAAGCTCTCTTTCTGAACTTGTCTCCAAATAACTGTTTCTGCATACTTCACTTCATCTACTAACAGTTCCCCGGCAACCCTTTCATCTGATCTCTTGCAATTTTTGACAAAACGTATAATCCATGCCATGACCCTGGTGATCTTTCTGAATGAAGATATTCGTGAGAAGTATTCGAATTTTTCTGTGCTGGTATTTGTAGCAGCAACAATCGTCTTCCTTTTCTCCGCTGTTATTATGTCCATATTTGGAAAAGCATCGGAGGTGGGCCATTCATCTTCCGATTTTCGCAACCATTGAGGTCCCTCCCACCATTTCAACTGGAGTAACTTCTCCGCAGAACATCCTCGAGATGGTAGATCAGCTGGATTCGCAACTCCAGCGACATATCTCCAGTTGTCAGAGCTGGTTAATCTTCTAATTTCCTGAACTCTATTCATGACAAAAGTGCTCCAATTTCCATTCCGTTTTATCCAATACAAACAATTTGCAGAGTCTGACCAGTAGATAATAGGCATATCTTCATAAACAAGATCAACAATAACATTGTGCGCTAGCCTGGCTCCTATAAGACAAGATAGCAGTTCTAATCTTGGTATTGAAATCTTCTTTAAAGGGCAACTCGACTACGAGCTTGAACTAATGAACATTCAATTTGGTCTTCAGTTTCAGATCTCAAAAATATACAGGTTGCATAAGCATTTTGTGACGCATCACAAAACACATGTAATTGCATCACTTTCTTTCTAGTGTTTAGAAGACATCTTGGAACTCTTATTTCTTGTAGCTTTGATAAAGTCTTCAGCCATTTTCTTAAGTCCTTTGAAATATCTTCAAGTAATTCAGTATCCCAAGATAGTCTCAGTGTCCACGTTTTTTGCAAAATTATTTTACATATAAGCATCACAGGACTTGTATAACCAATAGGATCAAATATGCTGCTAGATACGGATAGTACTTTCCGTTTAGTCAGAACTCCTTCACAATCAAAATCTTTAACTGCACAAGATAAAGTGTCGTCATTGATGTTCCAAACCAGTCCAAGTAGGTTAGTTGTTTCTACTTCTGTTTGATCTAGAACCCTGGAGTGTGCGTTACTGGTCCAATCTCTTAAATTAAATTGAGCACTTGATAAAAGGACGCGAGATTCCAAGACAAATTTCTCCATTTCTTCCACGTTATCGAAGCTAGCAATACAATTGTCTACATAGAAAGATGATTTTAAGTGTTGTGCTGTTTCTTGAAGTTCTTCAGGTGAGTTTTCTAAATGATGATTCAATGTCACATTCAAAAGAAATGGACTTGATGTCACTCCAAATACAACCCTCTTATGCCTATATTCTATTATATTCTGTTCTTCATCATACCAAAGAAATCGTAAGAAATCTCGATCAGTTTCACGAACACCAATCTGGAGGAATGCTTTCTCTATGTCCGATGTTACTGCTACGGCCTTTAATCTGAATTTGATCAACAAGGATGGAATAGTTGCTACCATATTCGGGCCTTTCTCCAAACAATCGTTGAGTGATAACATTCCTTTCTTTTTCGCCGATGCATCAAATACCGGTCGTATCTTGGTGCTCTTACTGTTCTCTTTTATGACAGCTCTGTGTGGAAGGTAATGAACTCCCTTACTCGAAACTTCGGGTGCTCGCTCTATAATATCATTTGACAATCAATCTTGAAAAATAGCTCCATACTCATTTGAGTGCCCAGAATTTTCAAGTTTCTTCTTCGTTATGTAAAGTCTTTTCTCTGCCACGTCTCTGTTGTTTGCCAGATTGTCTTTTTCATGTATCTAGGGCAACGCAACTTCATATCTTCCATCAAAGTCTCTTCTCACAGTTCGTTGAAAGTGAGCAACAGTTTCTTCTCTTAATAATTCTTCGCTTTTGTCGATTGGAAACTCTGAAATACCTATAAGATCTAATTTCCATATACTTTCTAAATTGTGAGTGAGAAGCGAAGTTACAGAAAACACACTGTTCTCGCTTCTAGCTTGAGCTCGAGGAATCTTTCCCATCAGAGTCCATCCTAATTTCGTATGGATAGCAACAGGTCCAGATTTGCAATGATGTAGTTTACCTGTTAATAATTTTCCGGCTACATCTGCTCCAATTAACAAGTGAATCTTGCTGTCTCTGCATCTACGTTTGTCTTCTCTATCAGAGATATAAATATTCAGATGTTCCATTTCAGTAATCCAATCTCCAAATGGTACTCGTGCTATTTCATTACAAATCTTCCTCTGGTCTAATACTTCAATTCGACACTTGAACGTATTTTCTAAATTGCTTAAGCTCAATAGATATCCTTTATGAGTTTCTTCTTCAGTTTGCTTACCACCAAAGAGCGTATGAACAATTTTAACTTCTTTAGTTGGCTCAATATTCAATGCTTCAATTATCTCTTGCGTAGCATACGATCGCTGGGATCCAGTATCAATCATTGCTCTTATTACTATTTCTTTATTACCGTTGCCTATTCGTACGTTCAGAGTTTGAAGAACAACATCCATTTCATCCGTTTGGTTTGATAAAACACTACTATTATTGTCAGAGACTGGGCTACTTGTTTCCTCATTGGATGCTACTTTAGTAACATTGGAATTGTCCCGCTTTCCATAACACATAACTGTATTATGTCCTCAACCGCATTTCGAACATTTGATGTGAACCATCATACATGAACGGGCATGGTGATTTGAACGTAAACATTTGAAACACAAGTTCTTCTTAATTAAAATAGCCTTCTTTTCATCATATGGCATGTTAGGAGCATTCCTACATTCATGACTTTTGTGAGACTTTCCACAAAATACACAAAGTAACCTTCTGTCATCTGTTGTCAGCAAAGATGACGCGGTTGGTATCTTATTTGCATTTTCACCAACTCTCATTTTACTGTGCTTTACTTCTTGATCCTTTGTTAATCCGAATCCAGCCATAGCCAGTGTGATTCGTTCTTCTCCTTCTACCTCGCTTTTCAAAAAATTCATCAAATCGTCTAATCTTTCTTTAGCTTCAGTTTTAGAATGAGAGGTTGCACTTCGATTCCAAGCTTTTAAAAAATCTTGTGGAAAACAAGACTCTACCATTGGATAAAGTATGGAGGCACATTTATCAGTAGTAACACCTAATGTTTCAAGTGCTCTCATATACGATTCAAGTTTATCATATAAATAAGTGATAGATGGTTGTTCTTTGGTTTGCACAGATATGATTAATTTTAACAATTCTCTTACATACACTTCAATCAAAAGATCTTCCTTACCGAATCGAGTTTTCAAGCAATCGACAGCCTTAAAGTAATTTTCACCGCTTGGTGGAAAACTGTCAATGACTTCTCTTGCTCTAGAACCGGCAACTGTTGCCTGAACTAAATATTGAAACTTATCTTCGGCTGCGATGTCTTCGTCATTGTGGATGTTACAGAATTGTCCCCAGAACGGCAACCATTCTTTTATATCTCCTCCAAATTTTCTAAATTCCAGCTTGGGTAATGTAAATCTTCTTTTAGAATTAAAATCTTCATTAGGAACAGCTTGAACATTAACAAGGTTTGGATTGGCAACTTGCATTCTCGCCAATTCAATTTTCAATTCATTTTCTTGTTTTGCCAAATCAATCGCTTTTTTAACTTCCATCTTTTGTTTTTCTAATTCAAATTCTTTTTCTTCTTGAGCTTTTCTTAGCTCAAATTCTTTTTCTTCTTGAGCATTTCTTAATTCAAATTGAGTTTTCCTTTCAGTTACCGCCGTTGTGAGAAGTTCTTTAATAAGTTCTGGATCGTCTTTCGCCGCTTAGTTTTCCAAAATTCTTGTCCTTATATCAGAGATATTCATTTCTGGCAATATAATTTCTCCTAAATCTTCAGCTACTGATTTTAAATCTTCTTTTTTTAATCCTTTTACTTTAAATATCATTTCCATTTTGTTGCAGACGATTCAATAAAAAACGTTAAAAAATCAATTGTTCTTACTTACGCAAAGTCCAATCTCGAATCCCGGCAGGGATGCCAAATGTCGCAAATTCCGACTAATTTTCACTACTTCTGTGTCGTAGTCTGTTATGTCAAGATCAAGATCAGACTCAATTAAGAAAAATAATTAACGAGTTTAATATTCGACATTTCTATTAATCCAACTCTCACAAAGGCAACTGGCTTATTCTAAAAACAGTTAAAAAAGAACAACAGAACAATAAATCATTGTTGCCATTTAAACTAAACTAAAAACTGAAATTATACAAATTTATATTCATTATAAAAATGACGTCACACCTTAAAGTTTTTGGGTGTAATTAAATAAAATTAAGTTTACATGTTCGTTTATTTCCGACAATAGTTGACTAGAAAAGAATGTTTTATCCCCTCTTTAAATTACATTGTTAAGCCTCAAAATCATTTCCATTAATGAAATACACTAAATGGAAAAAAAATTGCATTTTTTAAAATCACTCGTAAATTATTTGAAATGTAAGTTTTTTTTTTTTCTTTTTCTTTTTTTAATATTTTCAATGGTATTTTGGGAAAAAAAAATAATACAATTTAATGAAATAAAATTTTATAATTCTAACTCTTAAATAAAATTCTAGAATTCTTATTAAATTACAATTCCATTTTGTGAAGTTCAAAATCACATATACAAGGATTGACAATTATTTATGCTTAGTAAATATTACTGGAATCAATTGAAACAATCGTAGCAAGTGGACTTATTCTAATTTAGTTTCTGCAAGACATCCAGTCCCTCACTCAAGAGGAAGTGCGGATCCCAACTTTTTACAAACTACCAAAACTATGTGAAGACGAGTATTGTCTCTCTGATAACCCTTCTGATATTAATGAAAGTGATTATGAAGGGATATCACCCATTCCTTCAACCAGGATGAGTTTCAACCAGGATGAATTAAATGACCTCATCAAAAATCTCAGCCTTTCAAAAGAATCTTCTGAATTACTGGCATCCAAGTTGAGAGAAAAATATTTACTGGAACAAGGAACCAAAACTACTTTTCATCCTACAAAAGATGAGGATCTGCTAGTTTTCTTCTCTCAAGAAGACAATCTTTTACTTTGTTAAGAAATTAGAGAACTCATGAAAAAAAGGGGAATTCCTGAATATTTGCAAGATGATTGGCGCCTATTTATTGACAGCTTAACGTGAAGTTAGTAATGTGTTCTCTTTACACAATGGGGACAAATGTGGTTTAATACTTATTGCTCACTCAACTAAAAATAAAGAATATAACCCCATAGCGTTGGTATTGGAGTAGATAAAGTATCGTGAACATCAATGGGCGATTTATGTGCATTCAAAATTGTGCCTCTGGGATAGCAGAGACAAAACACTCCACTTGGTGAAAAAAAAAGTGGTCAAAGAGAGAAAACATGGCTGTTGGGAAAATAATGTCATAATTGACCCCTTAGTTGAACGAGAGAACATCATCTTTCCTCCACTACATAGATGGCTGGGCCTTATGAAGTAGTTTGTAAGAGGCTCTTGATAAGAAAGGTTCATGCTTTGCATAATGTCTCAAACCTTAAAATATTCACATGGGACTTTATTTACTTGTTTCTTTTGTCAGATGTCTATTCTGCCATTTTTATATCACAAATATTGAGAGGTAAAACGTCAAAAGTTGTTCCGTTCCTTTATTTATGTGTTTTCGCAAAGAAATTAATTTTTATATCTATTGAAATTTTTATTTTTTCTTCAAAAGGTCACATGTTTAATGAAGTCATTAATCGCATTATATAATTTTAATAATAAGTATAACTGAAGTTTAAGGAATTATCTACTTTGGTAGAACATTGAGTGACTCAAATTTAACTAAGAACTAACGATATATAAGTTTAAATTTTATTTTCTGGAGAGGTTTAAAATTCTAATTTCTCTCTCTCTCTTTTTTTTTTTTTAAACTATAGTTTAATATTTTTCATAAATCGTGCTGATTTAAAGTGATGTGCTTTCTTATTTATTTCTGAACAGAAAAAACCCCTAATGAATGAGTAATTGTTGTATAGGAATATTGTTGTAACTCTAGGCTACGATAACACAATTTCATCAACATTACCAACAAGCCGGTAGGGTCTTTCAATAAATTAAACAACATTTGTATCATTAACAATTTCTCGTTACCTGCAACCTTTAAACTCGTATAGTGGTAAAGCATTTTAAATATTTCGCTTAACCCAATGTTAAATTTGCCCCAATCACAATGAAGGGAGAATAAACTTACAAAAGGCAATATCTTATTCAAAGATGAAGAACTCATTTACGGAACATTAAATGAGTTACAAAGTTAACACATTCACAAAACTTACCCCAAATCGGGTTTAAAAAACAGCTACTCGACCCATTTATCGGCTATAATTAGGGAAATAGTTAGTATGGCTTAGTGTCCGGAGAATCCAAGAACGGAATAAAGTATGCTTTAAAATATTAATGAGAACTCCATAGGACAGCCAGCTGTGGAAAAAGTAAAGTTTAAAAAATCTCATGAAGAGTTCTAGTGTTGTCTTTTCGTTTGGTATCACTAACTAGTTCCTTGTTTTCTTAAAGCTTTCACAGAATCAGGTAGGAAAAAAGCAAAACACACTTGAATAAGCCGATTGGAGGAGTATTTCGCAGAGGTGGTATTTTAAGTGCAATACATCCTTTCATTCTTGTCTACCTTGTCTTGAGAAAACTCAGCGGACGTCATTATGATCGGTTTTTCCTTGATAATTATTTCATAGTCCTCAATTTACTTCCTTTGAACTTCAGACTTGAAATTGCCTACCACTTAAGCTTACACAGGAGGGAATGTCATTGAATTAATATATATATATATATATATATATATACAGATATATATATATTTAGATTTCTGTATATACTACAATTCATAACCAGTAATATGTTTACATTCATTGTTCATATTGTGTTTTAAAGAATGGCAGTATATATATATATATTTTTTTTTAATAAAATGGTACATACAATTATTGATAATTCTGATTTTTGAAGTCTTCCTTAGCTCAAGGACATGCAAATCATGTTGCACAGATACTTGAAGTAAACCGAAAAACTAGATTTATAGAAAGATGCATGTTACAAAATTGAAAAAGCTGCAGTACATGAATAATAATCATTAATAAATAGCATTTCTAGTATCCCTAATAAGCCACCCTTGGATTTGTTGGTCTGCATAAAATTTTTTCTATCTTCTGGACACCACCATTAATGCTGTACAAGATGTAAATAACTCACTTCCCTGTAATAAATGTAAGTAACTGAATCAAATCTCCTTGGCTTTCTTTTCTGTAGTTGTATACATATTTAATTTTTTTAATTTATCCTCATATGCAATATCCAAAGTACCATAAAAACCAAAGTTGAATGACTTTTGTTGCTTTGTGTCGAACTTTTTCCAGCAATTTTTAAAACGGGTTACCAAAATTAAAATGCATATTCAATATGTGACCTAACCACACCTTTATACAATGGTAATAAAATTAATAATGGAATAATTGATAATTTATTTTAACTCCTTGGAAATTGTAAGACGCACTTGTAATGCTTCATTATTTTGATAATTTATTACTGATTCTATGCACTGCCAATTAACTGATATTATCAGTAGTTTTTAATAGAAATGCTAGGTTAGGTTGAAAAAAAAAAAAAAAAGGTTAATATTAAAGCATTGATTTCTAATATTGTGGAAAAATTGTGTATTTGTATGGAAATTAATTCTATATTTAATCTTCAGTTTGTGTAAGGGGACTAAAGTTTAAAAAGCATGTATTTGGACATTGCACTAGTTTCAACTGCGTATTGGTACTGGTCACTGCATGGACATTTGAAATGGAAATGTGTAATTTACATTAAAAAAAAATAACTCATAAATTTGGTTTTACAAGTGTAATTTTTAATAAATAACTCCAAGTTGGTGGATTTGGCAAGTTCTTTAGCGACAAAAAATAAATAATACGATCCATAGAAACAAAGTTTTAAATATTAATATTTTACATTTTAAATTAATATTTTATATTTTAAATTAATATTTTATATTTTAAATTAATATTTTATATTTTAAATTAATATTTTATATTTTTAATTAATATTTTACATTTTAAAGTAATATTTTATATTTTTAATTAATATTTTACATTTTAAAGTAATATTTTATATTTTTAATTAATATTTTACATTTTAAAGTAATATTTTATATTAATATTTTATATTTTAAATTACTATTTTAAATATTAATATTTTATGTGTCATTCAATTTATGGATTTTGGATCAAATTTTATAGCGTTTGACCACTACAAAAAAAAAAAAAAGGAAAAAAAAAAAAAAAAAAAAAAGAACGACTATATTATAATACATAACGAGCCTATCAGCCAAGATTCAGCTCGATTGGATGACGGCAAGAGGGTTAATTATTCCTTATAAGGTTTTGCCTCGTCAACCTTAATAGGGGAAGGTTTTTAAACATTATACATCTTATTTAAATGATTATCTCAAGTAAATGACTTAATATTGTCTTTTAATTACTTATAAATGACTTAATATTGTCTTTTAATATTTCTTTTATAGTATTACTCTGTGCATTAATATTTCATGTTATTTAATTTTACAACTATGAAGCATTAAAATTTAGCACTGGGATGCTAAGTAATTTTGATTCATAATAGAGCTCAGTGTGGCATTAATTTAATATGGATGTGCATGTACCATTGAAATGACAAATGCTAATAATTGATGTGAAGTACTGGCTTGATTCTCTCGCACTGAATAATTACTATCTTAATCACTATGTTCAATTTCGTCTGCACATTTCTAATGGCTTCCAGTATAATATCATATAAAATGAAACAAAAAAGTGCCTAGTATGTTAATTAGTTGGCATTATATTTTTAATAAATAAATAAATAAATAAATAAATAAATAAATAAATAAATAAATAAATAAATAAATAAATAAATAAATAAATAAATAAATAAATAAATAAATAAATAAATAAATAAATAAATAAATAAATTTTTTATTAACTATGATGTGAAATTTAACGTACTTTTATGCATTGTAAACTAAAGTTTAATTTGCATCAAGTAATTAATAATTCTTCATTCGCTTAAATGTATTGAATCCTCATGCACATCTCATTAATATTCTATAATTTATAATTCATTACTCTAAATAGTAATTTGGAACTTACTCTTTTTCTAAGAAAGTTTAAATTTCTGCCCAAGCAGAGTCACCATGTAACGTATAAAAAAATCATCTCTCAAGAAATTTGCTCTTGTACTTTTTGTATCTTTAGTTCTTTTCACGCTATACGATTTCGTTGGAAGACTAGAATCCAATGAAATTTCAGTCAACAGAGATTGCACACATCGATGGAGATTGAGTAGCAAACGACAATTCGAAAAAGACTGGAAGCAATAGACAACTCAACTTTACTCTTTATATTCTTGTTCCGTGACTCATAACATCACTGGCTCGTTAAATACTTTGTCAAGACAATGGAGAGAATATCGTTAGATGTTCTATTTGTTTTGGAATTGAAGTCAAAACTTTTAAAACTTAAATTGTATGAAAAGATCATTCCTCGAGAAAATAGTATTTCATTCATTCTATTCTGTAGCAAACTTTAAAATATTTTATTTTAAATAACTAAAGGCAAAATGTCTTTTATAAATGTGTTCAAGTGTACTATATTATTTTTACTTTCAAAATCTGTTGTAAAGAATAATGAAATAGTTGCATCGGAATTAAATTAATGTCAATTTTTTGTATACAAAAACATGGCGAGATTTCCTTTTTGAAGCTTTCTAATTGAATTTTTGTTGTTGCTATATTTGTGTTAATCGGCTTTGTGTAAGAAGTATATATAATGAATTAAATATGCTTCAATATCTAAATTTGGTATACTAAACACTTTAGTATCTGATAAAACAAAATAACAAGGATTCCGTCATATTGCTCTGAAGTGGAAAGTACTCCCCATTGAAATACACAATTTTTTCAGCAATTACTAAAAAGCGGTTTCAACTATTTGTATAAAATTATGGCATTTTATAACCAAAATTAAGATTTTTCAACACCGCTAATACCGAAAACCACGTGAAATTTCTCCCAAGAGAGACTTATCTTCAGAAAACGCATTTGCTTTAATTTGAGTATTCTTTAGTTTAACTTGTAAATAATTCGAATTAGGATCTAAATTGTAATATTTAAATCATACGAATAAGAAATATAGAAAATGTTGTGTCAGTATGGAAATAGGATGTTCCTGCTCCAACAAGATACGTAGACTATTCAAGAAGGCAAAAATAAATTAACTTAGTTATGCTAAACGATCGCGAGTAGTCTGTAAACTATTTCAGCAGTATATTTACAATGTATAAGATAAAACTGTTCAGTTATGTTTCAGTAATCGGTCGCCAGTGAAAGAATTTTACAAACAAGTTTCTGTTTAAGTTTAGCAATGTAAAAATAGGTCAGAATAAATATTTCAAAATGTTTCTGTAACCCGAAAGAAAAAAAAAAAAAAAAAAAAAAGTATGAAAATAGAAAATAACTACTCCTTAATAATTCAAACCAATTTCGTTTATTTTTTAACTATATCGTTAAGGGTAGATTTTTTCATTTGAATCTTTTTCGATTATTATGTAAGTTTTTTTGCCCATGAGTGTTTTAAGATTTTTTATAGCTGAAAATAAAACAAATTGATTTGAAAAGTTTATATTTGGAATGCCTAATAAGTGGTACCTAATATGGGGTTGTTGTTTAATTCTTGACGCCTATTGTAGAACACATCTGTCAAAATAATGAATGGAAAAATGGAAAATAAATGGGAAAAAATCAGTATTTATAATTTTTTCTGCAACGGATATGAGCCTAGAAAATAAATTTAATTCTCAACATCATTATTAGATTACCATATTAATTAAAGATGCCTTGAAAGTAATTTTCATATATTCTTTTTTTTTAAATTTTTTTTCTTGTTAATGTATTGTGCTAAGATAAAAAAAAATCACTATACTAATTATTTATGCTGAGTTTTAAATATTTAATACTGTTAAAGCTTTGATATTTTTTTTTTTTTTACTTTTTACTGAATACCAAATAAAATTTATGAGATTATTTAATTTTTTGCTGAAAACATTTTTTTATTAGCTTTAGTTAAATATATCTTTTTTTAATAAGTACAGTATTGTATTTACTTGTGCCATTTCTGACTTCTAATTATAAAAGCAATATTTGTTTATAAATGAGATATCTATTAACTTTTTTTCTGAGAAATATTCATCAATATTCACGTTTTCCCATAACTTTTTTTTTTCCTCCCGTTTATGTGTACACATTTTGTTTCTAACGAAATAAGATACCGAACACTGGTCCATTTGGAATGCCGACTGCTGGTGCTGCGAAAATTTAGAGTGGCCTAACATTGGTTTAACATCTTTCTTTCAATTTTCTAATATTTTTATTTTAAACACAAATTATTATTAAAAAATAGGAAAGTGAAAAAGTATATGAAATTACATTTCATAAATTGTTTTGAAAGAAACATGTAATTCATCTCAATATATAATTTCAATGTCTTATTTTCCTCTACTAAATGGCCAAAAACGTAGGTTTTTTTTAATCATTTTTCTTTTTAATTTGTCCTTAACTTTAAGATAATAGAGGGGGGGGGGGGGCTAAAACAAATGTCCTAAATTTCAACAGTTGATGAAAGAATATCGGCTATACATTGGCAGAATTAAGTAAAATTGGCTGCTGAATTCTTAGATTTTGACGGCAATTTTTATTTTCCTGCTTGCGATAATCCAGTTCGCAGTTTCGGACGCGGAGGCCCAGTTGCCTTCTCTCCAAGATATCCAAACTTCCTTTCACTGGATTTTTTCTTTTGGGGATACGCTTAATACCGTAATATTGAAGTCCTTCGAGACTTAATAAATGCTGCTTGAGTAGACTTTGTCTTTGACGTAGTCTCCCCTCCCCCACCTCCCCCCCAAAAAAATCATCTAGTGCAGTGAACTGTGAAGTCTGGAGATTTTGGTGACCAGGCAATTGAATCTCCGGTTAGAAAATAAAAATTGACGCCAAAATCAAAGAATTCAGCCGCCAGTTTTGCCAAATACCACCAACGTATCGCCAATATTTTTTTTTTAAACCGACAGTTTAAATTAAGAACAATTTATCAGACACCCTGTATTTTAAGGTACGTTTCCATAATTGGTATGCCAATCTCGTCATGAAGTTGAATAAATATCATGATTTCCAATGTTGTCAAATTAATAGTTAGGTTTTAGTTTATCAACTAATGTTTGCAATTTACACTGTAGTTTAGTATAGAATGAACTAATAGACTACATTTCAAGACGAACATATGCTGGCAAGAGTAAAGTGAGAGTTTTTACCTGAATACATCTTGTTTTCCCTATTTTTGTCTTTCAGATGCCTCCGAAGTAAGGGCCAAAGGCAGAGTGTTATCTTAATAAAGTAATAAATAGGATCGTTACCGAATGCATAAGGCTGTTAATGGTTATACTTGGAGAGAAAAATATAGGGTTAGGAAAATCTCTTCGGAAGAGACAGTAATGATACTTCTGGTTGGTGAGATAGCTCCAAAAGAAGGCGCTTTCTGTTTATTTTGCCGAAATCCGTATTGTAACTATCCACAAGGTTATACGGAGATACAATGTTTAGTTTTTGAAATTAGTAGAAATATTATGCTTTGGTTGCGACAACGAAAATTGCGTTTGCGATTTCTGTAAATAACTGATTTAAAAATAGGATGATCATTAGTAGGATTATTATACTTAAAGGTTTAGCAGTTTGAAACGCACTTAAATACTAAAATTTCGGTAGTGGCTCAATGATAACTATAGTGTTATATGTTGATTAAATTCTCGTTGTTGGAAAAAATATGATTTTTTCTGAGCAATTTCTGTGAAGGCCGCATGTTTGTACACTCAAATATTAGGAGATTTATCGATACATTTTTATCCCTTTGAATTTGAGTTTCATATTGTTAATACAATACAGTTACGTAATTTATGTATACAAACATTTTTCTAAGAGTTTCTTTTTTTCATACAAGCTTTCAAATACTTGAAATTCTATTTTAGGTAAAACGTTGAGAGTAAACATTTAGACAATTGTCTGCTCAAAACATAGGGCAGTTTTTTTAAATTTCTAAATAGTCATTCCTGGAAATCTTTAGATTTTCTACCTACAATTTAATAGTAAAATTATAGCAGTAACTTTTTTTTTGTTTATTTGTTTTGGGCAAAGATAATTATAGATGAACACAAGTAACCAGATCTTCTCATTTTAATCGTTTGAATCAATGCTTCCTTTGAATTTTTTAAAAGCCACAATAAACACATCAGTTAAACTTTTGAAGATTACTTTACACGTTTCCAAGTTTTGCTATTTATTCTCCATTTAAATAATTTAAACTTCACCACTTTTTAAGAGCTCGCACTTTCATAAATATTGATGCAGAATTTTGAATAATAATAATCCTTTCCTTTTCTAAATGAAATTGGAAACGGAAGATTAAACCGAACGCGAGAATTTAATGGTCGAATTATAATATAATTTCACTCTCCACTTCACCAACGAAGCGGAAACCAAAAGCAAATTACGGGACGAAATTTGCCTTCATTTACAAGTCGATACTAGTTTTATGGTAACCCATAAGTGAAACATTCCTTAAGTCCTTTAAAGCAGGAGTTTATGACTTGGAGAGTATTTCTTTTAAAATTGAAATCTGAAATCCATTCATGCAAAGCCATATTTTAGCTTGGTACTTCAGTGTACTTCTAAGAGGAAAACTATCCATATTTTTTTTACTCCTTTTCGTTAGATGACAAGTCAATAAAAGTTCCCCATTTTCTTAGGTTCTTGAGTCAAGATGTCTGTCGATATTTTTAAGTTTATAGTTTACAACTCACTTCTAAGCAAATAGTTTTCCGATGGTTTGCGTTATTTGCTGTTTTCTTGGAATAGAATTCGGATAAAACGCAAGTTTAATGTACTGGTAAAAAGAAAGTAATAGATGATTATGGTGCATTCAAAAGTAAAGTGGATTTAAACATTTGCTGTCATAAATGTCAATTGTTACCTTTTAATATTACTTTTTGTTTCAGATTCTTGTGTTTGTAATGATAAATATTATTTAAAAAATAAAGTACGTTATATGAATTAAACATTTGGACCATCTGATGGTGGTTGGTTTGTATGCCAAACAACCTGTTTTCCTGCTCAATAATGACAAATCAAACTAAGATCTACAGCTTAACGTAGAATTCAAACCATAATAAACATCTAATAGGCTTAACCCAGAGATCAAAATCGGAATTAATATCATGGAATACCAGAGTTCTAACCATTAAGCCTAAGGTGGAAAAAAAGTATATATGTCATAGTGGGGATCAAATATATATTAATCCATTTCATCCTCTAAGTTGAAGATCTTGGATCCTATTTTTTTTGGGGGGGAGGGGGGTGGAATTTTCTTATATTTTCTTAGACCCATTTTGAATGTTAAAATTGAAAGCATAAGATTTTTGTTGAATTGCAGGGAATTGGACCTGAAGATGTGTGGCAAAGAGTTTTGTCAAAAGATTCAATTCGAAGAGATTTTGTCACCGAATGACTCAGCATTCAATTTTGAAGAGATATTCAATTTAGCTTATTCCTTTCCCCTGACATATTTTTAGAGGTTTGGAGAGTCTAAGATTTAGATGCAAAATTGATGCTCTGGTCCCTGCCCATACAATGCATTAAAATGCCCACTGTAAATAAATTTGCATTTCATTTTCTATCTTCAACCAAGAACTAAAACTTATTCCAATATGTTTAGTGCATTTGAAAAAAATTGCACTTATTTAAATAATAGCAGTTTTGATGATCTTTTATATGAAGATGTTCATTTGATACTAATTATGAATAGATCCACTTTAGAGTAATTTTAGTGTAAAATATATTGAATAATTTATCATACTTCAATAAATTGACGGTCATACTCTGATATATCTATCTTTGATTTCATACCTAGCTTTTATTTAAACAAAACACTATTCGATCACGAAGTGATTAAAATAATTGAAAGTAAACCAATAAAATATTTTTCTTAAGAAGACACGAAGAGTGATTTCTCAAGTTCTGAATTTAAAATACAATAAAAATTATATTTTAAATTCAGAACTTAAGAACTTATTCTCCACTTATTATGTATATTTGTACATAAGGAGGGTAAGAGAGGGTAAGAGTGTGTCATTGTTGAAGTAAACGGGAATATCAATTGCTTATATAAAATGAAAACTTAGTGCCATGCAATATTTCATCAGACAGAGTAAATATAAATAAATGAAATGAAATAAATAATTATTGAATGAGAATTTTGAACATATTTATATTAAAATTAAAATTTTTAAGGTTTCCAGGAAATCTTAATTCATTTGTTTGTACGGCACCTTATATATAAATAAATAAAAAAAACACAACAACATATGACGAACTCCTTTATTTTTCGTATACAAACGTCATGTTTATCACATTTCCTATTTTATTTATAAAATAAATAAGTCCCAAAATATTTGAATGCAGTTGAACTAGACAGAATGAAGCTAAGTTCGTATATAAACTGTGCTTAGTGAGTAAATACAGTTGAATGATGTTTAAAAATATATTTTTTATGCTATTGTTTCAAACTTGCAATGTTTCTTGTCAACAATAATGAAAATTCGAAAGTAGCGTCTGCACATCGTATCATATTTATATAATTTATTTTTTATCGAAACAAGAGTTTTCAAATGTAAATAATTTAACTCAAATTATGTAATAATAATATTAATTTGCAGTCTTTTTTCATTTCAAAATAAAAATTTGTCCCGTTATTGAAGATAAATATATTGCTATGAATTTTTTAGAGTAAATTATGACAAATATTTACGAAATAAAACTAATTATTTATTTTTCTCAAACGCTCTTTATACAACAACAAACTCAGTGTAAACCTTAAAAAAAATCATTTTTGGCTTGCATAGCTTTAGACATCTTCAAACTCCACAAAAAATAAATAAGCCCAAAACTTCCCCCAAAATTGCACTAAATCTCAAACTGAATATAAGATCCCTTCGTGGCCTCATCTATTCGTTCGCATGCAAACTTTCGCGAAAGATTAAAAAAAAATCATCTATCGAGACTACAAAACACGTACTATATATCTCGAGATTTATTAGCTTCTAATTGTTGCTAACATTACAGAGCCTGTATTACCACTGCTAATAAATAACTTTAAAGAAAAATAACTTTAAAACAACTTTATACTTTTTAAAATTGCTTACAGAAAAATTGCGTAACAGCGTAGTTAGTGCGGTGGTTTCTGAACACTATGTATAAATTAATCCAACCCAAATTCTTGACCCGAAAATTTAAAATTATTCCTCATAAACTCACTCAAAGAAGACATTTATAAAAAAATAAAAACTTTTATCATCCAAAAGACATCTAAGATACAACACGTGATTTGTGAGCCGCCTCCCAACAAACAAGCACTTTTTTTTCTCGAGATAACTTGGGCGCATAAATTCTGTTTAACCTGTCATTTGCACTACGTCGAGGGAAAATGAATAACCACCGTGTCGTCGGTGGCGAAAGCCTTTGAACACGATGCTCCACTTCTCAAGTCAGGCAACAATAAACAAGAAGAAAAGTATACATAAAAAAGGTTTCCACCATAAAGAAGATCTCTAGTCACGCTATGTGATTTCTTATTTGCCGCACCTTGATATAGGGTGCTTTCTTTATGCTTTTCTGAGTGTATTTCTTTGTTAATCTTTGGGTTTTCTGATTGAAGTGTTTTCATAAAATATGCAAAGTTAATGAGAAAGGAATTATTTTGTGAATGGTTTTGAGATGATTTTTTTTAACAATTGGATAATGGAATGATAGCGATGTTGATGATCACTGCTGTCTGTAATCATCCTACAAAACCCAAACGGAAGATTAATTAGAAATATATTTCCATTATAATAGCTCATTAAGAAATGAAACGCTATTAAAAGAAGTGGTTATTTTATGGAACATTAAAGGTTTTATTTGAGAATCATGAATGATATTACTTTATGATTCACTTTTAATGAATAATATTATTTTATGTTACTGAAGTGCAGGGACGACGGGAACGGGAGGCGTAGGGGGCGACTCGCCCCCCCAAAGTTTTAGAAAGTTGGACAGTCGGCAAATTTTAAAAAATTTTATCGAGATTTTTCTTTTTCTGAAGTCGATTCACAATAAAATCAAATTAAATGTAAAAAAAAAAAAAAAAAAAAAAAATGGAACAAAAATATTAAAACATTTGAATGCTGAGTGGCCCGAGTTTGACGAATCGGCATTTTTACAATAGAAGTCTATTATAGGGGAGTCGATGTCTTTTTTTTCCGGCTACAATGATGACTGCGAACGCGAATATTACCATAAGTTTTTAGAAAGGCTGGTAGTGGGCAAATTTCTGAAATTTCATCCCTTCTTTTAAAAATCCCTACTGACGGATGTTTCAAAACATATTGAATGTAAAAGGTACAAATAATTAAACTCATCATTAGTATTATAAAATTGTGATCAAAATGCATGACGGTCGGCAATCAAATGTTGACGGTCGGCAATTTTGAATTGAAGCAAGTATATCCTTTTTGATAGGAACATTAAAACAATCTAATCATTGATATCTTCACTTCATTAGATAACTTTGATGTGTTATAGTAGATGATATACTTGTATTTGTGCTACGTCAGACAACGCCTCAAAAACCATGACATACACATTAAACTTCATTTACATAAAGTATGTAATGTACATCATATGAGTTAAAGGTTTTATACAAAATTTCAAAACACCAAAATTTTGTATACGAAAATTGACACGCATTTTACAAAGTTATTGCAATTAATATCAAGTAGAACTCCATAAATGATGTTATGTACAGGATGGTCATAAAGAAACTTTGCCGATATATGGATTAAGGTGGAAAGAAAAAATCAACTTTTGATTTTTAATTTGTAATAGTGCTGAAAAGTTGCTTTTTGATGTAGATAAGATAAATTTAAAATATGAAAAATATTGGAGTACGTCTTGAGGTGCCGCAAAGCCGTTAAAGTTTCGATAAATTGAAATTTTTGCTACGATATAATCAACTTTTGATTTTAATTTGTAATAGCACGGAAAAGTTGCCTTATAGTGTAGATAAGATAAATTAAAAATATGAAAAATATTAGAATACGTCTTGAGGTGCCGCAAGTACGTTAAAGTTTCATAAAAGCACACTTTTTTGAACTTTTTCAAAGATTTTTGCGTGTCTCGATTATGAAATAAATAGCTTCATTTATGCGTTATAAAATAAATAAAAAGATAAAAACAGTTTTAGTATTACATTGGCATCCAGGAGAATGAGTCATTGCCGGAGCGGATTTTGTATGTGGGTGGGTAGGCGGGGGGGGGGGCAAAGATTTGTCTGCGTGCGGTGACAAGCTTAGATCAGGTGTCAGGTCAGTAGCTGTGCCGAGTTCAGTAAGTTGGCGCCTCCTCTCCGTCTAATGTGTTACAGATTAATATAATATTTTGTTAGTATGTGTGTGTTCTACTCTGTTGCTGTGAGTAAAAATGGCTCAGTCTAAATTAGTGAAGACAAGACAAATGTCGGAATGTCCTATTTTTGGGAAATGTAGTGATTTGCTTAATGTTGAACTGCCTACTTACGAATCTGTTATGAAGTGCTACTGTTATATCAGATAAAACCTCAAAAATGCTTCAGAGAAGGATCCTACTGTAAGTGAAATATGTGACACTTTAGTTCCCAAAATAGAGCAAATATGGTCAAGAGCTTCTATTTCCGTTATTTCTAGCCAAAGAATTTTACTAATGAAAAAAGCAGAAAAGGGTCAGAAAAGTTTGACTGCAACCTCTCGAAATGTAGAGGCGAGGCCGAACGTTTATTTCATATTGCTGCATGTAAGTGTGTAACCTTTAATACTTGTACTTGTATAAAAGGAAGAAAAGTACCAGTTATGGAAGAAAAGTTTCTAAACGATCAATGTTCTGACAGGAAAATGGTGATAGGTAATGTTGATATAGCTACCACAAGTCCTTTGAGGAAGAAAGAAGCAAGAAAAATTAAAGAACTACAGAGAATAGTCAAGTTTAATAAAGAATGGACAAAAAATACTGGTGTATCAGAAACGGTTACTGGCGACAATGACACTGCTGAAGAACAGCAGTGTTCGATATCAGAAGATGCAAACCAACCAGGTACTTCAAATATACAAGAAGAGATACATCTACCAGGCCCTTCAAAACTGAAAGAAGAGAAAATCACTCAAATGCGCATTAAATTGCCATCTGTAGCTTTTATTGCTGACCGTATCGGAATATCAGATATAATGCTGCAGCTATAGCTAGTGCTGCTTTACAGGACTTTGGTGTAATAACAGAAGAAGACTAAACCAAAGTTATAGATAAGATGAAAATTAGACGAGCAAGATCAACCAATCGAAGAGATCTCATTAATGACAGTCGTTATAATCATATAACTGAAAATAGAGGATTGTTTTTTGATGGAAGAAAAGACAAAACAATTGTTCACGAAAAGAAAGGAAGTAAGTTATACAAAAAAGTGATTTCAGAAGAGCACGTTTCACTAATAGAGGAACCAAGCTCGAAGTTTTTAGGCCACGTAACACCTAAATCTGGCATTGGAAAAGACATAGCAGACAGTATACAGGAGTTTCTTGAAGATAGAGAACACAACAAACAACTTTTAAACTTTACTTCTATTGGGTGTAATGGAACCGTTGTAAACACTGGACATAATAATGGTGTAATTTCTTTGATGGAAAGGGAAATAGGAAGACCGTTACAATGGTTAATTTGTTTGTTCCATGGTAATGAGCTACCATTGCGACATCTTTTTTGTCATTTAGAGGGTAAAACAAAGGGACCTAATTAGTTTAAGGGTGGAATAGGTCAGCAGCTAGAAAACTGTACTAATCTTCCTGTGGTTACTTTCTTGTCAATTGAAAATAACCTTCCTCTTTTGGAGGACAAAAAAGATTTAAGTACAGATCAGAAATATTTATTGGGTATGTGTATTGCTGTATCAAGTGGAAATTGCTCCCTAGATTTATCTTTACGAAACCCTGGAAAACTTGCTCACTCCAGGTGGTTGATACTAGCCAACCGCGTGCTTAGATTGTATGTGGCAATTGAAAATCCAACTGAAAATCTTAAGACTCTGGCTGAGTACGTGTATGTGCCTGTGTGGTTTAATATTAAGTTAAAACCTTCATGTACTTATGGTTCCAAACATCTGTTTAACCTTATTTCATATTCACGCTATCTCTTTGACAATCTCAAGAACGTTATAGATCCGGTTATTCAAAGAAATGGGTATTTTGAGGCTCCAGAAAATCTCCTTTTTCCATGCTATGTGATGAATGCAAAATTCAAAGAGAACTTGGTTTACGACGTGTTTTAAAAGCAAGAACAGAAAGTAGAGGCCGAGTCAGGAAGTTTAAAGTTCCAAATATAAACTTCGATGCAAAGGATTACATCGACATGATCTCATGGCCTGAAAATGACGTAATTGAACCTCCCTTGTTAAAACATGTTTCCAGTGACTCTCTCAAAGACGACTTTATACGGAAGACATCTGAAGATGAACCAAATAGTAAAGTAGACCCGGTTATCGACTTTCCCCGTCTTCCTTGTCACACGCAAGCAGTGGAAAGAACTGGTGCCCGAATCGGCTCAAAATGTTTGTGGTTCAACCGCAAGAGAAGGATATATAAGAGCAAAAATTGACTCACGTAGGAATATGCCAAAATTTAATACAAAAAACCAGTTTAATGTAGCAATGAAGTAGAAACAAACATTTTGCAGATGTAACATTTGTAATCATTAAGGATACAAAAGTAAGAAATACAAAATTTTACAAAACAATTTATTTTATTATTATTATTATATTTTGTAATTCATTATTTTTTCCAACTCTAATGCTTATATATGTATTTAAAACCGTCTTTTGTAGCATTATATATACGAGAAATTCATAAAAAATAATTTAACAAAGTTGATAATTTTTCATTTTTTTATAAACTTTAAGCTCTTTGCGGCACCTCAAGATGTTGTAGTATTGCAACCAAATTTTTTACCCCTCTTTTTGAACTTAAAATGCAACTTTTCCCCACTATTACTAAGCTGAAATTAAAAAAAATAATTTAAAAGCCATTTTCGTTCCACCCTAATATGGATCTCTAAATGCAGTCTCGTTCAACAGATCGAGATGAGATTTCAGGTATAGTTATTCAGAGATATGAGGTCGGAATTCTGTGAATTTCGGCAAAATGGCTCTCATGATTACCCCGGTTATAGTTACGAATAAGAACGCCTACTTTTTCCTATCGAGAAATGATCACCACATGCGAAAACCCTAAAGAGCGTTGAAATGGTACGTGTATCACAAAAAACGGACGCACAAAATACAAATCTGCAAATTGCCAACTAAAACACGATCGGAGCAATGGAGGCCGCTCACCAAATATTTAGCTTAGAAAACCGATTAAATTGCCTGTGATGGCACTCATGTGAACTTTGGCCTCTGTCAAATGCAAATTTCCATCGTGCGCCTCAATCGCGTTTTTGTTGGCCGTTTGCAGAGCTTTTTTTTTTTTTTCTGTCCTTGCATAATGCGTCCGTTTTTTGTGATACACTTACCGTTCCATTTCTCTTTAGGGTTTCCTTATGCGCTGAGCATTTTGCGACAGGAAAAACTTAGACTTTGTCATTTGAAAATTTCGTGCATGTAACTATAACCATAACCGTGAGCGCCATTTGTTGAAATTCACAGAATCTCGAGCTCATACCTCTGAATAACTATACCTGAAATTTCATCTCGATCTGTTAAACGGAACGGAAGCTAGAGGCCCATATATCGGCAAAGTTTCTTTATGACCACCTTGTACTTCTTATATTGAAAATGCATTCCCAAAATAATGCATGCCACTTGTAAACTGGAAGGCGATATCGAATTTATTCCAACAAAATAATCTTTGGAAAAGTATTGAAAGGTTTATTATAATACTATCTAAAATTCTTAATGTTCCCTGTGCTCAAATAGCTGTGGACCGACATTGTCCAATACAACCAGGTTCAGTGCATTGCAAATTGTGAGTATCCTTTCACTCCTATCCTCGATTTCTGACGCAGTTTGGCCTTTGTGTTGCCCTTGCGCCTAATAAATTTGAAAAACAACCAACCAACCTATCCTGGATTTCACTACTTTAATATTCGAAACATTGGGAAAAGTTGTCTTTCAGTTAAACTAAGATTTTTTATTCTAAATACCTTTAAAAATATTTCAAATTGTATCAATAAATCGCAAATTAGGATCATAACCATTACATGTGGGAAAGGGAAATGGGGGTGGATTTATGGAAATTTCATGTTGACAGTGACGTTTCTCTTGCTTTGAAGATCAAATGTGCAACTTGTTCTTCCTCAAGATTGGATTAACACTGTAGATTTGAATACCTCCCACCCCCACACCTTTCCCGAAAAACCCCACACGTACTATTCCTTATATAGTTTGGTATGTTGTGCTAAAAATTATATTATGCTTTTGTATAGAGTATTTTGTCACTAAATTCGAAGTTCAATTAGTTGCGAATAATTTACCTTTTGTACTTAAATATTATAGTTTTGTTTAATGTTAAAGTAATCCATTTCATTTTTAATCCCGCTTAGGAAAAAAACCCTAGCATTTTCAAGTGTACTTTCCTTCTTGAACAAATGATTATTGTTAAAAGAACGAGTAATATTTGCAGAAATTATTGCTGAAAAACCATACAACATCAGTGAAAAACCACAAAAAAATCATTAAATTAAATCCAGCAATTTTGATAAAAATATATATTCGAAGTAACTACTTTTAAGAAGTAGGTTCCTGGATTGAATTGTTACAAAAAAATTAAGTTTTATTATTAACACACGTTTCAAGAAAAATCAAAATTTTTCTTTTTTAGTGAGGAAAATGTGTTAAAAAGTATTTAAAAATTAAATAATTAACAAATCGTTTTTAATAATAATTGTCTTTTGCAATGCAATTATAGTGTTCATGAACGCCTACATGATTATTTGCAGGGAGATGTAAGGCGACAAAGGTTTTTGCTTAATCCTTGATTTTTCGAAGATGGGAATTGGATTTCCTAATTGGATGTTAGTTAATAATTGTTCATTAATCTTCTGTTCAAATTGATGAATTAATATCCATATATATTTTTTTCTTGTAAATTTTACCACTTTTTTTTCCACGTTACTTTATTTTTTGAAACCCAGAGGGGAAGGAGTGCAAGTGCATGCTTCTTATGTCCCTGACATTGTATCTATTATAAAAATTGCAGTGCTTCGCGTAGGGAATTTTCTGTAGTAGCAATAGTCCGCCAGTTGGTTGTATTCAGATTATCTGGCGCCGTCAGCAACACGAGGGCTATAATGCGCCGAAACATTCGTCATTAGACAAGCCAACATACATTTACAAACACCCATGCCTAACACGGGACTCGAACCCGCAACCTCGCGGTCCAGAAGCTAGCACGCTAACCACTATACCGTTTGGTCGGCCAATAGTCCGCCAGAATTTTAAAAAGAAGAATTTTTCCAGAATTTGTTTTTTGATCAACCTTTATACAATTCATTATACAAAAGTCACCTATTTGATCAATAATTTTCATCTATTTAATTCCGTGTTAAAGTGCTATTTTCCAACCACTTTTACACGTTTAATTATTTTTTTTCGAAACTGCAATTTGAAAATATAAAAAAAAGTTGTATCGAAATGAAGCACTTGTACTTCTCAGTTTACTGAATTGGTTTAAGATTGTGGGGGAAAATTCTATCTAACTGCAAGGTATAAATGTCTCTCCCACCCTGCCCCCAAATAAAAGCGCTTCCAAAAATAATCTCCTTTGTTTGGAGAGGAAGGGTTAATTTACTAAAAAGAAATGAAAAATTAAATGAATTTGAAGGAACTTTAACTATAATGTGATGGGAATTTACTTAAAATTTGACATTAAGTGCGTATTAATAAAATGCCATAATATATTAAAAATTGTTTAGACGGTAATTTAAAAATAATTCAAACTAATTTCACATGAAAAAAAAACAATTCACAATTAAATAAAAAAAATACATTAACAATTAGTTTTACATTAATTAATAATTAATTATGCAGAAATTATTCATATATTAATTAAAAATTATTTATACGTTAATTTTACATTAATAAAAATTAGTTAACAATTTATTAGCACCTTAATTTATATTTTCTACATTTACACCGGACATGCCTTGATTTCAGTCGGCAAAAGGATGTCTACGCCCCCCAACCAAAATTCTTAGCGACGGCCCTGCTGAAGTGTTTTAAAATTCTTGAATGGATATAAATGATTTTTGAAAAACCTTCGTTTTGAGGGATTATTAATGTTTTAAAATAGAGATTTATCATTTTCGAGCTAAATCAAACCAGCCATTCTTCATTTTTCTAAGTAACGTAACAAAATACTTACATTTTGACTAAAATTTCACAAGTAAATTTTTAATTTTCAGGGTGCATATTTTAAGTTATTTAAATATATAAAAAATATTAAATAATGCAGTTTTTCAGATTGAAATTTTATTTTTACTAGGTTTAAAGTAATTATGCCATTGCTTAAAAAATTACAACACATTATCAGAATTAAAGTGTGACTAAACTATTTTTATATTCTCATTATAGAGAGATAAATTCCGATTCTTAATATCAAAAAAATAAGTACATTTCATTATTTCTCATAGCACAAAGTTTGTTAGCGATTACTTAGATTTTGCTCAATTTTCAAATATCAACAAATTTCTGAAAATAAAATTCACTTTCGTGGGAAGGCTAAAAATGTTTAAAGATTATTAAATCATTAGTTCTCTTAATTAAGATTTCATATTAATCAATAAAAAAAGGTTGTGCTAAATTTAGTTGAATTTGTGTGCATAACTTATTATTAAAAGTAATGGTTAGTGTCTGGAAAAAATCTAAAGCATTTATAAAATTTTAAAAGTTTAAAATACAGATTACTGTAAATGCTTAGCACATTAGCGTAACAGCTTTTAATTTTTAGAGCAATATTTACGTATGAGTCTGGTGAGGTAAAACTCAACCGTTATAAATCATTCCTTCTTCCATTTGCTTCTCTACGAAATCTCCTAGTGAAATATTTTTCGCAAAATGTCTCCAAAATATTTTGAAGATGAAAGAGATAGAAATCAAACTTATCAATATTCATTCCACGCTCTGGACTTTCAGAGTTAATATGAAATAACTTCCTCTGCCGAGTGGAAAAAAATTAAAATACATCCTGAGATCTCCTCGTATTAAATAAATATGTTTCATCCGGTCTCTGAGGAAAGTCTAGAGTATGTTGTCACAGCAATGAATAATGCTCCTGGTATTTTGATTTTGTCAGGAATTCATAAGATGTCTTGTATCCTTTGATGACGCCTGAAAACATAATTTCTCTTTCGAGTGTAGTAAGGAATTGTGTGAAACTATTGGATATGATAAAGATAAATAATCGTTATAGCAAGCCTTTGATGATTATCTTTTTATATGTTTATATCTCTTATGTATTTGAATAAACAATTAGATCGGAAGAAGATTGTGAACCTTATTATTAGTTTATTATTGTTTTATAATTGATATAATTATGTATTAGTTTTCAATGTGAATGCAACATTTCACTTTACGGGGTGTGCTAAATCTACCCTCCATATCACATGGAAATATCATTTGCTGAACTAATTTCTGTTCCAGGAATATTACATGAATTCTTCCATTATTATCTGATCCAGGAACATTTCACTAATTTCGTAGTCCACCTTCAGTGACTGAATCCCTTTCTGATGCGGAATATTACATGAGTTTCAAAACAAACTTCTGTGTCCCATGAGTAATACAAGAATTCTTAAATCATATTATGACCCAGGAATATTATGTAAGTAACTGAATAACAATCACTTTATGACCTAGTAGTGTGGTACTATGAATGCTACTGTGTATTATTAGAGATACGAAATGTAGAACAACAAATTTTTTTCTCTAATTTTCGTTTGAATTTGGAAATATTTTAGCAACAAAAATCTAATTTATAAAAATTTATATAATTTGGAAAAAAAATCAAATTCTGCCGATTTGGCAATTTGTTAGATTTCAGCGATTATTTTGGAGGCAAAATTTATAAGATTCTAGACTAGTTTTTTATTTTACTTTTTGATTCCGGAGTGAGTCTTATTATGCGATACAAGTTATGAATCATAGAGATAGCTGTGCAGTGAGAGTTGCATATGTATGAAGTTTATTTGCTGATATGCAGTTCACAGCAAGAACCAGTTCATGATGCAACTGTATTACTGCAACAATAAACAAATATCAGTAGTAGTATTCTTAAGTGAGCATTAGGGTGGATCACAGTTCTATGTCAAAAAAAAGTTTCAGATTTCTGTCCAGCACAGTAACAAAAGGGTGCCAAATGATGTTCTGAAAATGCATATAAAATTTTATTAGAATGGGATGTCATCTTCTGGCTCCGGATTGACGTTAAAGAATACACATTTTGGGGAAAAAAAAACCCTTCTTTTTGATGTTTTGTGACAGAAAAGTTAAAAAAATTTTATATGAAAATGTATTTATAAAAAATTAAATTGCAAGAGTAACATTTATTTATTGCAATTAAATGTTGAAAAAAATTGCATTTATATTATTATTATAATATTTCAAATGGCGTGAAAATCGAATCTTTCTTGCTGTAGAATTTCGGCATGCTTTTCATGACTGTGTAGAGTGTTGGGATGAGGAATTGATAAAACTTGCGGAACTTTTTATATTTTTATTTAAAAACAATTATTAAGTTAAAACTTTAAAATCAATTCTAGCAAGGTAACATTTTTGACATTCCAGATTAGACAGATGAAGCATAACACCCAGGCTGGCGTGGCCGAGAAAGAGAGCAAAGCTAACATTTGAATCTTCTTATATAGGGAAGTTTATTTGCATATGTGCTCTTCTTCTTGAAGGAGGGTTTCACAAGGTCAGCTCTTTTTGTTTTGACGCGCCGCAAATAATACTGACGCGCAGCAAGATCAGTTTGCTCGAGCCGCCACAGTACCCCCTTGCCAGTGATAACGTAGGATTAAAGCAGTGTGGCTTCAAATTCTGGAATTAAAAAAACAACATTAGTACAATAAACGAGGTGAACAAGGTTGAAAACGAAATTTCACTCTTCTGCCAGCTCTAGTGACATATTGATCACTTTTAACTTCTTCAGGAAGTGCTGGTGCTTTAGAATCTTTGGTTTCGGTTTCTTGAGCGACATACGCAGGTTTCAATCTATCCTTGCTAATTGTAGTTCGTTTTCCTTTTACGATCAGCCTGAATGTGTTGGGAAACCGCTGAATAACTTCAAATGGTCCATCATATGGAGGAACTAGAGATCGGCGAATTGCATCACGCCTTACAAAAACGTGGGTACTAGATTCCAAGTCTTTATGCACAAAAATCTTCTTCCGATTATGAGCAGAAGTAGGTACCGGTCGTAACATCTCCATGGTTTTTCTTAGCTTGGTTACAAAGGAAATAGGATCTTCGGAAGTTTTGTTGTTATTCTGTGAAATAAATTCTCCTGGTAGTCGTATGTTCGTACCGTAAACCATTTAAGCTGGTGTCGCTTTTAGATCTTCTTTCAAAACTGCTCTCCAACCCATCATAATTGTTGGCAAAGCGTCTGCCCAACTTTTATCAGCATGGCACATAATCGAAGACTTTAGGTTTCTGTGAAATCTTTCGATCAATCCATTAGCTTCTGGGTGATATGGACTTGTACGCATTTTTTCCACTCCAACTAATGAGGACAGAGCCCTAAAGAGGTTTGATTCGAACTGTGTTCCTTGGTCACAAGTGATCTTTAGTGGAGTTCCAAAACGCACGATCCATCCTTCGTATAACGTTCTTGCTACCGTTTCTGCTGATATATCGGAAATGGGAATGGCTTCTGGCCATCTTGAAAATCTATCAATGCAGGTTAAGCAATAGGAGTATCCTCTAGATGGTGGTAAGCGACCTATAATATATATATGAATATGGTGGAAACGCGATGACGGTACTTCAAACAGCCCAGGTGGGGTAACTGTGTGTCTGCTAACTTTAGATCGTTGGCAATTTAAACAGGACCTTGCCCATAGTGTGCAGTCTTTGCGAATAGAAGGCCAGACGAACTTCTCAGTAACTAGGCGAGTTGTTGATCTGATTCCAGGATGCGCTACGTTATGCAGTGTGTCAAAGATCTGCTTCCTAAAAGCTTTCGGAACAAACGGGCGGATGACTTTAGTAGCGTAGTCGCAATAAAGGCTTGACTTGCTATTTTCGATCATCATAGGTTTGATCCTTAGGCTTGTATTATCAGGATTTTGCAAGAGATCTTGTAACTCTGTATCTGCAATTTGAGCTTCTGCCATGGATTCATAATTGATTGGAGAGGGAAATTCTATGGTTCCAATCCGAGATAATGCAACGGCGACATCATTGTTACAGCCTTTGATGTGTTGGATATCTGTCGTAAACTGCCCAATGTAATCCAAGTGACGAAGCTGTCTTGGGGTGCATTTCTCTGGTTTCTGTTTAAAAGCATACACTAGAGGTTTGTGGTCAGTGTATAGAGTAAAATGTCGACCTTCCAACATGTAACGAAAGTGCTTTACAGCTGAATATGCAGCAAGTAACTCTCGATCGTAAGCACTGTAATTCCTCTCAGCAGGCGATAACTTCTTTGAGAAAAAAGCCATTGGTTGTGGTCCTTGGGGCGTTATTTGATTTAGTGCCGCTCCCATTGCTGTATCTGAAGCATCTACGCAAAGAGAAATAGGTGCATCTGAAGATGGATGAGTTAAAACAGCTGCTTCAGCCAAATCTTTCTTGCATTTTTCAAAAGCTTGTTCCGATTCCACATATTCAGCAATTAATCTGTTCTTCAAGGCGTTGTATTTCCCTGTCGCCGATGGTTTGATGATCAGGTCAGAAACGTGGGACAAAACCTCTGTCTCGATGCTGGCTACTATTGTGTTGAATTTAGTTTCATCTGTTGTTATCCCAACAGTGATAAACTGGCTTTCCACTTGTGCAAAATATAATGCTGGATTCTTGCTCCAGAAAGGTGGTGCCCGGAAAGCAATTCTTGAAATATTTGGATGATGGTCCTCATTGCTGCGCTCTGGTATTCCGACCTTTTCATCTTGGTTACCACTTTCATTCATCTTTTTAGAAAATTCCGACGTTTAAGTTTTCACCAAACACTCCAATCTCCAAGGTATCAGAAAGCTGCTTTTCTCCAGGATAAAAGTTCTTTTTCGAGAGTCACCAATCTGTAGAGTGTTGGGATGAGGAATTGATAAAACTTACGGAACTTTTTATATTTTTATTTAAAAACAATTATTAAGTTAAAACTTTAAAATCAATTCTAGCAAGGTAACATTTTTGACATTCCAGATTAGACAGATGAAGCATAACACCCAGGCTGGCGTGGCAGAGAAAGAGAGCAAAGCTAACATTTGAATCTTCTTATATAGGGAAGTTTATTTGCATATGTGCTCTTCTTCTTGAAGGAGGGTTTCACAAGGTCAGCTCTTTTTGTTTTGACGCGCCGCAAATAATACTGACGCGCAGCAAGATCAGTTTGCTCGAGCCGCCACAACTGCATTTTTTTTTTTTTTTGTGAAGCCTTCTCTCCCAGATATTTTTGATCTATGTAGTTGAAGCTTCTGACATTGTCTTGATTGCATTTTTAAAAAAAATGTGTAAAAGTTCTCTTTCTGACTTCTTCAGAAACAAAAAATTGGATATCTTTATCGGGAATGGATTGCAATATTTGTGGATCAGGTATATTCTCTTGACAGTTAATGAGATCGGTGTAAGTTAATGCCTAAAATTTAATAGTGGGGATACGAAACAGTTGGAGTTTATTTGTATGAATGATGTGGAATTTAAAAATGCGACGGCTGCCATTTCACGGATGTATGGTTTAAATACGGTCAACATTGAGGTCAATAAATTTACAGGGTTAGTGAGGAAACACTTTCTTTAAATAACTGGATCTATTTTAGTTTCCAGTTCCGTGGATAAATACTTATAGTTGAAGTGATGAGTTTGAACAGGCTGTGCTCCATCTTTACAAGAAGAATGAGTTTTGATTGCAAACCAAAGCGTAAACCCTCATCGAAAGTTGGACACATAGAATTTCATTATCTCGAGTTAGCCATCATCCATAAGACATTTTACCTGGTGATTTGTATGCTAAATCCTTAAAAAATATGCCTTTTAATATTATTGAAGCTATATGTTTGGTCTGGGCTAATACCTTTAACAAAAAACTTGGAAAACTTTGTTAGAAAAAAAAGGGGAAAAAAAATCTGATTTTATTTTTTACACATTTCTAGAACTAGCCAATTTTCTCTGAAAATGTCTTTGGAATCGTTGTGTTGACATCAATATGTAGAAACAAGTGTCGAAAGGATAATTCGTTAATATTCAGCAGGCAGATAATTCCCTGTAATGGTTTATCTAACATTTTTCCAAGGAGGCGTATGATACCTCCACATTTGCCAACTTTCACGTTAGTTCCGTCACATCTAAATGCCACCACATATTTCCTGATTCCAGGAAAAATCTGTGATTCAGATGAGCTAGACTGTGGTGTAATATAATCCAAGTACATCGACTCTGATTCTATTATAAGGAAATATGCTCTTCAATAATCAATGAAACATGCTCTTCAAGAATTGTTCTGTAAATATAATTTCTTATCGTTTTCTGATATAATTAAAGTTTTATCATTCCGTCTGTCGAAAAACAAAGCAGGAATTTGTAGAACTTCGTTTTCTTCTGCTGTCAATTTTCGTGATATCTATTTTTTCCGGAGAAAAGTATTTTTAACAATAATTTTCGAGTTGGATGTGTGAAGAAATTCTGAAGCAATAACTGCCCCAGACCTATCTGATACTTCATATCTATTACACACGTTCTTTAAGAATGTGTCGAAGAAGTGTGGAATACATCGTCACTGTCCGAATGACTAGATTCAGTTAAAGTTGAATCATTATAGGATTCTCTGTTTTCTTTTTGAAGCTGAAACTGTGATTTTTACTTAAGAATTTTCATTTTCAAATTGTTCCTTATTTTATTCATTGGAACACTATCTTAGCCTTCAATCACCATTTTGATCGATTAGGAGCCTTTATTCTCTGACTGGTACATTTTGGTGTCTGGAGCAAATGCACTCATGAAATTTTCTTACACTTTCAAGACAAAATGTCAAACAATATTTTACTAGTCTTCTGGAAGGATAAAGTCTTTTAAATTCTTCTTTGGTATCTTTAAAAAAAAAAAAAAAAAAAAAAAAAAAAAAAAAAAAAACGCGTTTCAGATGATGCGCCTTCAACATTGCTTTTACTCGTTTGACAGTAGAAATGTTTTTGGACATTAGGATATGGAAACACTTGACCATATTTTTTTTTGGTTTTTGCCGCGACAATATTTCCTCTTTTTTTATACGTGTTTTTTGTTAGTTTCATTATCACGTTTTATCATAAATCGGTTCCACTCATAGAACTTCATAATATCTTTGTAGATTAGTAACATGATGCATTTAATGTTACTTGAATGACCACACAATTAATATTTCTACTTCGAAAGAGTTCGATACATGGAAAAAAAAATAAAAAATTACAAACTAGTGCAACACAACCTCACTTTGTTGCACTGGAAAAGTAGGCGGGACGCATGCAAGAGCGTTGGTGTTCCTCGACTCTCTACACTCCACCCACCCATCCCTTACACTTGCAATCATGACACATTGTCAGTATATGTATGAAGAAAAAAAAATGTCTGTTGGTTAGAATCCTAATTAAAACTTTCCTTGGGAAAAAAAAAAATCGAAAATATATAAAAAAAAAAAAAAATTGGAAAAATATCGAAAATTCGATATCAATCCGGAGGCAGTTAGACTTATCAGAATATAATAAAATTTCTTATGGATTATTTTGAGACCATTTTGCACCTTTTTATCTTTGTACCTCTTGAAAAAAAAAAAAAGTTTCTTTTTGTCCACACTTTTGAGCATGCCTCCTTTCCAAGGCAATCTTGAAATAGGTACGGATGGTTTCAACATATACATTGTACCATTATGACTTAAATGAATTTATAATTGTTTTGAACATAATAATCCTGTATTTCAAAGGGAATCCTTCAGAAAGCTTTAAGAATGAGAGAAAACTTGGTTAATAATTTTCAGCCAGCACTCGAAACAATTTATTTATTTTACCTTCATTTAAACATGTATTTCCTTTCCTTTTAGTGTTAAAATTATGTATTTTTATATTCAGTAAACTTTCAATTAAGTTTTAACCGATCTTATCGAAAGAATGTTCTGCTTATGTATTTATGTTGGCGAAAATGTTTATTATCATATCCCTGAGCATCTAACAGGCTAGTAACATTGTTCTCTAACTCATTTTTTACTAACAGGCCAGTAACATGTTTTAATATACTGAAAAAACCCTAGTAGCATAGCAACTTTTTCCAATTTCACTCTACATTGGCCATTCTCAATAATGAAGGTTATAATTGTTGTGTTCCGATATCGTCGAATCTTGCTCAATGCTGGATAAAATGTAATGGAAGTTTTGAAATGTTGATGCAAAGTTTTAAATTTGAAATATCTGATTGATAAGAAAGGGCGGAAGGCAAACATAGGTTTCGTGATGTTTTTAATGAGTTGATTTTCTTAAAAATTTGTATATTTTGGAACGATGCTCAAGTTTCGATCAGAATTGTCCAATCTTCCACAACTCCTGCTTCCAACATTGGTCAATACTGATGTGCTACCTGGGAAATGTAAGAAATCAACACTCATATACTGAAACATCGTATTGTTCCGAAATGAATAGAAAAAAGATTTGTAGCAAGTTCAATGAAACATATTTTATTTATTTATTTTTTGTAACTTTTTTTTTCCTTTTAAAGTCAAAACAGATTTTTCTTTTTTAAATAATGGATATCGATTTTGATAAAAACGTTAACTATTAAGGTTGAATGTTCTGTCAATTGGGAATTGTACTGGCACCTGAGTAGACAGTAAAATTCCTCTGTGTTTCCATTCGAATGCAGGATAAGTGATATAAACTAATTTATCAATTTACTTCCATAATAAATTACAGCTAATTGAAATGTAAATTTACTTGTGTTATATAATCTGAATTAAGAGCACTCAAGTATGACCAGATTTTTTTTTAATTAAAAATACTATTCTGTAAGTAAATGTTGAATAACTAATACACCATGCATTAAGAATACATTTTTAACTCGTTAAGTTATAATACGACAACGAAGGTTACATTACAAGTTCAGCTACTCTATTATTAATTATACGGATATGGAGCTTTAGTAAAGCTGTTGAGTTTTAAGAGTGTGTTTGAATTATGGTATTTAAATTTAAATAATTTCCCCATTCAAGATATTCTTTATAATCGGAAGCTACCTTATAGATGTTTTCTCAGCTTATTTTTAACTTATTAAATAGTATAATAATAAAAGTTCTTTAAGAAATGGAGTTCGAGAAGACTTATGTGAAATAATCCGATAGCTTATTTTGCTTTAGTGCATAGATTCTATGCAAACAGAAAAATCAAATAAGTTTCCTATCTATTATTATTAGAAATATCTTGTAGAATATACTAAGCTTTAGTGAAAAATATCTTTTGAAATCGAAAAGAATAAAAGTTTTATTACTTTTTGCATACATCTACTACCATAACTTTTAATGGAAATATATTGTTCTATAAAACTACTTAGTAGTTGAAAAAATAAAGAGGTTCACATTTTCCATGATCTAAAGATATATGAAAAGTAGTTTTGATTCTTAGATTTATAAATCAAAGGGATTCAAGTTTTGATTTTGAAAGAAAAAAATGCCTTATATATACGATTCGAGGCAAAGATCATCATATGAGAAATTTTGGATTTACCTTAAACTATGTGAGGCACTTTTATTATCCATTACTAACTGCAATCTGAATCTCATTTCATGAGAGGAATAATAACTAATAAAACAATAAGGCAATTGAATTTGAGGTTCCTCTTATTCCTCTTCAATTACGCTGATCAGATTTCAATTATTTAACAATACCTTAATAAAACGAACTTATAATTCAGAAACATGTTTTTCATATTTTTTACTATGCAATTTTTTTCATGTTTGGTAACTATACAATTTTGAAAATTTTCCACAGAATGACTATTAAAAAAGTACCAACTCAACAAAGCGACAGCATTTGATTAGGCTCTTTTTCTTTTTAATTTACATTGCTTTTTCAAAAAGATTTATTTAATTATCCATGAATAATGTCAGTTAATGATTTAGAAACACATATTTTCAACATTCATGTGTGATAGCTAATTTTCAAATTATTAAGAAAGGTCTGATTGAAAATATAAAGTTAAATAATCAATTGGATTTTAATATTTTGTGTGCCTAGAATATCAAGAGAAATGATTTCAAATATCTAGTACATTTAATACTTTCATACTTGGATCTGATATTTCAGATTTCATATATGAAAGCTATATTCAAGTGCCATTAAAATTGAATTTACTACTCTTTCTTGATATCTTCATTTCAATATAAAACGATTTATAGTTAAACGTCTAGGAAGCATCTTTGAATTTCTCCTCTAGAAAATATATTTTATTCGTGCCATATTTACGCCGATTTCTATTTAAAAGTAGTTATCTTTTGGCTCTAAGCAGAATAAACATAGAACGTCTTTGGAAGTTTCAAGTTTATTTCTTCTTTTCTATCATATTTAAAATATAAGTGGCTTTTTTAATTTGCGGAATATTTTTTATTTGAAAATCTAGAAGATTTTGTGTCTGTATGCTGGGAATATAAGTCGTAACGTCTTTCAAATGTAATTTATATAATTATCAATAAGTTACATTTACTAATTTAAGTGAGAAAATTACATTACTTAATATAATGAGCTATTTTTGTAAACACTGAAAAAAAATAAAAGACTTAAATGTAGGTTTAGAGACAAAACTTTTCATATCTTTTAGGACATTGAACACATTTCAGTCTAATTCTTGTTGAGTAGCAGCGGTTAACCTTGCGAAATATATTTAAATGCTCATTATGTGAAATGAATTTGCTGGAAGCTTAATATTAAAGGCTTAGAATTACAGAGAAACAC
The DNA here is from genome assembly GCA_963978545.1 of Linyphia triangularis. Lineage (NCBI taxonomy): Eukaryota > Metazoa > Arthropoda > Arachnida > Araneae > Linyphiidae > Linyphia > Linyphia triangularis. The sequence goes on along the minus strand of OZ021731.1, from coordinate 49,666,986 downwards.
ACATTATTTCCTTTATTAAATTTAATCTGATGATGTATTATAATTTCCAAAAAATTAAGCAACTAAAGCGATAGTCGAATTAGTGATAATTAAAAACTAGAGGTATCTAAAAGCATGAGCCGAAAAGGCATTTCATTCTTGTTTCCAATTATATTAGCACCAACATTTTGAACACATGATGGTCCATGGTTTCAATCTCACACAATTAAAGCTCGAAGTATTCATTTTAACTTAAGTTTAAACATTTCAAAAATAAGCGACTTTCCTTACTTACAAAGAATTTCAACTAAAATACGTGGAAAAAAAAATGATAAAAGAAAGAAAGGGGGAAAAAAAAAAAAAAATTCGTTCATTTAGAGCCAAATCGCAACTTTTCCGCTCTATTAGAATTTGAAACAAAAATAAAATGTTTTTTCGGTTCACTCTATTATGTAATTTAATATACACTAAAATAACCGAAAAGCTAACCTGTACAGAGGAGATATTGGAAATAATCAATCATACCATAACCCAAATAAACACCATCGTTTGTTTCAACCACAGTTCATATAAGCGATATACATCAGGAATGAAACTTCTAGAGACATTACTAGAAACTTCTACAGCTGTTCGTGCATTTGGAATAGCAAGGTATAAACATTTTAGCCAGTTCAAAGTGGTATTAGATTTGAAGATTGAGATATGAAGCACGCAAGAGGTAAATAAAAATGTAATTTCAATGCTATCATTGAAAGAGTGTACTATAACTACAAGAATTGCATCAAAACATTGAACTTGTGACATCAAATATGGTCAGAAAATGACTGTTGGTGTAGACAACAAGTTCTGGATCTCTACAATCCTTAAACGGAATAGGCATGCCCAATCACTCAAAAGACATCAGAATTAAATTTTGAGTCATTGCAGTTTTTTCTGACATTTAAGTGTAAAATAGTGGATAGAATTCACTAAGATTCAAAGTAACTGATTTTAAGTTTCAGGTATGATTTCATGTGGACATTCTCAAATTCTCTGAACCATTCGTGCTTTTCAAATCTTATTCTACCTTGATTTATTTATTGAATTTAAAGCATATAGATTTTTTAATGTTTATTAAAGGGTAGGATGTAAAAAAATACTTTTCTAAAAATTTTGAATTCAACATATGTTAAGGTTGATATCAAGATTGTGTCCAAACTTAAAATATCAATAACCAACTGTCTTTGGCCTCTAATAAAAATTACTGATTTTCGCCCTATTTAACTGATAAATAATTTTAAATTGTGACATCTATCTGAATATATAACATTTCCTCCCACTGCGGAAAAATTGAGTTGAAACTTCTAGAAAATAGCTTCCATCATTAACTGTACTTAAAAGCAGCATGAGTTTACTTCGGAGGCATCATTAAGCCTAATGACTTTGTAATTAGACAAAGTGCAAGCTTCACTTATCTAGTGTCTAGCAAACTTTTCTTTCAACTAAGATATTATGTTTGGTATTCATGGAGTGCTGTTTTACACAATTAATTGCAAAGTTACTAACTTTGCTTAAATTTCAATATTTTGTTAAATGATGATAGAATAAAAGAGGAATAATTGTTGTTTAAGAAATGGACATTCAATTAATAAATATTTAAAAAAAATTAAAGGGGAAAATATTCAATGATTGAAGCTTAAAGAATGTTAAGGGAAGATATTTAAGAAACAAATGTTTAAGGAGAAAATATTTGAGAAGCAGATATTCTGATAGCTCTCACATAGGATAGATTTTTTTTTATATAAATAACATTTGCATTGTTGCAATATTTTAGCTTAGCTGCATTTTACACTAGAAACATAATTAACTAAAATACCAAATATTGAACGCTTACTAATAATTATGTTGAAACTATGAAAGTAAAACTTGCCAAAAGTAAATATTATCCAGTTGGAGTAATTAAATGAGATTGACAGAACAAAAGACGATCATAGTTTTTATTTACACTTTCTGTAAATAATTGGTTATAATAGATAAAAATAAATTTGTTTGAACAGTTCCTATTTGACAGCTTACAGATTTATAAAATGTATAAAATAAAGAGCCCTTAATTTAATTAGATTAGGAGTTGAATTAACTATTCATGCAATAAAACTATATATGCATTGGATTTTACTTTGTATGCACCTTTATGTACCTTTACATGATTAATTTCTTTTTAAAAAATAACTTAAAGGAATACATTATATACACAGATTTAATATACTATTAATGAAAGGTTATTTTAGTGAATTAAGTATATTTCTTTAACAATTACATTATATCATTTGTAGAAAAATATTTGTTTCTTAAAAAATTCATATTATCAGTTAATTTTGCTAAAATTTAATATATCTTGAGATAACTGTTTTTTTAAATTTTTTTTTGCTTCGAGATTTAGTACTTTATATAAAATGAATAATTTTATATAACATTTTAAATAACTAATTTTTTTATGATATTACATTTAGAAATGCCGATTCATTAAAAATCGAAATTTTTAAATTTATTACCTTTTATTAAAACTCTATGCAATTGTAATTTATAATAAAATTAATTAAAATTTTATATTTGTACTGTTTAAAATTTTTTTTACAGTAAAATCAATCCATAAAAATATTCACAATTTAACTACAGGTTGACATACAGCCATCTTTAACATTGTGCACAGAAAAGTGAGAGATACAGGCTATTTTAACAGAACATTTTTGTTTATAATCAATCTGCAATAAATTAATGAGGTTTGAGATCTGAATCACGTAAATATTCAGATAATGATGTGGAATTATTATTGAAAATAAAGTTAAAATAATTGCTGGTAAATGTAAAAACTATATATTAAAGCAAAAAGTTCCTAATAATTAATTTTTATGGCAAAATGGAAGGGGTGATCGGAGCATTATATTTTTGAGCTCTTTCACATTTAAATCCATTTTGTTGATTGTAGGTTATTTTTTAAAAAATAACAACTGTTTATGTTTTAATTAAAAGGGCATGCAATTATAACAGTTTTTACACTAAACATCATACTTTTTTTTTTCATTTATTCTCTAGTTGTTTTTACATTTTACAAACTCAAGTTTTTGAAAAAATTTACAAAATTTTAACAACACAATTGAAGGCTACAGATAGAGATCGGCTAAATTGTTACAAACGTAAAAACTATACTTTTGAAAAAATATGAGGGTGATATTTTACATAGATTTTAGTAGTATTTATATAGGGAGCAATATTGCAACTTAACGGTTGGTGACTTATCTTAGAAGGCACCAACAAATTGAAGCACCCAGGATACAAAAAACTACCCAACACTTTTCTTGCAGAAAACTTCCATACTTAATATCTAACATTCAGGAACTATCAATCAAAAAGCTTTTGGTAATTCAATCACACCCCATCTGAGGGATTGATGATTCTACGGGGAATAATTTCCTAGCTGCTTCTTATTTCTCACCAAAGAAAAAAAGAAGATAGTACAATAATAGGGTTAGGGATAGAAAGCGACTTTGCTTTTATCCAAATTTGGTTTCGTCTTTTCTGCAATCTAAAGAATACAGAATGTTGGTGAACAGGTTTGAAATTATTATACTTTAAATTTGTCCTTTTGAGAACTGTGTGGATTAAGTACATCCTACTGAAAGGAAAAACACAAATAATATAATCTGCTTTATAGATGTCATATTAATTACCTATATTTTGATATAATTTAAGGACTAAAAAGGCATATGAACGCAATGAGGTATCGCAATTTTCACATAGTAAATTTACTTTTGCTTTTTATATTATAGTTAACGTTAAGCAAATTTATACATTTCTTCTTAATATGTTAAATAAATGTTTTAGTACTATATGGAATCACTGAGTATTATATTCATAGTAATGAATCAAAATGTTTAAAAAGAATAAAAATACTATGTAATTAAGAATAAAAAAGAAAGGCGTTAAAGAATTAGAAAAACAAATTTTGTATTCAAATGGGCGAGATATATTATTCAAAATGTTATCTTCATATTTGGTTTTGGTTTTTTGGACGTTTTTTACTGGCATTATCTTAAACAATTTGTTCTAAAGAACCATTGTCTTCCTGAAATTTTCAATTATTCAGAGCTTCAGACTGACGATATCACTTTGAAATAGGCATTTATTTCTTCTAAAAATTTCACACCTTTTATCTTGCGACTGAACTACTCCATAGAAAACAAAAGATAGCTTTTTAAGAAAAAATAAAGAAAGTAATTTTTCCTATATTATATTTTGTTTTTGAAAAATAGAACTCATGAAAGACTACAATATAACACTGGAATTCAATATTAAATTCAAGTCAATGTAGATTGTTCACATCAGTAGAGATTGAGCAGCAGACGACAATGCGAATAAAAAAGTAAACATCGGGCAACTCAACTTTACTCCATCTTTTCCTTTTCTTTATTCAACAAAGTTCGCTTCAATTCTATGTTCTTAAAACATATTTCGAAAATATCACTCATGATACAGATAAAATAGAAATAACTTTTAACATTGTTCACGTTTAATATTGTTCTTCGGCAAAATGTGTGCTCGACAGAAGATAAGATAAAAAGGCATTTTGTTTCTGTATGTAGCAGAACTACTCAATAGCTAATGTGGGATATTTTTACTTTCAAAGTTGAATTCCTTTTTAATTATTTCTTGTATGAATTTCTGTAAAAATATTTTATTTAGAAGTATTTTATTTTCATTTTAAGGTGAGTTTTATTATCTGGTGTTGTTAAAACTTAAGCATACATATTATGCAACTTTGATGAGGTTGGTAATTTTCAAACGTTTTCTTATATTCATAGAATATTGTAAACGCTTGAAAATAATAAATGAAAACAATTTTGTATTTAAAACAATATCAATTTTGTTTTTATGATATTTTATATTACATTTTTCATGGATTTTGCATGTTTTATTTCATTTTATACCAATTAGTTATTTATTGTGATTGTTATATAAACGTATGCAAGCTATAAGAAAACGTATTCTTCCCTTACCACATACAACCAGCATCTAAAAAAATAAAAAGTAAAAAAATACGCTATGTATATTTTCTTATTGCTTTTAATGTTTTCCTTAATTCTTTTTACTAATTAGTTTCATAGGGAATTTTATCTGTAGAAAAATTTACTTTACGACACAATACAATTATTTCTCTATTTTTGTTAAAAATATACTGATATTTAAAGAATTCAACTGGTTTCGGAAACTTAAAAAAAAAAAAAAAATACCTATAATGTTTCTTTGAATAAAATTTTTGGAAAGATCATACTATGAAACTATGTAAATAATACAAACATAGTTTTTTAAAGTTTTATTTTTCAAAATACTCAAATTAATAGCTTACAGCATAAATAATACTCTGTCAAACCTCTATTAAAATTTTTCTAAAAATATCTTTTGAACTTAATGAGATAATACTGTTAACGTGGACATTGCAGTCGAAAATTTAAATTCCAACGATCGATTCATATTTAATCGATTTATATTCAAATTAAAAATTTAAAGTTAATAACTCATATTAAAATTATTTTTGATAGTTAACAGTGCTGTTAAAAAGGTAATAAAATGTATTCAAGGGGTAAAATACATTCAGCTAAGAATAAAAAAAAATACATGCCGTATTTAATTTTAGTAAATTATGTGAAGTTATGATTTATTTGCTTTAAATAAATTGTTAAATTCTCCATTATATTACGAACCATTCTTAACGGTAAACACACACACACACACACACACACACACACACACACACACACACACACACACACACACACACACACACACACACACACACACACACACACACACACACACACACACACACACACACACACACACACACACACACACACACACACACACACACACACACACACACACACACACACACACACACACACACACACACACACACACACACACACACACACACACACACACACACACACACACACACACACACACAGATTGTATTTGAGATTATCAAAACCGTATGTTCATATATAGTACAAGTATTGGCAATAGAAATTAATTTTGTCGGCAAATTCCATAAGTATTTCGGGTGTTTACTTTACAGTGATACATTATAAACAATTAAATAAGATTGGTGCATCGTAGATTTTAATTAAAAAATCCTCGTGAGCTTAGATTAGTATTCAAATGTTCTGAAAATTTTGAAAACTAAATTTGAAAATATTTGATTTCTACTTTTATATTTATGAATTTTATTCAAAAACGTTATTGTTTGGGTAATTTTGGAGACGCATTTTATATGTGGGAAAATATATATATATATATATACGAAAGTAAAAGTAAGTAATTTAAATTCCCAGAACACAATTGGTGAAAGTTTTCTTTATTAAGAAAGCTTTTTCTTAAAAAAAACCTACCAATTTTAATTGATGACAGTGTCCTATACATATCTCCCAAGAATAAACACAGTTCCTAATGGGGAATAAAACCAATAAAAGTTCTTTTTGATAGCCAAAGTGAAACATTCTTCAGTCTACGCTTAACCAACAAAAGACTGCATAAAAGGAATTTCAAGATAACCATTTCCCGATATTTACAAGTCAATGCAGGCTTTGCACAGGCCATCAGTGGAATGACCCTAAAAGTGGAAGTTTATGACCTAGATAATATTTTCTACGGGAAAAGCTATAAAATGTAAAATTCCTTCACAAAGATCCATTCCTATGCGTAGAATTTTCACATTCTCGTTTCATATATGGCGGACGCAAAATCAATACATATTTCTCTCTTGACATCTTTATTACGCTTTAGTTCTTTAAAGGAATGAACACTGTATATGTATATTTTGTTTAATGGTGGGGATGAATAAGGCAGGAAACATATTATTTGCATAGTTCTATGCAATATTATAATGGTGGTGGTGGTGGATCTCCGACAAAGCGATTATTAAATAGAAAAATGACAGGAATTAAACCCTATCTCTGTATACATATATAATGGTACTAGCTGAATACCCGTGCTGCGCTACGAAATTTTACCATTAGCATTAGCATTTTAGCGATTAAAAGACATTCATGTATTCTACATTTCAAACGTTTGCTCCCATTTCGATCCCGACAAATTGATTTATCAAAATAGGAACTTCCCTTTGTTGACATTTTAAACGAAATTTATAATTGTGAATAGTAAATTGGAATAGTTTATTGTGTTTATGTTTGCTCTTAGTTCTAAATTTCAAAGTAGTAGCTGTATTGGAATTGAGACAATAAGTTAATCCTCGTATAGTTTCAATGTTGCGTCGACTTTAATCCCTTAAAAATTCGTTAATCGATATTGGAATGACTTATTTTTTTAACATTTGCAAATATCAGAAATATGACTACATCGGAAGAGGAACATTCGGATATCCCTCGTTTGGAACATTTAACCCCTTTTCGACCCCTTAAAATTGGTTAATCGACAACGGAATAGTTTACTTTTTCTACATTTATCTTTATTGACATTCCTACCAATTTTCAGAGTTGTGACTATATGGGAAGTGGGATGTTCGAGTTTGGAATGTTTAACCCCTTTTCCACCCCTTAGAGTGGGTTAATCAAGCTCGGAATAGCTTAACTTTTCTATGTTTGTCTTTGTTGATATTTTTACCAATTTTTAGAGTTGTGACCATATGGGAAGTGGTACATTCGAATATTCCTCGTTTGGAACGTTTAACCCCTTTTACACCCCTTGATCCACCCGAGATCGGAATAGCTTACTTTTTCTCGTTTGTCTTTATTGATATTCACACCAGTTTTCAGAGTTGTGACAATATGAGAAGTAGGACATTCGAATATATCGCTCGTTTGGAACGTTTAACCCCTTTTTGACGTCTTAAAGTGGGTTAATCGAGATCAGAATAGCTTACTTTTTCTATGTTTACCATAGTTGACATTTGTACCCATTTTTAGAATTGTGACCATATGGGAAGTGGTACATTCGAATATCCCTCGTTTGGAACTTTTAACCCCTTTTAGACCCCTTAGAGTGGGTTAAAGGAGATCGGAATAGCTTACTTTTTTTACGTTTGTTTTTGTTGATACTTGCACCAGTTTTCAGAGTTGTGACGAAATGGGAAGTAGGACATTCGAATATCCCTCTTTTGGAACGTTTAACCCCTTTTCGACCTCTTAAAGGGGTTTAATCGAGATCGGATTAGTATGCTTTTTCTATGTTTAACATTGTTGGTATTTAAGCCAATTTTCAAAATTGTGGCCATGTCGGAAGTGGGACATTCGAATATTCCTCGTTTGGAACTCTTAACCCCTTTTAGACCCCTTAGAGTGGGTTAAAGAAGATCGGAATAGCTTACTTTTTCTATTTTTACCATTGTTGATATTTGTGCCGATTTTCAGAGTTGTGACTATGTGGGAAGTGGGAGAATTAGTGATGAGTGAGTGAGTCAGTGAGGGCTTTACCTTATATATAGAGAGATTATTATAAAAAATAATAAATATTTTATTTTCCAGTTAATTGAAGCTTCGGCAAAGTAGGCCAACTAAACGAATTACTGCAGTGCCTAACATTTGTGATTAAATAAATGTTTCGGTTTGACCTTATACGTGGCGTTTTTTACCCAATTTTATTTTTATTGGCGATATCAATTATTAATGTAGCGATTTTTCTTTCCATAGTTAAGGAATGATCTATTAATTATGACAGCAATTATTATGTTTAAGTTGAGTTAGTACCCTCTGTACCGGTAATGTTAATTCGGCACATTTCATGTAGACAAATCGCGATAACTCGAAGTCTAATAAATCGAATATTTGTTTATCTCCAAGTTTTCATTAGGTCCCAAGAATATGCTTTGAATAGAAAATAGCATTCGTGTGACTTCCGATAACTCAAACTTCGGATAACTCGTAGAATTTGATCAATTCCTAGAACTTTGATTTATCGCTAGTTGACTGTTCCTCTTTCTCAGAAGGTAATTGACATAGAAGTCTAATTTTTAGTGCATTTAGTAGACATTTGTTATCCTACTGAAGTTAGCTTTTGATTGTAATTCATTTACTTAAAAACAAAAAAAAAGTTTCGTGAAAGTTACTGAAATTTCTTAAAAATGAAAAGGTTTTTTTTGACGAAACCAAACTTATTTTTAAAGTAACAACAAAATCTCACTTCAGAATATTCCTTTTATGTACATACCGATAAATAAAAGGAATATGTTTTACAAATTATAGGAAGACAGTTTGTGTAGTTTTTGAGAAAAAGATAGATGAATAACGAAAAATGGAGTTTTAAGAAGAACGCATTTTAAAGACTTTACTTACACTAAGAGTTACCAATTTTGTCTTCAAAAAATTATTAAAAATACTTCTAGTTGAAGTATACGAACGAGGTAGCCTTTTAAAAGGGAGAATTTAATTTTTGATAAACAATAATAAACTCAAAATTGATTATTTATAAATTTTAGGGTACCAACTCCCTTTAGTCTGGATTAGTTATATCTATTTAAAAAAAGAGAGAATAGGGCAAGAGGAAGATATTTCAAAATCTCATTCATACAGTAATCTGTTTCTTGTTTTGAAGTAATTTTTATGTTATACTACGTTTGATCTGGATAGTCTGGATTAGTCAATATACGTAAAGAAAATGAGAGAATGGGACAATGGGAGAGTAGGAATACCATACATACATTTTTAGGAATACCATACATACATTAATATTCCTCTTGCTTTGGATGTCACATGTGTAAAATTTTATTGATATAAGAATAATGTATTTGTGAAAAAAAAAAAAAAAAAAAAAAAATTAACTCATATATATTTTTCTGTATTACAGATATAGATTTCTGTAAAATCTTTTTTCATCTAAAAATTTATTTCTGATTAAATTCAGCTGAAAAAACAATAATTTTACTACATTTGCTATGCTTTACTACACCATGATTGGGATTGGCTGCCAAAATGTGCAAAAAATGCATGTGGCGAATGGGAATTCTATTGATGCTTGGCAGACATGATGTTTGGTATATATTCCAGATGACAAATGTATATTTTATTTTTAAACTAACATATAATCACTTTTTGATTGCTGTCTACTTGAATAAATAATGTATTTTTAATCTATTATGTATTCAACGTGATATAATATAGATTTTTTTTTTTATTGTTGGTAACTTTAGGGATCTCTTAACATTTTACACATTGTAAAAAAAAAAAAAAAAAAAAAAAAAAACATCGTGGAAAGTTAAAAGGATTCTTGAAAAAATCAGGTTATTGTTTCATATCTTGTTATTTCTTGTTCTTTATAGTGAGAACTCTTTTATTACAGCTACCAGTATAGTGTTTTATTAAAATACCATATTACGAAAGGGTAAGTAATGGAAAAGGTTACTGGTATTATTTTCTTTACTGGTTGTTACAATTTCACTTACTTGTAGTTAATTTTTATTACAATAAATTTCTTTGACTTACAAAATGATATAAAAGAGAACTTTTAATAAAATTAATAGCAAAGTTACTTTTAAAATATTTTTTAATAAATTAAAATTATGATTTGTAATTTAGTAATCAAAATATCATAATTTTTAACTTTAAGGGAACTTGGTACTTTTCAAACTTTTTTATTTAAGTCTTTAAAATTAAAATTTTTACATATTTGGATGCACTAATTTTAAAATTTGAAATTAAAAAAAAATCCTCAAATTTCAAATTCTATTTTTATTTTTTATTTTTCAATATTCTTTTTTTTATTTATTATTATTATTATTTAAAAAAAAAGTTCATAGTAATATACTCTAACTTTTTAGGCATTGAATTTTGAATAAGTAAAATAGTTTTCGAGAAAAACGATGATTACTGTACTTATAGGTAAAAAAAGCTTAAAAAACTAGTATTTTTCAACATTTAAAATTGTAAAAAAAAAAAAAAAAGGTTTTATTTTATTTAATAATCCATGCTTATTTCTATTATATAGATATTAAGAATGACTCAAAAAAAAAATGTCAAGTCATTTCATTCATATTTGCTGAATTTTTAGTATTATGAGTAGATGAAAAATTCAAAAATCACGAATTCAGAAAAATGTGTTCGTGATATCTAAGGAGCTATTGTAGCAATGCTAAAGTCTCCATACAAATATAGTTATTCTACGATTGTAGTTATCGGATCAACTCAAAAACTTGCCAGAATAAGGAGAAGGTTTTGAAGATTATAAGCACGCACAAATTAGAAAATTTATATTTTTATTATTTTTTTGTGAAAAAGAAGAGTGCCAAGTCCCCTTAAGTAAATATATTTATCTTTAAAAGTAATTTTTAATCAGTAAATATCGGTCCATGTAATAATTGCTTTGTATAATCATATTTCTCTGAGGTTAATACTACAAGACTATTTCATTGATACCACCAAAACAGTCAGACAAAATAAGTTATAAGAGTGATGAGTCTTTGGGCAATGTTTTTATTGATCTTATCATCGCACATTTATCCGGATATAGATCTCCGTTTCCGTCTCATGGTGGTTGAGATATTTCTTCCAATAGAATAACTAAGGAAAAGAGACATCCTGGTCATGCTTAGAGGGTTGAAGAACCCAAGATTATAATTCAATGATTCGAGAAACTAAAACAACCTGGTCTCTTATATGGTGAGTTGTACTTAGACCACACTGTTTTATAAGGAGGTCAATAAATCATCGTTTTTATTAGATGATCACATTTATGCAATAGAATTTTTTTTTGTTTTTGTTTTATATAGAAATAAATAGATCACCATCTACATTATTATTATTATAAATTTTAGTTTCATCAATTATATTACACTTTTTACTTCGAATATTTATATTATTTTTAGTTGGTATTACATTGTTTTTAATAGAATATTTCTATGTTCAATAGTTTAGGTAATATTCCTAGATAGACTAGGATAACTGTTGGTTACTTGATTTTCATCCTCTAAAGTATGGAATAAGAAGATTATTTAGTATGCCATTAATTACTTAATATGCATGGTAATCAAAACCTTCAATACATTCTGAAATTTCTTAAAAGAAATTTTAACTGTTCAATATACTGTCATAAATTACTATGAATAAAAACGTAAAGATGATTATCTGAACTGCATGAATTATTATTAAAATCTCATGCTTGTATTTCATTAATTACATGTTTGAAAACACATACGTTGTCTTACGAAATACTTAAAAAATTGTTGAAGAAATGTTTTAGGACATTTAATGAATATCATTTTTTTTCAAAAAGTGTATTCGTATTCATTATTTTTTTTTACAACAAATTATTTAGAAACAAAAACTTTTTTTAGGTAGTAATAGTATCGTTAAAAAAGAAAAGTTTATTCAAACATCTTTAATGACTGACCTAACTTATATATATATATATATATATATATATATATATATATATATATATATATATATATATATATATATATATATATATATATATATATATATATATATATATATATATATATATATATATATATATATATATATATTTGTATTTATATTTGTAAGTTTAATGATCTTTCAAATATGCTACTTATATAACGTTTTTATATATGTAAGATAATAATTTCTGAAATATATCTGGTTGAAGTTAATTTCACAAGGAAGCAAATTTATTGTACTCGACACACTTTACTTTTTATTTAATAAATAGCTTACTTGATTAATAAATACTTTATTTTCTATAAATCTTTTCATCAAAATGTTTTTTATAAAAAGATGGGTACTACAAAGAGGATATAAATCACTCTAAGGAATTAGTATAATTTAAGTGAAGAATCACATTACCTTTAAGACTCCAATGTAAAGATTTATAAATTAATTTGCAATTTAAAGATATATTTGTAAAACATTTATAGATTTACTTACAAAATAGATAACACTATATAAATCATACCATAAATTTACTTTTGAAGTTTTCAACATAGGTATAATAAAATTATATAGATCACAAATCATTTAATTAATACGCCCGTCGAAGGGAAGTCACACCCTACTTGCAATAACTTCTATAATCGATAAATGAACCTAACATATTATGTATTTGAGACACATTTTAAATATGGTAAAGTAAAACATATATTAAACGTTGTATAAATATACAAGAAAACATGCCTTCATAATTCACGTAATGGGATTACGAATTTATCCAATTTAGTGAAAAAACTGGTTGCGTTAACATAAAACCTGATATTGTCGTTATCCTTTTCCTCTATTTTAATATGATGAAAATGCCGAATTGCTAGAACTTTTTACTTACTTTCTTAATCTTCTGCCGATTAAAGAGAGCTACCTATTTCTTGTTTCCTTAACGTTATGTTTTTAAAATATCACTGGTGACACTGCAACTTATGTAAATAGTGAGTGTAATTTGAAGATACTTTTTTTAACCTGAAATATTTTCTCTTTGTCATACTCGTTTCGTAACGGATTCTATATTTGCAATGTTTTTCTTTGAGAATTTTCTTTGCAAATCTAAATGGTTGTTTCCGAAATTCGTCAACCATTAATATTAGTTTTCATTGAAATAAAAAATAATATTTTACTTGAAGAGAGTCAGTCGAATGATACATGTTTGCAAGGCTTTGCATACAGATATAGCCTTAAATGAGAGAATTTTATCAGGAGCATTGATTTTAATTTCAACAAAATTGAATTAGCAGAGACAAGAAATTTAAAATTGGAAACGACATCGTTGATATTCATTTATTTTGAATGATTACCATTTTCATCCGTTAAAATATATATATATATATATATATATATATATATATATATATATATATATATATATATATATATATATTACTAAAATAAAACTAAAACTAAAAATACTAAAATAAAATTTAATATTATTAAAATATTAAAATATATATATGTATATATATATTACATTTGTAGTTGTTAGGTATTGTTGTATGAGCCAAAAACTTAAATTGTACCCGAATGAAATCATTTCCACATATTTTGATCGGGTTTTATAAAAAAAATTGCATCTTATGTCTTTCTTAAAGAATTTAAATCATTGGACTGATATAATGGAATATTTGTATTATCACATTAATAAATAATGTAGCGTTGTATAGTTCAAAATTATGTTGATTCTAAAGATGCTTTAAATAATAAATGAAATTTTTTGAAATGTGTATTTAACATAATGAGGAAATAATGGTATAGATATGGCAAAAAAAAAAAAAAAAAAAAAAAAAAAGAGATAACAAATAATATTTTATTTGCAGTTTTGAGATGTTGTTAATATATAAATCAAAAATTTATAGTATACCCGAAAACTCAACAGTTTTCAATGATTTTCAATCACAAATAAAACTCTTAGGAACAATTTGAACAAAAGTTAAATCAATTTAACTGCACTTTGAAAAATAAATGGACACATTAAATTTTCAATTTTCCATTATTCCATTTGCATATTTAGAATCTAAAGACGCTTTTACTTTCAAAGAAGAACCCATAAGATGTCCTTGCGACTATTCAATCTTGCACTTTGTCAGGATTCCTTCTGTCAAGACAAATATATTAAGCAGTAGGTTTAAAAAGAAATAACATTTTCCGATGCTAAGGGCAATCTTTTATGTCAAGAAAAACGTATATTTTACAGTTCCAAATATAATGCAAAAAGCAGTTATTTATGTAGTTTTCTTTTAAAATTCTGTTTAGGAAAGCTCATTTATCGTAGAGAAATTTTTGTGTGTGAAATTTTATCCATCTAGAATTCTTAAAATAGTCGAAATAAAAGATTTGAAACTTGTTTTCATATAATCAACGATCAATTTAATTTTTACTTTGAATCGTTTTTTACAGACATACATAATCAAGTATGAAGCTTCATAAACAACTTTTAAAACGTAAGAAATAAAATTTTTAAGTTAAATGAGGAGGCGGCAGTAAAGAAACATTTTCTGTCGATAAAAATATCGCTACTATGTTTGGTGTAGTATTACTAAAGATCAAATTAACCTAAAGCTTTAATTTAACCTTTTTTACCATCTAAACAACTGTAGTTATATAATAACAAATCCCATTTTAAAAATTGAAAAAGTTTGGGAATATTAAAAAAAATATATATAATTCTACTTGGCAAATATTTTAAAAAAATTGTAAAACAATAAATTCTCAAAATTTTAAAAACTTGATGGTATATTATATAGCTACAGTTATTTAGATTCAGAAAATTGTAAAATGAATGTTTAAGGTTCATTTGAATTTTAGTTTTGCTGTACGCAAACATGGAAGATATATTCATGTCGATCGACCAATAATACTTCTTGTCCCCCTTTCCTCATTTAGTTTAAATATTTTATTTTTTATTTTTAAAAAGTTGATTTTGAATCTTTATACTTGATGAATTATGTGTACCAAAAAATTCAATGTAAAATTTAAATCATTGTTCATTTATTACTTAAAAATAAGTTCAAAAACGTTTCTTTCGAAACTTTCAAGGGTTCTTTGACCCCTTAAATTGTATTGAACAAGTGTTTTTTTCTTTTAGTTTCTTAGTATGTAATAGAATTGAAGGGAGCAGTAAAAAAAGGAAAAATTTACCAATCTCATATTTTCCGGAAACTGTTTGTTTTAGAAGATTGCTTTTTGAATGGATCTGTTTCTTTAGATCTTAAGTACATATTGAAGTAAGGATAGAAGATACTAGAAACTACCACATTAAAAAAAGGTTTAGACAGTAGGCATTTACTTGTAAGCTTATTATTTATTTCTGAAAAACTTTGCAATACTAATTATTCCACTCAGGTAGTTGATTTTTATTTGCTATCACTTTGTTTATATTTGAACTAAAAAAAAATAATTAAAAATTTGTTTTGCCGTTACAAGTTACAGGCATATCCTTCATATTAAGGGAATTTGTTGCTCATTACATTTTAATTTTATTGATCAGCAATTACAACAATATTTCTTAAGTGAAGGAATTATTATAGAATAAAGTTTTCTATAATAATTCCTCCAAGGGTAAATATCTTAAATTCATTTCAGCATGTTTTTTCTTTTAATTATGTAGTAACTGATAACATTCTGTTCAGTGTTACCTTTATATAGGATAGTGCTTTGATCTATAAAGTGCATTATAATATTTAAATACTAAGTTCAATCACTGAAATAATTTGTAGAAACTAATTAAATCCCTCATAAAATTTTTGGACATTTGTAGTGATTAAAAATGTATTTTGTCTGAGTTCCCGGAAGAAGAGATTTCACGATGTTTGCAATTTTTTCACCAATCATCCAACAACTGAATCAATCTACAATATTATAGACAACTTTATTAATTTTTCAGGAATTACTGATCAAAATCAATTTTATACGTTCCACAACACTGTAGTTGTCTGTGCTTTTATCTGGTGCTATATTTATTTGTATTTAATATTTAACGGCCCAGAGTAGTTAAGGATATTTATTATCATTTAATTGTAGATTAATGTTTTTGAAAATTGAGATAACCATTGAATTTTAAAAACTAAGAAATTAATAAAATGTATTCTCATATATGCATTCTAATTCAGTAGTTACATTATCTTAGTGCGAATTTTTCTATTTTAATTTTAAATTTCGATTATGAAGTGTTTAATTAAAATGATATTCTTTCAGTTCTAATTTAATTTGCACAATTGTTTTAAAGCAAAACAATTGTATTATGTGCAGCTTACTCTTAATTGGAAATATGTGGTCCCTTTGACTGATAAATGACTAAAAATAGCAAAATGTTTGTCGTACTATTTCCTTCAGCATTATGTCTCATAACTGCATTAACTCTAGGGCAGTACTGCCCCAGACTGGATAAAGAATTCTAAAAATATCATCAGAACTGTTAAATGTGCAGACTGTTTCTCTAGTTTGCAATTTCAATAAATTATTTGATATAAAAACAATGTAAAAAATTAATTTTTAATAATTTAAATAGATAACTGTAAATAAAATGCACAATAATGTATCTGCATTCCTTAAATATTTGCTAGTGGTCATTGAGAAGACTTCTAGTTTCGAGAAATTAAGTTTTAAATATCATTGTTTTCTATTGTCTGCAATCAATTGTGATAGTATTAGTATATTTTTATGTAACTCATTGTAAAAAAAGAAGCTTGGTATATGAAAAAGGTATACTGGAAGTCTGTTGGAATTAAACATATAGATAGTTACTATTTTACTTTAAGAAGTGTAAATACCATGTACATTGGTACATTACAGCAAACTCTTAAATTAATATAACTTTTTTTGAAGCAAATTCTCGTAAGGGGGCATGGTAACGAAAAAATTATTTTTAGAAATTGCACCACTAAAATGTAAACTATAGTAATTTTACATTGCGTTGATGGTAAGTAAACATAATTTAACTTACAAAAATAGTTGAATAAATAATTTTTGATAAATTCATTCCATTTTTTAAAAGAAATTCAAACTTTTTTCGAAATGCTACTCCTTCCATAATTTTATGTATTTTTTCATGAAATTTTCACAATATAGTCGTATTATAATTGTTATCAATAGTTAGTATGGATTTGAAGATGGAAGCTATGGAAAAGGCTTTTTATGTTTTTACACTAAAAACAGCAGAAAAATGACGTTTTTTTCCCCTTCAAGTTTTTAACTTTTCAATTAAAAAAAAAAAAAAAAAAAAAAAAAAACATAACACACCTTATTCCATACTAACTTTTGCTTACCAGATGTATATAAATACACTATAAAAATTTCCCGATCCTAGCTAAATTTATAAAAAGCCTTAGGGATTTAAAGAACACTCAAACTGAAAAATAACGAACTGAAAAACAGTGTTAAAGATTTCTTTTTCCGTTTTGATAGTGGGGGATGATTTAGAAAATACAATATAACTTTTTATCTATCAAAGGAACAAGAATACATTTTGCACAGCTATTCAGAAAGATATTCTCCACATTATGGGTTAAAAATTGAAAAATTGACATTTTCTTCACTTTTCGTGTACTATGAATAAAAAAATATTTTATGTAAAAAAACGTGTGATAAATTGACAAAATTATTAAAAAAAAAAAAAAAAGGTATTTTTATTTATTCAAAATATTTTATAAATATCTTTTTCTTGTAGGCAATGTATTAATAGCATTCATTATCTCTATTAAGTGAAACGAAACTCAAACAAAACGGGTGGTCATTATTTCTACAACTACACATATTCGAAGCCAAAACTAACAAATAAATATCAATCGAAAAAATCCCAAACAGGTTAGTTAGTTCGCTAATGGAAAACAAACTATTTTCTTCGGACGCTTTCTAACATATAATCACGGGTGATTTGTTGCCACGACAGACAAGCACTTGTTTCCACTTCGATTACTAGGGCGCATAAATTCTGTTTAACCTGTCATTTACACAACGGGATGAAGAAATGAATAATCGCAGAGGGTGGTGGAGAAAGGCTTATACCATGTAGCTGCACGTAGCAGAAGGATCAGCAATAAGAAAAGAGACTAGAAGAAAAAGCTTTCTGGATAAAACACAAGGTGCATTGCATGTTAGTTTCTTGGTGCATTTTCTTGTTTTTCTGTTCTGTGAATGTTTTTTTTACAGCTGCATGTAAGTTTATTTTTGTTCAAGATATGGGAATTATGATAGCTAGTAGTTGGATAAAAGGGTAATCTTTTAAATGGATAGTTTTTCTCATAATATGCAAGATCATGGCATCTTTGAGGATGAAGTACATTAGTGTTTGCAAAAATGTTTAGATGAAAGTTTCATTGTGATTATTTTTTTACAATTTTCTTTATGGAGGCTGGTATTGAGAAAGAGCTTTAAAAATCTTAGACACTTTGTTTTAAAAGGTTTTGTTCGTTTTATGTGAGAATTTTCAAGCTAAATTTAAATAACTTTAACAGAACCATTTTATTTTATTTTATTTCATTTCATTTTATATTATTTTATTTTAGTTTATATTATTTTATTTTATTTTTGTAGTTTGTCTTGGTAAACGTTTCACTGTGATTATTTCCTTACGAAACTTTTTATGGAGGCAGATATTGAGAAACATTTATAAATATATACATCACTTTGTTTATAAAAGGTTTTGTTCATGTGTACAAATTTATAAATTAAATTGAAATATATTTAACTGATCTCTTCAACAAATAAATTGTATTTTATTTTGGTTTACTTATTTAATAAAATATCCAAATATTTTTTTATAATAATATTGAGAAAACTAGTTGTAATAGTCACTATGCAATCAATAATTCTAATAAAAATTCAAAATAATATTTTTTTAATTGATTTAAACTATTTAATATTTACTATAATGCACATTCATATGTAATTGTACAAAATTTTTAAATTGATGACTTCATTTACTAAACACGATAATAATAATAAGTGAGTTATAAAAAGCATCTTTCTAATCTAGAAATAAGCCAATTTACTATGAAAAACTATGCACAAATACCAACTATTTTCACATTCATAAGTGAATATACTAATCAGTAGCTATTATAGGTTACATGCTCTTCAAATAAATACATTTTATTGACTTCTGATTAAAAAAAAAAAAAAAAAAATAGAAAATCACTTTACATTTCGTTCAACTGATATTTTTTTCTTGACAATACCCTCAATTAGACGCTTTTTTCCTACGATACTCTTTTTAACACAAATACATCTGTCCAATGATCACTAAAGCTTCAGATACCTTTAAAAAAACAGCAACCAATCCCGGATTTCTTTTCTTATCCAATACAAACACGCGTTCTTCCTCTATACATGACTTCCCTTTCAAACAGATCACGGACAACATAATATTTGTAGCGGACAATCGAATTACTTCGAGGTACATCACGCATCGACAAATTTTTTTTCTTCATCAACCTGGCCCAAAGCAACCAGCGAAATAAGTTATCAGGCTGATGGGTCTTCGGGCAATGTTTTTATTGTTCTTATCGTCATGTGTTTGCCCGGATGTAGATCCTCGTTTCACTTTCATGGAGGGGGGGATTATTCCTTCCAGTGGAATGGCAACCGGAAAAGTAGCCCTCAGCAACGCCGAGGAACCATGGAAACCAACATTCCGAAACGATTGGTCGAATAAACGAAGAAGTTTGATGAGAGAGTGGTCCTGCCGTAAACTTTAGCATGGAATTTGAAGAGGGGCTGAGTAATAAGATGAACTGCTTTTTTTTTTAGCCCTAATAAAGTCGGTCAAATAAAATGAGTTCACATTTTAGTTATTATTTTTGTCTTTCCAGTAATTTTTTTTAATGGAAGGCTTATAATATATGTATCGCATTGTTTTTGGGAGGACGGTGTACGTGGGCACGTACAGTACATTGAGATTAAAATGTCTAGGGAAATTTGATAAGGTAAGAATTACAATTTATTTGAAGTATGGCTGCTGAAGTTTGCAAACTTTTTTCTTTTAATAAGAAAATTGTGATCCAAATTTTTTAAAAACTATTTTCGATGTTCTAGATTAGCTTAGAGTAAGTGCATGTAGTCAATTAGTTGAAATAATAACTGTAAAATTATTTAAAATTAAGTTCAGCTGTGGATGACGAGAAGTGGGTTAATTAGTCCTACAAAGCATCAATAGATGCTTGTGTAAAAGTGGCCTTTTAGTGACAGCTCCTTAAACTTAATAAAATGCATTCTCATAGACAATTTCTTCCGAACATTCCATAACAATCTTCCGAGTTTCAGATCGATTGGATGATGGTTAGTGCTGATTAGCCTACCGCAATTTTCACAGCCATCAACACACCCACAGATAAAGGATTAAAAATATTAATATAAAGGATTTAAAAAGGAATAGTCATCAAAGGTTTACATGAGATAAAAATAAAATAAATCCTTCGTAAAAATATTAATAAAAAATGTGTCATCTATTATTTACATATAGAGGCCTAACAAACCATTAAAAATGAAAAATGACAAAGGGGTTGTAAAAGAATAATACAAATTCAAATACTCTATAAGAAAATTTTATATTGAAAATTCTTTAAATTTTTTAATTGGTTTGACTAGATCCTTTTACTTTTTAAAAAGAAAAACCTAAACATTTTAATATTCTGAATAATGTAATTAAAGCATGACAACGATCGTTTGTGAATTCTAGTGTTATATATTCTATTTTATCACATTATGATATTATGGGAGTAATTATATAGATTCAATTAACAATAGTCTTATATTAACAAGAATAACGTTTGAAGATAACTATTATTTTTAAGAAAAATAAAATAACCTAATGTTAAAAGACTTCAATTAAAAAAATTAAAAATTAGAATTATTGTTTTCTAACTAGTATTCTTCATAGAAATCGCACAAATCCTAAATACATTATGATTACTCAATAAAGAATGTGAAAATGATACATGCATGTACAAACACCATAAAAAACTAAGAATGCTATATAATCATTATTTAAATAAAATTAGCTGTTTACAAATACAGATGACGAATGACACAAACTATATAACACAAATATAATTTATTGCATTTTTATTAGACTTCAAATGTGTTTAGCAAAATTTAAAAATATTTGTATAAAACTAACATTTATATCTAGATACCGGAAATCACTAAATTAAAATAAAAATCTAATAACTAAATTTTTTTTTTATCATTCAACGTAATTATTTTGGAGTATTAGTTGATTTTTCTCTTTGAAGAGACTGCTATCATTAGATGTTTTTATTTCACCTATTTTGTGTCAAAATTCTTAAAATCGTAAAACGATCATCATAGAAACATTGTCACTACACTAATTCTAATTTCTGAACTAAACTTATTTTGAACTGAAGTTTATACTTTTTTATAAGAAGAAACCTTTCAAATACTTTTAAATCATTCAAGATAGTTACAAGTTTTTTTATTATAAAAACTGTGTAATCATACTTAAGTTTGAATCAAGCTTTACAAATAACAATATTTAAGAGTAAAGCAATAAATGGCCTCACACATTTTTTGCAACCTTTTTGGTAAAATGTTGGTGGCTAATTTAATTACTACATAACCTATTTACGCATTTAAGGTTTCGTTTCGTTTTCATATTTAAACTTATCAGTTTCTAAAAATAATTAGGTTATTATATTATAAGGAACATAAATAAGTAAATAAGTTTAAATTCTTTGTACCAGAACGTAAGTGAATACATCTTTTTGAGACGATACCTCTTTGAACATTTAAACTTCTTAAAAGAATGCTCCAAGGAAAATAAAATCGCATTGTATAAGCAATAAAAAAAAATCACATGGAGGCTTTTATCTAAAATTCAATTTATCAAGATTTATGTCTGCGTCATAAATGTAAGCATCTTGAAAATTGAAAATAGTCTTATTTTACTAAAACTTATATTTCATATGAGTTTGAAAATAATAATAAAAAAAAC
This sequence comes from Linyphia triangularis, assembly GCA_963978545.1. Classification (NCBI taxonomy): domain Eukaryota; kingdom Metazoa; phylum Arthropoda; class Arachnida; order Araneae; family Linyphiidae; genus Linyphia; species Linyphia triangularis. The sequence goes on along the minus strand of OZ021731.1, from coordinate 49,644,612 downwards.
AAAAAAAAAACAGTTATTTTTGTTCATGTGTTAAGATTTAAAAAAGCACAAATGCAGAGACTTCTTTTAAAATTTTAGTTGAAAACAAACATTTTTTTTAATGTTTTTATTTCATGTTTTTTTTTTCATTTGTATATATAAATTAGCTTTTAGTGACTCCGGAAATAATACATTTCTCGAGTAACTAAAAGCTGATTTATATATAATATATCCTGTAATTGATGGTAAGAAAGTAAGCAGAATGGGAAAACTCTTATCCCGTAATTTCAGGAACATTCTTTGTTTCGTAGACTGCTTTGAAATATTTTTTTTCTTTAAATATATACCACGAATGAAATTATACTTATGTTAAGTAATTTACTACCAAGTGCAAAGTATAGAATACCTTTTTTTTTTACATTGGCATTTAATTAAAATGCGCATTTGTACCAATTCACATTGTGTTTTATGTACAAAAATGGTCGGATTAAGGCCACCAATAATTGTAAAAATTATTAAATTGTTTCAAAAATACAAATTTTATTTACTGATGAGCAAAATTTTGGGGTTTATAGAATACTTTTAATGCAATAAAAGGTACGTGATTATTAAAATGATAGTTTTTTAAAAGACATTTTAATAGATGTGAACTTTATTGGATACAAACAGTACATTAAAAACCCCAGTTGTTAAAAGTATTCATATTTTAAAAATATTTCTTAGAGAAAATTATTATATATTCATTTTTGGGTAAAATATAATGAGTAATAGGTATTTATAGTTAAAAGAATCTCAATTAACAAAAAAGATTAATGCTATACTTTTAAGTGAAAAAAGTGATATAGTATAATTTACATTGCGAGATAAATTGGAGAAATACCATTTTGCTTTTAAACATATATGGAACTGAAAAATGTATAATCAAATTATTATTTATTTAATTTTATTATTATCTGAAAGTTTTACTAAAAATACAATGTGCTTTATATTAAAAAAAAAAAAAAAAAAAAAAAAAAAACTTACGTTGGTACATGAACTTCTGAATGCATGACTCTTGAATTAAGATTCACCGATGCAACTGTCAAGATATTTATAAAATATTTATCATATTAAAATAATACATCAGAATAGTATGTTAAAATATTAGTCCGACTGCAAAGAATTGTTGATATAAACTAAAAAATTTTCTATTATTTAATCAATAACATTACATTTCAAATATTAGTTTAATATGCATTCTAATTTAATTTGGATAATTCAAGCACACTATCACAAAGAATATATGTTATTCGGGGTCAGGTGAAGACCTACCTGTGGTGTAATGATAATTTTCACTTGGTTTCGGTGGTGTGATATGATGTAAGAGGTGATGCAACAGGGTCAAGGGGATCAATTCACCATTTACGGCCTGATTGTGATTGTGAAGAGAGGTAAATGATATGATTTCTTGATGGAGGTCATCAAATCCCATTGATGTTCTCAAAAGCAGGAAAAACATATTTGGAGATAAAAAAAGACTAAGCAAGCTATCTGATACCATCTACTTCCTATTTTGCTACGGTGATTGTACATGAAAATATGGTTGCTGCTGTTCATTACCACATCGGAACGATACAAAGTTGGGCTGTCGTGAGCGAGATGCAAGAGGCCTAACTGTTAAGCTAAGGAAAAAGATCAGATTACGGAAATTTTCGGATGTAACCTCATTATCTAAATGGTCGCAATCTTTTACTGAAGGAATCCGAGATGCACCCATTGATCTAAAGACGACCTCAGCAACTATATGCTCCCAATGCTTTTCTGAAGACTGTCCAGACGCACCCATCGTTCTTTCAAAGACCTCATAAGGAAATTGCCACCAATCCTTTAATGAAGAAAGACCAGACTCATCCATCGATTCAAAGACGACCATATCATCTAAATGCTCCCAATGCTTTCCTGAAGGTTGTCCAGACGCACCCATCGTTTCCTCAACGAACTCATCATCAAATTACTCCCAATCCTGTCCTGAAGGGTGTAACGGTATATTGGTTAGCTTGCTAGCTTCTAGACCACGAGGTTGCGGGGCGGGTTCGAGTCTAGTGTTGGGCATGGGTGTTTGCAAATGTATGTTGGCTTGTCTAATGACGAATGTTTCGGCGCAATATAGCCCTCGTGTTGCTGACGGCGCCAGATAATCTGAAAACAATCAACCAACCTGAAGGGTGTCCTACTAATCCTGGATCGCTCGACAACCTTATCAGTTACAGTTCGACAAATCCTCTTCTTTTTATCATTAATCGTACCCTATTATTCCTGGAATTTGGATGCACCTTGTTTCCAGTAATTATTATGACTTTTGAATTTTCACTTTTAATGTTTCGTTTTCTTTCTCCCATCTCAATGTCAACGAACTTAACGATAACAGTTTTCGACCATTTTTAATTAATGGTTTTTATTGAGAGTACTAACTAACCACCACAGTTGGTATCAGTGATTAACTAACAAAACTAACCAACTGGTTGACCAGTGCAAAACTGGCATTAATTATTTCACATATAGCACACATTAAGTTTTAAGTTGAATTTTAAATAAGATAATATTAAAAAAAAGTTAATTTTTTTTAATTTATTCAATGTTTTAAAGGTATATTTTGCCAGCAAGAATTAACACAGGAATGTTTTGCACCTGCATTAATTTAAAATGAGGTTTTAACGTTGAAAAATAATAAAGTATTTTATATGGACTTATGTATACATATCTTTGTTAAAGACAATACTTAGTAATTAAAGAAAAACTATTAAAAATTGAGTATAATGCATAATGTTTACTATACCTTTTGCACAGTACTTTGAGGAATACATTGCAATGTCTTGGTAATTAAACACATTAATCAAGAAAAGGGAGGTCGACACTAGAAATTTATTACTCAATGTTTTTTTTGCGCAAAAAAGTTTTTTTTTTTTTTTGCACTCCAAATATATTTAAAATAATTTTATGATGGCTGTTAATTGTAACTTTTCTACCTACTAATAACCCAAAATTATCTCTATCCATGTAAAAGTAAGGAGAATACTTAGTTAAATAAAATGCTCATATTATCAATGGGAGATAAAGAAATTATTTATGTTTTCCAAATGTCGGTTTGTATTGATTTTACCATTAAATGTTTTTTCCCCGAAAAAATATCATTACGCCTCTGAGGCATACTTATTTCTTATCGCTTCTATACAGTTATGATCTTTTCAAATGATTTCTTGGGATCTCTTGATTTTTGTATTTGTTGTTTGTGAAAAAGAATGAACATTAGGTTTTCCTACAAATATTTGTTTTTTTAATGATGAAAAAAATGGTAATACAAATGTAAGATAATTAACTTTTTGGAACGTATACCTTAAACTATAAATAATAACAAAACTGTTGTAGGAATAATTACGACAAGAAAATGTCAAAGCATTGAACAATGAAACAAATGATCTTGTATATTAAAATTTGTTTTTCAAGATTAAATGAAAATAAGAAATTTTTTCTTCTTGCTTTCAATTCGGTAATAAGTAATAAAATAAATTGAAGTATGTCATGTTGGATATATTGGAGTTGAAAAAATATACATTGTGTTTTGCAGACTGAATGATATTGTAATGATTTTTTTAATTGTTTCCTTTGTGTGTTTGTGAACAGTATAATTCAAGTAAACAATACTACAGTGTTTAAAAAGTAATCTGTTGAGCCCAAGGAAAGGTGACAGCAAGGAATGTATCAAAATTGCACATGCACTGAAACTAAGTGTGGTAAAGTGTCTGTGTTATGTGATAATTTAGATGTTTCAACCACTTTGAGTTATATTTTGTATTTATAGTTGTGTAATTTAATTAAAAAAGTTAAGGTAATAATTTTATTGTGAAGAAAGTTTAAATTAATGAATGAAATCAAAAAATAATAATAATTGTTTTGGGAAAATGACGTTTGGAAAGTGGTAGTTTAAGTTGAAGCATTTTCTGAGTGAAATCAGTTGGCGACTCAGCGAACAGGTTTTTTTTTTTTTTTTTGAGAGGGAAGGGGATTCATGGCAGGCCATTCGGGACCACAGAATGGATCTGTTATGAGCTGATGAAGTTATGTGGCAAGCAGGGGAAAAGCACACAGAGGCAACCAGCCAATGTCGAATAGTCCGCGCAGGTAAGAGTTCAGCCCTTAATGATGTATGGGCAGCGAAATATAGCTAATGTAAACACGGAACTACAGAAAAGGGTTATGCAGATCCAATTAAATATCAACCGATGTTTTAAAAGTACGTGCACAGCCAAAAAGAGGCCCTTCTCCTGTTCCTGACTGTCTTTCAAACCAAAGGAAATGTCCGAAGTGGTGCATATCCCTCCCCTATCCTCTCCGATGATAGCTGAAAAAAAAAAAAAAAAAAAAAGGCTTTTAAGAAAAGCTGAACAAGTGCTCCCCGGATACAGTCCCGATGCCGAGCTCTGCTCTACCTGCCAAAATTAACGACAACCGCCAGCCATTGATCCTAGTTCTCTTATACACCAGCCTAGATTGGAGAGCCGTTCTCAGCATGAACTGTAAGTCCCTTTTGTATCCTAATCGGTTTGATAAATAATAGCAGTATTCTTATATTAAACTTGGGTCAGGTATAGATAATAGGGAATCAGTCGAAGATTTAATTATATTAATGCAGCCGTTAGTTGTCATTGTGTACAACCATACATGCTAAACAATGAATTTGAGAATCTGTTACTATGATGAATTGTCAAAGTTATGCACAAACTCCTCTGGTTATGTTGAACTGTAAAAGTCAAAAATGTACTCCATCTAACCAAGAAACCAATAAATGCTATTTGTTAAATTACTACATGCAAGACTCTAGCGTGACTATTTCTTGTGTGTAGTATTATTTTTGGGAAAGTGGGATTTTATTTTATAGTTTATATAAGTGGTGTACCAAGAGGAGGTTGTTGTTGCTACCTGAAGGTAAGAAAATTGTGAATTTTGGAGGCAAACTATTTAATCTAATGTGTAAATCCTAAACTGAGATAGATTGGTATTTTGAGAAGCGTGTTAAAGAGATATTGTAAACTGTTAGTTGCTATAACACAAAATAAGCTTGATACTTACTCTTTTCAGCCAGAAGTAAATTAATTTTTGGTAATTAGTGGACGAGGGTGCAATATAACATAACCGCTTTTCGATACTAAGATGTGCGTTTTTCCAAACCATATTTCTTGAAACGAGTGGTTAAATTTATAGCTCACTATTTGTAATTAAAACTCAACACTGTAAAGTTATTATTCCATTTAAATCAGTAAGCATCGTTAAAAATTACCAACTTGCAATAATATTTTTAAGTTTAAAAATATATTGATTAATTATTAAACTATATTAGAAATTCACTCTATTAATATTTAGTAAAACATAGTAGTTTGTAGTAGTTGTCTTACAGGAATTCAATTTGAAATTAATATATAGCATAATAATTATAAACACATAAAATCAAATTCTTATTCTTTACTTAATATTGTTAATCATATTTGCCGTACTAAAACATTAATTAATACTAAATTGCAAAAATATTTACTTATTCCCTACTATATATTGATCCTATTATAAAATATATACTATTACCTATACACCAATATGTTTATAAAATGAAAAATGTATCATTTGTACAGTAATTCCCTAATAAATGTTTTTAAGTTTTGTTTTAAAAATTCTTTCATTTATTTAAATAAATTCTATTTTCAGTTTCATTTGATTCATATTAAATAATTTAGAAGTTAATCATTTTACTACTTTTTTATTAAATTATTTAAATTCTTTAGTTAAACTTTGAAAAGTAAAGAAAATAACTTTCATGAGATGTTGAATTAATCTGTTCTTGATTTTCTTATGAAAAATCCTTTTTTTTTTTCGTAGAAAAAAACAAACTTTATTTGGGAACTAAATTAAAGTTTCTAAAAAATGATTTTTTTTATTTTTTTTATTTCTTAAAATAAAATACTAGTTCCTTTATTTCAAAGAATTGTATAAATATGATTTCTAAAACATAATAAAGATATACATTCGGCTTTTCCCAAAATTATTTCTTCTAGAACTTACAGAAACTCAGAAGATTAGAATTTCATTGAGAATAGCTGTTACCTTTCTTTCTGTTATTGATTCGATTTGGAAAAAGAAAGAAATACTCTTTAGCCGCGAATAATATTTTCATGCCCGGCAGCATGAGCTATTTGCTTTCATATCACGATTTAGCAGCGCTTTCTAAGAAGATTTTCACTCAATTCTTTCCTTGAATTTGAAAAAAGACTTTTGATGTCGGAAGGTTATTCTTCACCTTAAAATGGTTCCTCCAAGCTATACAGTTTAAGTTTTTGTTTGTAAAAATTCCAAACGTTCAAAGGATTACAACTTTAAGTGAAAGGTTTTGTGAAAATTAGTTTACTTAGTATTTGTAAATTTAAAACTGGAACCAAATGTATTATATTTCTAACAAACATCAAATTTGTAACCTGTAAAAACCACAAACATTCTGATTGAAGAGAAATTAAGTGTTTAAATTGCGTTTTAAAGTTTAAGTAACTATAAAATGTAACTAATACAATTTAATAAAATTTGAAATTTCATTATAATATATACGTGCAACCTATTTATTATTTAACAACTTATATAACACCTTCAGTAATTTTTCAATTTAAATTTTGAAAAAGATGATATTGAATTCACTCAAATTTAAATTATTAAAACAAATATTATTGCTTTTCAACTGGCTTCTAAAATAAATTTAATCAATTTTAAAATAGAGATAATAGTTTAGTTTAAAGTAAATCTTAAACAGTTAAAATCTCGAAAATTTAAACCAACAATTGTAATTTGTTGAGATACGAAAGTATGCTTTACAATTTTTAAAAAAGTAGCAAAAAGATCTAGAGTATCATAAGGAAACATCTAGAAACTCGAAATACTTTATAACGATATCTATATCAGAAAATGTAAAAATCCCCCTGAAAGAACAATTAAGGGAGACTCATAAGCAAAAAGCTAAAATTTTTATTAATGAATTTAGTGGCATCAAGTTTTTTTTTATGTAAGTAAAAGATGTATTTTTAAACTATTATTGATAAATTTTTTTGTTTTTTAAATTTAATATTTTTTTTTATATTTGAGTTTTTAGTGTTATTTTGACCGAAATATAAGCCTTTTTAAAAAGACTACTCCTTCTTCAATTTTTAATATTTTTTTTAAATTTCAAAACTAATTAACTATATTGAAGTGTTCTCTAATGATGTAGGGAGAGAATTTTTTCATTTTGTTTGACAGGCAGTTTTAGAAAAATAATTTGTGTTTTCACAAGAAATTTCTAAATTTTCACAAAATATTCCTATTTTTTTAATTCTTAAAAAAAATGAATACAATTTAGCAAATAAACTCTCCCGATATTTATAAAGAAGATATTCAAGATTTCAAAACTATAAACAGTTTAGCTCTAAGTAAATTTTCCTCAAGCCTTAGCATTTTAAACACAGCCAAAATTGCAAATCTAGATTTCGAGAAAAATGAAGTTACAAATAAAAACTTGCATACAACTTCATAGCAGATCAGTAAGTAAAAGTTTAAAAATCAAATGTTTGCAGTTCCCTAGCATTGAAATGTGTTCCATGTCTTCTTGAATTTACATAGCTCAATTTTATGCAATAAAATATTTTTTTTCTTCAAATTTTGTCGATGTTTGGGGTACGGATCATCCTTAAATCCATTTTTATTCACCGATAACAATTGCCCTACAGTTCCAAAAAATGTCTTACAAAAATAATCAATATATAAATAGTTATCAAAGTATACCAATAAATGAAACCAATTTCAGTAACAAAATGCAAAGAGGTTTTGAACTATATCACTTGCATCACAAAAAAAAAAAAAAAAAAATATATATATATATATATATATATATATATATATATATATATATATATATATATATATATATATATATATATATATATATATATATATATATATATATATATATATATATATATATATTTATATATATATATTTAACTACATATTTTCCTTAAGAAACACACTAGATTTATGCAATCATAGAATCGCAACCAAATACTCTAACATTGACATTGTATTTGGCACTTTATTTCTACTTTTTATATAAGAATACAGGCAGCCTAGTTATTAAGAGACAATGGAATTATGTTAATCTAGTACGTAATATTAAAGTGTAATGTTTTGATAATTATATATGCCGAATACATTATAACTATTCTAAGACAATTTCTAAGGATATATATTGTGAACCAAGAAAACAATTAAATGTAAGTACTTAAATGCTTTGTAATGGTTATTCATTTATTTTTGAAACTTCGAAAATCACAATGAAAGGAAGATGGATCATATTTCAAGAGATAGATGATGTCAAATTAACATAACGTAAAGTTTTTCTGTAGCTGAATATATTCGACAAGATAATTTTAGACGGGCTTTTCGAGTCATTACTTACACAATCATAGCATGTCATGTCGTAATGGCATAAAAGTATACACAACAAGAAAAAACACATAATTAAACTGAATGCATTACCATTTTTAAAGTAGAAATACACTCATTTCCAAAAGTTAAGCGCGGAGAAGAACATGTTTATTTCCTTAAGCCAATCTGAATTAAAGAAGCTGAAATTTTCTGCAAAGGTAGAAGGAAGTATACAAATATGTTAGGTAACAGCCAATCACTGTTTCGTTTCGAGGAATATGTAAAACAGGCAGTCGTATAAGAAGCCAGCATAAAGAAGGTTTACAGGAGTTGCATGTAAGTGCTTATGAAAGGTGTTTAGAATATTCGTAAGATTCGTTTTCAAGCTAGACGTGTTTCTATGGCTTCCAGAAGACGAATGGAAGATTCTGAGCTTTGGCGAGCTGTGGGACGCATTGAAACAGGACAGTCTATCACAGATGTTGCTCTTTTCTTCAGCGTTCATTCGTTCCGTCATTTCAAGATGATGGAAACTATTCCAAACCAGTCAAACAGTTGTTCGAAAACCTGTAGCCGGTCGTCCAAGGGTTACGACCCCCGCCGAAGATCGATATCTTAATGTTCTAGCCAAGCGAAATTCAAGATCACCCTTCACATGTGTGACATCTATGGTTGCAGCGGCCATTTGTAAGACGGTATCTGCCACTACTGTTGGTCGAAGGCTACTCATGAATGGTCTGTAAGCTCGTGTACCACGAGTTTGTGTTCTTCTATCTGTCCAATCAAAAGGGGCATGATTAAAGTAGTGTCACCAGCATGTGAATTGGACTGTGTCTGATCGGGGCAACGTTATGTTCACAATGAATCCATATTTGCCCTAAAACCCGATGATAAGCGTGTAAGGGTCTGGATTGAACAAGGGACACGCAATTGGCCCTATAGAACATCACCGAACATCATGCATTCCGCGGTGAAAGCATCATGGTCTGGATAGGGATTTCATTGGGATATCGCACCGATCTGCACATTTTCTGTCGAGGTTCTGTGACGGCTGTACGGTATCGAGATAAAGTCTTAGACCCCATTGCGAAACTGCACGCTGCTGCATTTGGTCCTTCTTTCGATTTAATGGACGATAATGCGCGTCACCATAGAGTTGCCATCTTTGACGACTCTCTGGAGAGTGAAGGGATTGCGCGTATGGAGTGGCTGGCTTATTTGCAGGATCTTAATTCAATTGTAAATCTTAAGGATGTCCTCGACCGTGCTGTATGTAGACTAGGGTGGGCGGCCAATGTATGTAAAAAAAAAAAAAAAATAAATAAATTAGGAAACGGAATAGCACTCAAAAGATGTCTCTCTGTCCCACAAATAAAGTGATAAATAACTTTTTACAATTAAGATAAATCTTGAGGTCTCTACCAGCCACTGAAAATGGAGATTAAGATGGCCAAATCGAATATTTTCAATGGTGTTTTGCTGAATTCTATTTTAATTAAGAAAAAAAAAAAAAAATTAGTTACAACGATAAAACACTGCTCCTCAATAACATAATTAAAATAATGAATAACTTTTTATAAATAAAATAAATTTTGAAGGTTCTACCAGTCATTGAAAATAGGGATTAAGCTGGAGAAATCGAGTATTTTAATTAGGTTTTACTGAGTTTTATTTTAATAAAGTAAATAAAAGTTTATAGCCTCAACAATAAAATAATCAAAAGAAATTAAAATTTTGCACAATTAAAAAAGTTACAATGACAAAATAATTAAAAATGAATCAAAATTATGCAACATTGAAATTATTTTTTCTTCAAATTTTAGAGACATTTCCCACTTCCAGACACTCTCAGAGATTTAGAAAATGCCCTACAGGAGGAATGGCGATTATAGGACTCTGCGGAAGTTAATCACCTCGTAACAAACATGATCACACGCTGTACACTTTGTATGCAGGTGAGGGGGGCTCACATATCCTATTAATGTCGGTTTTTGTAGTTTGTTTTGAATTTAAACATCATTTTATTAACGACACAAATATGGCGTCATCTTATAATTTATGAAAATTCAATACATATTTTTTTTTATCTCTGTTTGTAATTCTTTGTTTTGTTTCATGAATAAACATAGAGCTACTTACTTGCAATATTGCTTTCGTATCAATCGAAGCAGTATTAGTCCATTTTTTTACATTTTACCGAGCTCAGTGTTTAACTTTTGGAAGTGAGTGAATTTTCATTGTTTGTTTTTGTATTTTGTGCATCCGAAAGAGAATAAGAAATTTATTAAAATTATTAAATACATTACAGAATAGAGTGATTTATATCTCCAAATGATAATATTTGTAATATTTTAAAAGCAATAATTATAATTCTATTTTTAAATAAAATATAATTGACTTCATTAAACATTTTTTATCTAGTGTTGTTTTATGTTTCTTTTTTGACTACTTATGAAATCATGCCTTTGTGCCTTTTTTTATTGGTACAATTTTATACTATCTTATGAAATGTTCTAGCTTAGTAAAATTTTCATGTATGCTATATTTGAAGAATTTTTCTTTATGTTCGTGTAAGCTCTTTCATTGATTTTTAAAATATGTACCATCTTATGAAATGTTGTAACATTGTCAAGTTTTTATGTAAACTATTTTTGAAGAAAATGTAAATTATTTTTTTTGAAAAATCAGACTTGTTCATTTGAAGTTTGTAAATTTTCATTTTTATTATTATACAACGAAACTTATTGTGAGTTTCAAAACAATATAATGTCATTTCCGGAATATTTAATTCAAATAAAATATCCATTTGATAAATGTTAATGAAAGTTGTAAATTATTTCATAAATGTACAGTAAAAATTTTATTTCATTTTGAGAAAACCAGAACTTTTTATCAAACTCGAATCGGATTCAATCGGATTCTTCATTCAAAAAATAACTTCGCCTGTAAACCTCATTAACCACATAAGTCGTAGATGTTAGTGGTTTAGCCTTTTTATTTTATCGATTTCGATACAAAGATCTACCGGAAATCATCGTTCCAGGAAAAAATGGATGATTTCTCAAAGGAATTAATCGATTACTACAAATCGATTCACTCTAAGCGGTACAGTTTTGTTCATCTCTTTCTGTTTCATCGATTAATCGATCATGAATAAAATCAGAATTTTGGCGCGTGAATACTCTCAGAACTTCATTCAAAGAAATGTTCAAAGTTTTTCTTTGAATGCATAAAAAATTAAAAAAAAACAACTTTGTTGAAAGAATATTTTCGCTTCGATTGCTTTAGAAATGTTTTACAAAGAAATATTTTTTGAGAAGTCATCTGAAAATCTATGTACAATGGATTTTATGCTCTTATAACAGTAGTTATTTAATGCTTAGGTTAAAAAAGATATTAAATAAACTAAAGAGTGTCTTCAAGCTGATAAACTATTCTATATTCTCTCAAATAAATGAAAATTCAGCTCTCCCTTTAGTATCATTTATTTGAAATATTACTTATGTAGGTAATTATATTTTGAAAATGCACAATTTATGCGAAAATTGCATTATAAAACGTTTTTGCAGTTTTAGATTTTTTTATCATTTAATTTTATCTGACTTCAAATGATTAGTAATATCTGTTATGAAATAAAGGGCATGGATAGGATTAATGTTTTGAACACATAATTATTATATTATACACACACAAACTTTTTTTTTTACTCAAAAACAATGCAAACTTTTTAATGTATTTAAAATAAAAGTGTTTGATTTGATAAGTAATAACATACCTAATTCTCTATCATTCAATGATAAATTATTCCAAATACAGTAAGTTCCCGTTACAACGAATACAGATACAACGAAAAATCCCGTTATTACAAAAGTTATAGAAGTCCCCATCCGAAAAGCAATTAAAGCAATGTTAAGTGAATCTCAATATAAGTAAATAATCTATTTTTAAAATCTCAATACAACGAACTATTTGTACAGTTTTGTTTGCCCGAATTTTGTTAATTTATGATTAATGATTTCCAAATTAGGTAAGTCAATTTTCTTTCAGGTTTTCCAAAATGCTATAACAATGAATTCACGTAGTTTGAAAAAAAAAAAAATTATCTAGCCGATTTCAATGACTTGCAATCCTCTTTCTAATCGCAATAGCTAATACAATTTTATTATATGTACTATATTAGTACTATATGTAGTCTTCTTTTAAAACAAATGCCGAAATTGCTTATTTAATTTTTTATTTGAATTAGCGAAATTTCGTTACAACGAAAAAAAATTACGGTCCCGTGAGGTTCGTTGTAACGGGAACTTACTGTATCTTTATTGAATAGTACTTCTAAATTAAATGAATTTAAAAACAATATTGAATTTTTCTATTAAATTATATTAACTGAGCAAATGATTAAATTCACAGAAAAGCTTTAACTGAAAATAAGACTTATTCAATTCTCAGACATGATATTCTCAGTTTTGAATAATGATTTGAAATGTAATAAAATTTTTTTATTAAAAAACTTCATTATGCAAAATTACTTAAGAGTAGTAACAATTAATATTAGATTTAATATTCCAATAATTAATTTAATATTAATTATTAGAAACTTTCCACTGAACTAAATGAACTTTTTGACACTTTGGTTGCTTATGAATATGTAGATGAAGCAATCATTAATATAAAATTAATTGCTTTTAACGAAATTTAAAAATATGGTTTCTGTATAAGAAGCTGCCTTGAACATTCATTAAAGTTGCTTATCTAAAACTTTTTCAATACAAAACAGCTATTAGTTTATTGTTGGCAAATACTCACTAGAACTTTTCGTTTTAAAAGATACAGAAGAATACAAGGGGTATAGAACGATACTGTGAATTCTAGTGAGTTGTCTTGGAACCTTTATGTGTGCGAAGTATGTGTTTTTATTTTATTACGGGAATATAATCAATTGAGAGAGAACTAATTTTTCTATATTTTATAGGTAGGTATAGAAAAAATCTCAAGTTACTTTACTTATTATTTCCTTGTAATGGTTAGTTGTTGTACTTTGATAAGATTGCCTTAGTGACTCAATTTTTTTTTTTTTTTTGCCATAAAGTCTGTGTTTGAAGAAAATAAGCCGCATATTAAAAGAACAATCTGTAAAAATTGGTAAGAAATAATTCAAATTCAATTTCCACACCACAACTTCCATCCACAAATGTATTCGTTTTTCACGAAAGCTTTTAATTTTCATCTCAAATAATTTTAGATTTTTATCTAAATTTACAATGAATCAAGCAATAATATGATCCATAAAAAGGAAGTTTTTAATATAAATCCTTTATATGCATTGCTAATTTTTATATTCATTAACAAAGTGCCGTTTCTGTTGCCAGCGTGTGCTTGGTGTTTGCCTCTAATTTTAAATATTAAAAACATCTCTATCAGCAAAATATCCAGTAAACAACTTTTCAAAATGTATTCATTAAAAATGAGTGTGAATTTATGCACTCACATCCAAATATATTACACTTATTCTGATAATTTTTTTATTATTATTATTATTATTTATTAAAACAATTTTGGCAACAGGAAAGAGTTTTTTCACTATCATTTAAATACTATTTCAGCTCGATTGGATGATGGCAAGGAGATTAATTAAATTACAAAATCAATATCTTTAAATATTTACTTATAAAGTTCATGTTTTTTTTTTTTTTTTTTTTTTTTTTTTAAATAAAACCATTTAGAATGTATGTGTTCAGATAAAATGAAGTCAATTACGCCTTGAAAGTACCCCAACAAATAAAACGCTCCTAAAATTGTATTAACTATTTTGACTTTAAAATCACAAACTACACAATTTCAAACTTCAAGCACCGAAATGTTCAAACTTATATAAATACTTCCAAACACGTTTCATGAAAATAGACCTTACTGTGAAACTGTCAATGCAATTTGGGCTTTAAGCTTTCCAACAACGCCTTGTACAGAAAATACATTTTTCAGAAGAAAAAAGAAAAGAAGCCGATAACATATAACTTTATAAAGCAAGGTCAAGAGAAATGAATGGGAAGTGACTGTGACCCTCCAAAGAAGAAAGAAAATAAAAATATGTCAGTAAATTCTGCTTGAGACTGTCAGTAGCATTTTATCATGCAGCCTGAGGATACATAAAAGAAGATGACTATCGACCTTGCATAAGGTATTTTTCACTTTTATTTCTTATCATAGAATTACTTGTAGTCGACAGGTACTTGACTCTTCTATCGCAAAGTCCTTTCAGCGCAATGGTGTATACTTGAAAGGATAGGGAAAGAATGATTGCCAACAGGAAGTAAAGGAATAAATGTTTGAAAACTAAACACTTTATAAAATTGAAAAGCATACATAATAGACGACTGAGCTGAGGAGCTTCAAATTAGATTTATGAGTGCTTGGGATTGTGAATGTGCAGGATTGTGTTTAGTGAGAAAATGGGTTTTTGAAATGAGAGTGGATAGTTTTTTATATGTTGAATAGGATGTTATGCATTAATATAAAGGGTTTGGTGTAAAATGTTTTGTTTCTTATGATATGTACTTTAACTGGATCTGTTTCAATAAAGTAATATTTCTAAGTTGAATATGTATTCGAAATTTTTAGATGATTTTTTTTTTTAAGTCATATCAAAAGTAAACAAATAAAGACTGTAAGCACATATATATATATATATATATATATATATATATATATATATATATATATATATATATATATATATATATATATATATATATATATATATATATATATATATATATAATTTTTTTCTTTTATCGGTCTCATATCTTTAATGTTTTTCAACTTTAATAACAATCCTAATATACAGTTACAAATCATAAATTATTATGTTTTTATTTATTTCAGTTTTAGTAAATAAACACAATCTGACAAAATATGCACCTTGAATTGACACCAACTACTCAGGTAGTAAAATAATATTGACCATGTCAAAAACAGGAGTTCTAAAAGATTGGTCAATTCTGGTCAAACGAACACATCTATAACAACATAAAATATTTTTATTCAACATTGGGTGAGAATGGTTACTGTTTGTAACAATGGTCGGTTTACAACGTTCCTCATCAGGATTGACCAAAGTTGAGTGATATTGGTCAGAGTTATTGTGCTACTGGAGAAGTTAAATTTTCGCATCAGAAACGAAATATGGATACTATCCATATGCACCAATTATGCCAGCAAATGTCTCTGCCTACAATCATTTTCATAAAAAGTTTAAAATTTTCAGTATGAAAATTAATTTTTAGTTATCTCAATAACAATAATTTCTAAATGGTAATCTCCAGTTTAATTTTAATTTCTATAGACAAAAATATATTTTAATTTTCAATAAAATAATTTAGATTTTTTTTCTACCCTAACGTAAAGACAATAAGCTCAAAAAATCGTTTGCGTCCCTTTATATTTCTGTACGAAGTCAAATTACAAAAAATAGAAACCAAAACTAGATATTGAAAAGCTTTTTGCCGTTAAAATTATCATCATGTTCGCAAATTTGGTTATGATATTTATAAATTAATCAAATTTGAGAACATGACGGCAATTTTAGCGGCAAAAATGTTTTCAATTTCTAGTTTTCAACACTCAAGTTACATAACAAGTTTAAAAAAATCAATGAAGTTTCTTTTTATCCTATCCATCTTCATCTCCTTGGATGAGAATGTTCAGAGTCTCTTTAGACACCTTTAAAAAGTTTTGTTTGTGAACTAATTTAAAACATATTAGTTTAGAAATCTTCCTTGGACAAAATACTTACGTATCGAAATGTTTTATTTTTTGTTTATATTGCATGTGTTCAACAAGTATTTAAAATCCAACAAGAACCATCTTTTTAACTTCTTTCGTAAAGGATATTAACTATTTTATGTTTCTTTCTTCATGAACTGTTTGATAACATTGCAGGAAATTAAAGTTTCAGTAACGCTTTATTAGTTCCTGGATTTAAAGGGTACTTACCCATTCAGAGAATGCTGCCTTAAAACTAAATGACGTATATCACGAGACTAACTTGAACTCTCTAAATCTCCCTTGAAATAGATTTCCGGAGAAAACAAAATGAATAAAAAGAAAGCTCACTTCAGGAAGAAATTGCGAAAGAGATTTTCTTTCAGGAAGAATCGGATTGCCAATTAAAGCTAGATAGCTCCCAATTAAAATTAAATAGCGACCGCTGTAACACGAGCAACGATTTAGCGCTATTAAAATATTAATTCTAATTTATCTTGACATCGTTATCTTGGGATATTAATAATAGCTTGAAATATAAGAACACATTTGTTAAATTTGCAATAAAATAAGAGATGTTTTTTTAACAACATGCCTTCCTAGAATCTAAATACACTGTTAACCAAATATTTATTCTAAGAAACATTATTGAGCAGTGTGTGGAAAGAAATGAGCCAATTTATCTGAACTTCATAGACTTTTCAAAAGCCTTTGATAGCATTGACAGAGAAGGCTTGTGGAAAATATTGGGATTCTATAGAATTCCAAAGAAGATCATTAACATCATAAAAAAAAAAAAGTACAATAGGAGTAGTGCCCAGATACTTGCAAATGGAGAACTGACTAAAAAATTTGTAATTAAAACAGGAGTAAGAAAAGACTGTGTCTTATCGGGTGTTTTATTCATAATCGTCATGGACTGGGTAATGTGAAAAACAGTGGAAACTACCCATAAAGGAATAAGATGAGATTTTAACGCGTTTCTTGAGGATAAGGGTTTTTTGGATGACATTGTGTTGATGTCATCCGGATTTCAGGATATACAGGAAAAAACTAGCTACCTTGAAGAAAGTGCAAAAAGAGTTGGTTTGGCAAAAAGAGAAAACAAAACAAAATCTTGAAGATAAACAGTAAAAGTAGGACAAAAGTTATCATAAACTCAAAAGAAATTGAAGAAACATATAGTTTTACATATCTCGGTTCCATTATGGACACACTAGGTGGAACCGATGAAGATAACAAATGTAGAATTAAAAAGGCACAACATGCTTTTACAAACTTAAACCTTTCTCTAAAATTTATAATGCAATAGTAAAATCAAGTTTACTATATTGCAGTGAAACTTCGAAAATCACAAAACTGAAGGAGAATAAAACTAATGCATTCTAAACTGAATGTTCAAGGAAAATCTTTAAAATATTTTGCCCAAATCAAATATCCAATTTAGATTTATATAGAAAAACGATCAATAAAACATTAACAGCTGAGTTCATGAAAAAGAGATGGCATTGGATTGGTCACGTTTTGAGAAGATATACTGAAACCAACGAAAGAATTGCTTTGACATGGGCGCCGGATGGAAAGCGGAAGAGAGGGCGACCCAGGTTGACCTGGAGAAGGATGGTCATAAAAGAACGAGACAAACTAGGATGGCCGAGCTGGACACTTGCCAGAGATACCGCGCTTAACTGTAGGGAATGGGTGTCAACTATTGCGGCCTCATGCTCCTACCAGGCTTGATGAGTCACAAGGCAAGACTTCCTAGAATCTAAATGCTATAGCATAGTGTTTAGCATATAGAATATTGTCAAAGAAGAAGCATACTGGTTGATGTATTGTTTAATATAATTTTCTTGTAGAATTCATAAGTTTTTAAATATAATAAGTGCATATGTCATTACTTGATGATTGGCGTTTTGTGGAAGTCTGTTTAAAACGTTATAGTTTTAAGCTGAAATTTATTAAAAGGCTGTTCTAACAGTTTGGAGAATAAATGGATTAATTGATTACTTAATAAAAGTACTTAAACAATACTTAGTCAGATACTGTAACAAAAGAATAAATAAAAAATGAAGCATTTGGTTGGGGCAGGACCCGGATAGTTATCCCACTTAACGCCATTTATCTGAAAACTGTATCTGCATAGATTTAGTTCAAAGAGATTTAGTTTAGTTTGCATGGTTCCGGCTGTTTATTTATGCCACTATAAAGTGCTTATCATTGCCAAGAATGCCTACTAAATTTTCGAGGTTGAAATCTTATCGCACAAACCTCTATCACAAACCCCACTACTCCAACAATAGGATTTTGGGATTGGGTATATTATATTATACACTAGTATTCATCGGGGTTAGGACAGAACCCATGGTCTTCTACAGTATTAAGGCTGTAATTTCTTCTATTTGGATCGTGCAGAGCTCCCTTGAGTATATCCTTAATACCTTGTTTACTTTCATACATATTTAATCATTACTTTCATACGTAGTTAATGTTTTTAATATTGCGAGCTGTTTTAATATATTTAGCTCTGATTCTGTTTTTGTTTCATCCAGACCAATAGTTTTTTGTGTGAACAGTAGACTATTAAGTTTTATCGTTGATAATATTGTGATAACCGTAATTCTCCCATTTCCCAAATAACAGCAATAATCAAATTTTGCACAAATGTCAACAATGACTAAGTTAGAAAATGTAAGTTATATTCTGATCATGAATATCAAAATTTAAGGTGTTTGAAAAAGGACAAATGTACCAAATAAACAATATTCCATATCATATTTCCAATAAAGCAAGAATGCTAAGAATTTCTTAATCTAAATTCAAAACTATACTGTATTGTACCTGTTTTCCACTGAAAAACTGGCTGAAAACTAAGCTCTATACCAACACGTAAAAATAGCCTTCTGACATTAAGATCCTTTTGCAGGGTTGCAAATGCGTTTGTGATGGCACCTAAAACATCTAAACTCGTGCAATACGCACAAACTCCTAGCATATACCATACACACAAATACCAAAAACGCTGAATTTTTGTTTATAATCTCAGTAAAAGGTAAAAAATACAAATAAAAATAAAACAGCAAAAACACTGGTACTAAGTCACTACTCAAAGCCAGATGCTGTACTTGTTCGCGTCATATTCATAAACGAACTAACATATAACAAACGTATAACACATTGTGTAGATTACTAGGAAATTTTTCAATAATAATGTAAAAAAAAAAAAAAAAAAAAAAAACTTGCCATTTATTTATAAAAAATTAAGTTCTAGTGAGGTTTACACGAACTATCGAAACAAAAAAAAAGAACATACATATACAAAATAACATAGGATTTTGTGGTAATTACATATCGAGATGCTACTGAAATGCGATTGTTTATTTCTAAGAATTTATGGGGTTGCTTTATTTTCTCTATATTGGTTGCTAAAAAACCAACATTAACTTTTACATATATTAAAAGCATATGGCACTAAGGTACTTCGTTTTACGGTTTGAATGTAAGAGATCCTGAAAGTTTTCTATTACCTTAATATGAATTGTTAAGAAAAATATTGACTAAAGAAGTCAATAAAATAGTAAAATGCATGCAATACTTTTTATAAAAATATCTTTTAAGGTTGGTTATACTTTGTTTTAATTTAGTGTAAGCGATCCAAAAAGTTTCATTCTTATCAAATTAAATATATATACAGATGATTATCAAAATAATGGAAATACCCTAGAGTTATAAGGACTTAAGGAGAGTTATAAGCCTTTGGCATGTACTACAGGTTGGATTCGTCTGGGAATCGAATCATACAAGTGCTGAATAGTGCTTAGAGGAATATTGTATATTTCTTCATGGAAATATTGTGAAAGTTCCGGGAGATATGCCAGTAGAGAATATCGCTTCCGGATAGAATGCTCTAAAATATTCCCTAACGGTTCGATTATATTGAGGTTGGGGGCCAGTGCGGACCAAGCTAGAAGTTTCACTTCATCTTCGTATTCATCAAACAATGATTGGATAAGTCGTGTTGTATGAATAGGAGCATTGTCACCCTGGAAAATTCCATCTCCTGCAGGAAACAAAGTTTGCATCATAAGATGGACCTGGTCAGTTAAAATTTCTCTATACTTCTCCTCAAAGATCATTCATTTCAGGATTATGATTGAGCCATCAGAAACCACGACATGGCTATCCATACCATGACGGATTCACCTCCCTATTTGACAGTTGGAAATAGACGATCATTATCGTACTCTTGTGCAGGTGTTCTCCAAATGTACACCCATCCTGTCGCGGGGAAAAGTGTAAAAGATTATTTGTCTGACCATATAACTGACTTCCAGTTATCAATCGACTAGGTTTTTTAGTTGTGGTACCACTGTGGACGACGTTTGGCATTAACATCTGTGACAAGTGGTTTGTGACTTACTGCTCTGCTGTAAATGTTATGTATTTGAAGGTGCCTCCTAACTGTAATTATTGACAATGAAGATATCAGATGTTGATTGAACTCTGCGGTCACCTTTGGCTGCAGTTGTATTCTTTTTATACAATAAAATGCGCTTCAAAAACCATCGGTTTCTTTTAATCTGCTTCTTCTTCCGTCCACTATTTTGCTTTGCCAAGTTTGTATTGCCATTCTATGTGTATGCTGTCATGACTTTAGACAACGTACCTATAGAAACGCCTAAAATCTGGGATGTTTCGGTTGCAGTTCCTCCAGCTAGTCGGGCTCCTACAATTTGGCTTCTTTAAAAGTATGTGAGGTCTGACATTCTACGCTTTTGAAAAAAAAAATCCGAGACTAATACAATTTCACTAAAGTTACACCATACGTACCATGATATATAATTTTTACAGTAAAAAAACTTGTAGCTAGGATTATATTTTAATGCTTACAAAGCGCATTCTAAAATGTTACTTTTATTCACAGGCATTTCCATTATTTTGATAACTACCTGAATATAGATATTTTAAAGAGTATCAAAAGTGGTTAAGGATTATATATTTTCAAACAACGCAATTACAAGTGTTCTGTACTTTTCATTTTATGAAATGGCAACATTTAAAGAAATCTTAGTTACGAAATACTTTGAACTTCAATTAAAAAAATCATATTTTTTTTAATAAATAGATTTTTAAAATTTAACATTATTTTTCATATTTAAGATGTTATGAAATTATTTGAACTTTATGATTTAATTTATAACTTTGCTAGGGATGGGAATAATGGTTTTATTTTCATTGCTGAATGACAAAATGAATTGAAAATTGGAAAACGAATATATATTGGACGTTTCGATATGTTTCAAATACATTTCTTAATAGAATTAATGATCCTACTAAATTTATATAGGATTTCCTATCATGTCAATTTAGTTTTGAATTACTTTAATTTAATTTCATATTTTACAGGGAAAAAAGAAATCCCGACAACATTCGAGAAATTTTATTTTTAATCATTTCGTACTATTTCAATCAATACCACACAGTAAAATTTAATTACAGTTCGGGGAATGTTATTTTTATAAATGTAGCATCAAATCTTTAATACCTTGTGCTTATCGAAAGTTTAGTTATTTTTGTTGAAGATAAAGTTTCACACTTAAACTTGTCAGGAAATTAAAATATATTGCTAAACATAATCACAAAAAGATCTCAAGGAAAAACAAAATTCGGCAAAGAAACAAAACATCGAAAGTTAAAAATAAGCGATGATATTTTTTTCAAGGAATTTGTTATGTGTATTATAACTCTTATCATAGCAAGATTTTGCGTAACATATTGAAAACTCTTATGCAATATGTTTTTCAATCATTGTAAAATAAATATATTTAATAAAATCGTTCTTTATGTCTAACGTCGAATCCAGTTTATCTAAATTACGTTTTAAAGCATAATATCTGTTTTTGTATCCTAACTCTAAGCAATAAAAACTAAACTTTTACAAATAACATGTTTAGGAATTTATATTTTAAGTGTAATTGAAATAGGTATTTCTTAAAAAAAATATATGTTTTTATCTATTCGATTACATTTTATTGATCGGTAAGCTTTATTAATAAATATTCCAGACATATTATAAAATAAATTTATTACATGACAAACCTAAAACCGCTCAAAATATAGGATTTTCCCATTTATTGAAGCTTAGTAGCAGATATGTTTTCACAAATTATCTGGAAGAATCTACGTGAAATCAGGGGTTTAAAAAATCGCACAACCTTCAATTACATTCCCGGATTTTCTGAAGAAATTTTAAATGGGTCAATTCGTATAAACAGTAAATTAAACAGAAGTAGAATTGATTTGTAGTTTGTGTTATCAGATTTTTTTCAATTTTTTTGTAAATATTGTTTTCGAATATTTTAAAACTTATTTGGAGATTAAGCAAATCAAAAACTCATGTGAAAAGCAATTAACTGTGGCATACATGAGTTTGCACAAATTTATTTTAACAAAAAAATGAAATTGTGTAAATGCGCGATTATCGTTTTATTTATTTCAGTTTACGTGGCCTACTAAGTAAGTACTTTTGGTTTTTGAGAAATGCGATATTCATTGCTGTAAAATATTAATTTTTATTCTTTTTACAACTTTACGAGAAAAACAAGGCTTTAAGAGAGTGATTTTTAGATAAAAAAAAAGTGGAGGCATTTTTCGACAATTGCTAAAAAATCTGCATTTTCATCAACAACTACAATGTGCACACAAGCTAATTTGACGAAAACTTTATGTTCAATTATCTGTCTTCTTCGGATTAATCTTTCAGAATCCCTGTTCCTGACATTAGATAATGCCTTTGTGCTACTTGGGCTAAGCCATGAAAATTAGCAATATCAGCAAAATAATTAAAGCAAACTATAAACATAATAATAAGATAAATAATTCCATAAATGACTTCATCCTGTCTTTTAAAACTCCATAATGATATGCTCTCTACGTTTAGGGATATGCCATCGTATTTACGACATATCTTTCAAGAAATTCCTTCGTGGTCCTTTTTGAACGATCCTAACCAGGTTGCAAATTTTGACACTCTTGACCTTGTTTTTCATCTCTTCATCTTCTTTTGAATTGAACAACAAAGTCCACTGTTGTCAAGAACATATTACAGTTAAATCAAGGGTAGGTAGTATTTGATCACCCAATATTATATAATATTTGCGATAGTGTATAATACCTTGAGATATTATTGTTTAACATTTTAAATCTTATCTGAGAAAACTATGAAAAACTAAGAAAACTCATTAACAAAAGTTTATATTTTTCATTGTTTTTTTTATAACTAGCACATGAAATAACGTATGAAAGCGTAGTCCACGATGCAAATTTTTCAATAACGTAATAATCGCAAATGAAACACACCTTTTGTCCTTAAGGTAAATGTAGTTAGTGACTCAGGCGTTGTTTACATCAATATAGAAACCTACAATATGAAATTACATTGTAAAATCTCGCACAGATAAGCTAAAGAATATCTTATGTACTTTATAGTTGGCACTTAAAAGCAGCAGTTAGTATATTTGGCTACAAAAAAATCTTTTCCCAAATATAATGTCACAATGTTCGACAGTAATAAAAATATCAAATATAATCTAGTATAAATATAATAACTATAATCTTGTATAATTGACCTTGTGCGATCTCTTCTTCAGTATAATCGTTTATTAATATACAGGTATAGGACAAAATAATTGGAACACCCATTTCAAAATGTGACATACTTCGACCGTCCAATATAGCTTCGCCACGTATCGCAACAGTCTGCCACCTGGGGGCGAAACGGCAGGTAGTAGTCGAGAATTTACCTCTGTGAGAGTTGTATGAGAAAATTATGTTCCCAGCAAAGCGTCATTATGTCCGACCTCTTTGACGTGGAAAGGGGCATGATTATTGAAGCTCGCCTCACTGGAGCGTCCGTGTTAAGAATAACCAACCTTGTGGGCGTTGAAGCAGAACAATGGGCGTAAGTCGAAATTGACCGACCGGGAATTGACTACCGTTGAAGAGGATAGTCACCCGAAAACGTAAGACTACTCTGCTGCAGATAACCTCCAGATGAATACCCATCTCCAGAACCCACTATCCACCAAAACTATTCAACAGAAGCTGCATGCTGTGAACATTCATGGCAGAGTAGCCATTCCAAAACCAGTAGTGTCTCCGCAGAATGCTATGAAGCGAAGGCTGTGGTGCCAAAACTGGACACAACATCAATAAGAACAAGTCATTTGGTTTGACGAATCATCATTATATTATTTCAGACCACCGTAAGTGGGTTCATCTGGTAAACACCGACAGAGACATTTCATGTAGACTGTTTGGTTCCTACAGTGAAACATAGAGGGGGCTCTGTGATGGTGTGGGGAGCTATTTATTGGCAAAGCTTGGGGCCACTTGTAGCCCTGAGAGAGACGGTCATTGGAGAACAGTATTTCAGTATTCTCGCAGATCATTTACACCCTGTGCTACATATTCTGTTTCCTGGAGAACGTCTTCACTTCCAAGAAGACAAAGCCCCTGTACACACTGGTCTTTGAGTTCAAACATGGTTAATAATGAAGTGGAATATCTCATGTGGTCATTGCCTTGATCATTAAGCCTTTGTGGTGTTTTTGCATTGATCACTCAGTCCCTTGATCTCAACATCATTAAGCCTTTGTGGTGTTTAAAACAAAGTCCGTGCTCGGTTTCCTCCTCCACGCACACTGCCTAAACCCGAGACCACTCTGCAGGAGTTATGGAGGCGAATTCCCTTAAAAGTTGTTACCTTATTTGTCGATCCCATTTCGGATACAAGCTGTAATTCAGGCCAATGGTGGTCCAACTTCTTATTAATAAAAAATTTGTATTCTTTCATAGGTGTTTTTATCATTTTGTCTTATACCTGTATTCAAAGATAGTTTTTTGAAATTTCACAACGTGAAACATACTCAAATATATATATAAAAAAATTAAATTATTTATAATAAAATACCTTTGAAGTTGTTTTAGTAGAGAACATTAGTTGTAGGAGTACATCAACTGCCTAACACTTTTGGCGAGTTTATTAATTATATAATACATCGATGAAACAAGTATTTGTTTAGATTTATCTTAAGTTTTAATTTGACATTGAAAAAAAATATATATAAATACATTACAAAAAAATTAGTAGATTTAAGAACATGAATACATATTTATTTTATTTGAATATCACATAATTTATTATCAAGATACCATTTCTGAGACACGGATTTTCGTTTTATATTTTAGTATGATTGAATAATTTAAAAAAAAAAAAAATTACCAAAAATATTCTGTATAAACTATTTTTATTTCTCTATTAAACTTGTTCAGTCCACTAAATAGTTCACAGTAAGAATATAAATCTCGAATACACAATGAAAACTGAAAAGCGCAAAAAATTCAAGTGAAAAATGTATACAATATTAAAAATACATATTAGATTTCGTTCCTTTGCTGTCAGAATTATTTTTTAAAGCAAAAAAATTGTAGAGCCAATAATTAAATAGTATTGGAATTTTTTTAAATCTCGTATGATAGAAATGCAAATGCAATTAAAGCCGGCGTTATTCCGAAAAAAATAAAAAATAATAATGTATTAAATGTAACTACTCGTTGGCATACGTATTGAATATTTTTAATTAAATTTTCAAATGTATCTACTTGTCTCATTTTTTATGTTAGAAGATGCCAATAACTTTTGTTCCATAATGCATAGATTTTTCATAAAATAAAGTATCATTTTAGTGACACATGAAAGAATTAAAATAAAAGCACTAACTGCAAATATCTCATAAAAACCGTTTTTAAGTTCTGATAAAAGATACATTTTAAAACAAAGTAAAGTATAATATTCTACTTACACATTTTACTTTATCTAATATAACCAAATTAGAAATATAATATTATATATTTTAATACTTGTACAATGAAAAAAATGCAATCAATGTTGAGTTGTATGAAAGAAATAACAAAAGTTTGAGTTTTATTTGGGACTAAACTAAATACTTTTTAGTATTACAAATAACTGAAAGAATAATATAACCATGTATAACATTGGTATTACTGTAGTTACGCAATTAAATAATAGTTTTCCTCAAATTCTCACATAAATTAATTTGGAATAATTTACACACACACATTTAAGTTTATAAAATAGGAAATTATCATAATTTTAAGGGGAGTCTGAAGAGATCTTTACATATTTTGAGTTTTCTTTTTATTTATTAACTTTCCAATCATGCATCGGTTTTTTCTGTAACCAAATTAGAAAGAAATGATTTTTTATAATTGAATTTGGGTAACGGGAACTATGTTGTTATTTAATTTGAATGGGTTTATCATAAAATCTTTATCTTTAATTAATGCACCTGTTCTAAAAAACTTCCATGTGTTTTTATCTAATTTCTTTAGATCCATATGGGTCTAGCTGTATACTAAAATAAGCTTCAGAAAATAATTTTTAAACTTAATTAAAAAAAATCGCTCTTTTTGAAAGTAGTGAATTTTTGAAAAAGTTGAAGGGACTTATAAAATCAACTATAAAAAATATCTGAATGAATTTGTTTTAAAGCTTTTTTCAGTAAAATAAAAAACCTTCATTTTTTATACAGAAAAACTTCAGACCAATATATGTGAGGGGTTCTGAAAAAAGGTGCATGAAAATATTCTAATTTAATATGGTGAATAACGGATTCTGAATCATATTTATTTCCTAATTGCACTTGTTTATTGAGGATTTGAAATCAAAGATTGAAATTTAATTCATTAGTCTAGTAATAATTAATTAACAACACTGGAATACCGATTTCAATATAATAAGTAAAATACTTTCTAGAATAAATAAGTACTTTTAAAATATGTACTTAAAGGTAAAGTTCGTAATCCTTATTTACCGATAATACAAAACTTAGTTGTACCAATTTCATTGATTTTCATAAAAAATAATCTATTAAAACAATGCTTTCACTATAAATTCTTTATGTATATATGCAATGACAATCTATTTTAGAACCGGCTAATTTTATTTTTCCTTTCAAAGCTTATATTCTATTTTTTAATCCTTCACCTATCTTCGCTTTCACTCGAAGGTTTCAATAGTCTAATGTCAGGGCTTTCCCAAGCTTTAAGTTAATTAATATTCAATATTGTTCGTCATTGTGTCATACAGATTTCGTTCCCACATCCATTTCAATTTACCTCTGACATAGGCACAAACACCCACACGTTAATACAGGCTTCCAGTGGTTCTCACGATGATTGATTCATTCGATTGGTATCTAGTGCTTGTAGCTCATGTCTCTCTCTCCTTCAAGGAGCATAGTAAAATTCAATGACAGCAACTTAAAGACTTTTATTTCCAAACTCACCACAATGCCTAATTTTTACAAATGATATTAATGTTATATATATACATTTCTAACTTTTAAGTATAATTCCAAGTCATTTAAGCGATTTTTAGCTCATATAGAGATTTCATTGTGTTTGAATATTTCGCTGAAAACTATCGATCTCGTGCTACTGACAAACTTTTTTTTTTGCCTCTAAAGTTTGATAAAATGCATTGTCATCGACAACCAATCTATCTGCCAAGTTTTAGATGGAGTAGATGACGGAAAGTAGGCTAATTAGTTCTTCGAAGAATCTATTCTCCACAAACAAATTCGAAGTTAATATTAGAGATTTAAAAACATTAAAATTGCAGTTTTTTTTTTTTTTTAAATTTGTAGTGATTCTTATCAGGGCAAGGTTTCAGTCATTAAATAACTCTAAAATCTCCATATTTGTTTATTGCTTAGTATCTAGATCTGACTTATGGTAATACCAATATGCTTAAAAGCGTTCTTTTAGTGACAGATTGGCGATTGGCTGAGGACAAATTTGTTAATTATACTTTTGGCGATTTTCAATCTAAAAAAACATCATAATTGAAGTTCATATGAAATATTTAATAAAGAAGTTTAATGAGTATATTGTCCTTCGAAACTTTTCATTATTAAAAACTATTAACTTTGTTATTCCAAAGAGTAATTTTTTTAAATATTACTTGAAGTAACCTAAAAGTAGATCCATAAGCGTACTGGCATAAGAAATCATCCCATTGATTTTAGACTTATGTTTTTTTTTTTTTTTTAATTATATAGTTTTACTAATAAATTTTATTATTTAAATTTCTATATTTACTAATTAATTTTAATAATTAACTGGCCGGAAGGATTTGAATGCATTGTGCTTTTTAAAGAACGTTAAGGAAGACAAATATTTATATTAAAAAAAAAAATTAAAAAAAAAAATTCCATATTGAACCGGCCCAATTTTTACATTGACCTGTCCTGTGATTGTACTGGACAATGCTATGGTCAGTTCACGCTTTTGAGCAGATATGAAGTTTTTTTCATGTTACGAGACAATAAGTCACAACGACGTGAAGTGTAGATTCTTTTTATTCAATGTTAAAGAATACGTGAGTCGTATATAAATGAATTAAAAGACTGAAATCAATACACATTAAACAGTCATCTAATTAACTCATTTCCAAAGCTTAATTTATTATTAGTTACCACGAATATAGTGTCTAGCATTGAAAACTTTTAAGACTTAGATGCCATTTGTTTTTAAAGTTCCATTCAAATAATGCGAAAAACATACATAACATATTTTTCCATTTTCATTTAATTAATTGTTCTGGTCGTTAACATACGACTTTTAAAACTAAGAACAAAATAATTTTTGAATTTCTGATTATTAGTAAGATGTAATTTTAGAGTAAGTTATGAGGTGACAACGGGATTTTGCCATTGAATGTAGAGATAATTCCAGAGATAAAGAACATTTTCTATTCAAGTGGAAGTTTTCTTGTTTTCTATTCAAAACAACGCTTTTAGAATGAAATAAAATTTATAGTGAATGTTCATACACTTTTAAAATAAATACAGTAATCTAAAAGGCTTTCTTTAAAATACGTACTTGGTTAATTTAAAAATTGCAGAGTAAGCATTTTAAAATAGTCTAATGTGCAATATTTTAAATAAATAGCTTACTTAAAGTATACATTAGGAATTGCGAAATTAGACTAAAGTATGTTTTTTTTTTTTTTTTTTTTTTTTTTTTCAAAATATTCCCAAATTCATTACATTTGAAATGATGCCATTTTCTTTCTGAGACTGAAACTACTTTTTTAATTACAGTGGGTTTTGTGAACCTGTTTTGTATCACATTATTAGGGTACTTAACTTTAAACGTGCTTTCTGAAGAATGGCATTTTGGTGTTATATGACTTAACGCTAACAGTCATAACTTCATTATAAATGGTCTGATTTATTAAATTCTAATTATGTTTTGTAGAAAATAGTTGTTAATATGTTTCCATAAATAATCTTATCTAAATTTGTATAAACACATTTTTTTATTTACATTTTAATCTTAATGTTTTGTTAAAAACTATGTATTTTTTCAAACTTTTTATTTAAAAACTTAAAATTAAATAAATATTGAAGCCAAATTCACAATTCTTTACGGGAACAAGCATCAGTATAATATCTTTTGTTTGCAATAAAAATCATACCTGTAAGTTAAATATAATTTTATTTATGTCCATTTGAATAACGTCCTAATTAGTCATTTTAATTTCAATTAGCTAAGTAAAAAATTAATGAAAAAAAAAAGTTTATTTATAAAATGCATCATTTTTAAATCTGATATATTGCCGAAAATTTGAAATTCTATTATAAAAATTAAAGAAAATCATCTCAATTGTATATACCTTAAGACAGTTACCCGCTAAATAATGATATTTGTGATTTTGCATCAACTACATTAGATATTTTGACAAATCGATAGCTTAAAAAGTGAAAATATGTTAACAATATTTTGACTTGAAATCACTTTTAGGAATATTTGGAAATATTAAAAGAAAATCCATTGATTAGTAAAAGACGCAACGATCACTAAAATAAATTTGATGTAAATGAGTAGTATGCTTTAGTTCTAATCTCATCTAAAATATCCCTTTAGAAGATTTTTTTGTTCTCCTAACTTCTTTTAACTGTTCTTTGGGAAAAATTGAATAAACGCTTCTTCACTCATGATTTTTTATGAGTTCAATTTTTTTTTAAATCAGTTTTCACTAATGATTTTTAATAAATGAAAGGGAAAAAAGAGAAATTTTGTAAATAAAATCTATTTGCAAAACACAATAAATTACTGTAAAAACATAAAATTTACATTATTTAAAAATCATAAAGCTACAAAGAAAACTTTAAAAATATAAATTTCTCATAAAAAAGCCTTGAAGGATATTTCCTTTCTTCTCATTAAATAGTGTTATAATGCAAGGACATTTGAGGGACATTCATGATTTAACAATAACTACCTGTCTTTAGAAAAATAAAATAAAATAAGGATACATAATGCAAATAGCCTGTCAATGTGTAATTAATTATTTAGTTAATGAAGCGAGCATCTCTTTTCATTGATATTTTCCGCTAACTTAATTTTCAAGGACTGTGAAACTGCTTGAAGATTACCCTGTTATTGTGTAATTGTGAGAAAGAGATTGAAATATAATCTTTACTAATTTATGAAATTTTGAAGCGAAATTTGAAAAGCGGTATTACCTGCAAGTTCACTCTATGGGTAATTTGATAAAACCTTATTTAGTATGTTCTTAAAACCTTATTTAGTATGTTCTTAAAACCTTAGTTAATATGTTCTTAAATGAAATTTAAAATTCGACCATATATCCAATAAACAAAAATTTTACAGCGACTTTTTATTTTAAAATAATATGAATATAGTACGAATCAGAGTTAAATCAATTAATTATGCTTGATTATTTCCATGTATTATAATTTCGTCCTACAAAATGTAGGGTTATCGAAACAACTACTAGAAAGACCTATTATTCCCTTATTCCCGGCTGTTATGAAAGAAAAGGCATTTAAATTGTATATATATATATATATATATATATATATATATATTTAATTTTTTTTGTATTAAGATTACTCGTATCCGAAATCATTATACAAGTTAAGATCCTTAAGTATAAACCAATTTTACATTTGCTCTTTTCCCTGTTCCAAAACTTGAAACTAAACACATCGCAATCGAATCAAACTCAAAATCTTAAAGCACTCCAAATCAAAAGTTAAAAAGGCAAGGCTACCGTCAATCCACAATTCAGCATCGATTTTCGCTTAACCAAACAGACAAGTTGGCACTTGTGAGGACTTCAGGCTTCCTCGTCCCCGGGGCTTTGTAGTTCAGGTCTTTTGTCTATTGCCAGTGGAAGTCGGCAAATGAAGACTTTTGGGTAGCCATTGCTGCTGACTTTAATTATAATGCCGCATTCCCTGCGTGCTGCACGACATTCGATATTGGATCTGCCACTCACTAACCGGAAGATATTCGGTTGGTTTGAAATGCCTGGGCGAGTTTCTTGTTTGCTTTTGAAGCGATTGGATCGCAAAAGAACGAATGGTCTTCTTGTAGGAGTCCTCAGAGGTAATCTTAAAGGGAGTAGGTAAAAATTGCATTGGAAAATTGTTTTATATGGGATCGTTTACCGCTGTTTTATAGTAGATAATTGTACCTATCATACATACATTGATTTTACTAATACCGTTCATTTTTTTAGGTTTTATGTGTTGACTTCTTATACGATATAAATATGTAGGGAATCGTTAAGTGACGACTTTTAAAAATTAGATCATTAAGGAATATTTAGGAGTGGGAAAATGTGGTTGCTACAGGAATGTTTAAAAAGAAGTCTAATTTTTTTTTTAAACACAAAGTAAAATATAGTTAGGGTCTTGATCAAGAGATGGCGCTTTTCCTCATATCGACAACTAGCGTCCACAATCCTCTGAAACAATATTGAGTAAGGAATTAGAGCTTACCACAAATATCTATTCTAAAATTCTTGTGGGCTTAAGATTTAGAAGGAGTAGCACAAGAACAGTATATATACTCACATGCTATATCTCTGCGGAATCTTCTGTTTATTATGTGAACAGCTGGCCAAAACATTTTTGACTTACCAAATATTAGGCCATGTCTTTGTTATATACACTTCAAATTAATTTACTATAAGCTTCCTTCTCATTATAGTTACCAATATGTTAAACCTGCATTGTCATAATAATAATTGAAGGATTAATGTGATGAAAGAGATAAGTGATACTTTTTAAATGCTGTTTCCCAATAGACGAAAGAAGTATTTAGAGATAACTACTGACTCACTTAACCTGGCTCTCTAAAATGCTTAATAATAGATGGTTTAGAGGATGATAGATATAAGGTATATCCAAAAAGAAAACTTAAAAAACTCACATCTAAAAATCAATTCTTGATAATTAAATATCAGAGGCTCTTTGAGCAACTATTTTGGTCAAAACCCCCCACAATTTACTCCTTAAAACATGAACCACGATTATTATCACATTTATGTCTTCCATCCATAACCAGAACTGAAATTTTCAGAGGTTTTCTTTTAGAAAATTTTAAATCCAAGATCGTCAAATGCTGTTTGTATAAATATTTTTTACAAAATTCCGTTACATTTCCTTTATTTTTTTTCCTCTTATGTGTTTGGATCGGAATGGAGCAATAATATAGTGCATGTTGAATTTCTTTTTTCAAAAGTCTGTATCCTTAAAGTCTTTTGTACCTTTCAGATCAATTTGAAAGGACGAATTCAATCAGATAAGATAAATAATTCTTAATTTATTTAACAACAAACCCCCACGCTTCAGTATAAAAAAAATTCACGAGTCTTTCATTTATGAGCATTTATCCATAAATCGGGAAACGATAATTTGGTATAGAATTTTTGACATTTGTTTGATGTTGTAAACACATGAAGGCATCGTGTTTATGTGGATATATAGTGTAAAAATTAACCAATATTGACAGAAAGATATTGTAGGAAATAATTGGATTTCCCAAAATAATTTTTTTAATATTTGAATCATATTAATTGGAAATGCCATACATTTGGTGGGGAAAAATACAAAACATTATGCCTACAAGAGATTTTATTTGCTGGAACTATTATTGAAATCAATGAAAAAACAAATATGAAACCAAACGTGTAAACTAAATTATTGTATTTATTTCGTTGCTTTACTTGAGAAATAATTGGTGGACAAACTTAAGAGTGTTATTAATTATTATGCTTGAAAGGATATTATATTCAAAAATAATAACTAAGACTAAAACTCAAAGGGTATGTTTTTAGAAGACGATTTTTATTTTCATCATGATTAGGTTGGTTGGTTGTTTTCAGATTATCTGGCGCCGTCAGCAACACGAGGGCTATAATGCGCCGAAACATCCATCATTAGACAAGCCAACATACATTTACAGACTCCCATGCCTAACACGGGACTCGAACCCGCAACCTCGTGGTCTAGAAGCTAGCACGCTAACTACTATACCGTTTGATCGGCTCATCATCATCATGATTAGGAAATGGAATTTAGCTCTAAAAAAGTACAATACCTATTTAGAAACCCTTTCAAGAAAAAATCCACTCAACTTACAAAGAAACGGATAAAGAAGGTACACACAAAAGCAACGATATTTAAATTTATAACTAATATATTTTTATACCAATAAATCCTAAATATATCAAAAAATTTTCTCTCAGATATAAATGTGCATTTTTTCGTTCTTTATTTTCGGCAGTTTGCCGTACTAGAACTATAAGTTTTTATGTAATTATTCAAAACCATGTGTGAAAAATATACATACATTGGTTTACAAATTTAAAGGATTATTAGTGTTTTGTGAATCGAAGACAAATAAAATTGACATCAAAGAAGGCTCTTTAATTATCATAACTCTAAATGCTACAGAACAGTAATAAATTGGGGTTATTAGCGTAAAGTTCTACCGATGTATCCATGTTAAAAATAACACAACACCCGAGTTAACCTTTAATAGGGGATGTAAATCCATTAACATAAGTGTTAAATTTTTAGTGTATACGTATACTTCTTTGCTAGACAAATCGACCGTCTCACTTTTTGAGACGTTTCCTAGATGTGGTCAGTTCTTAAAACATTCATTCAATCTAGCATAAACTCTCTTCCTCAAAGCGTCTCATACAAGGTTGGTTGAACTTGAATAATATGAGTGGTGTGGTGTACGAAAAGGAGTATTGTTTACATTTTTAAATCGGTTGTCAAAAGCAGCAGTGTGATAAAATAACAAGAACGTCAATTCAACAAATTGCTTCCCAATTCCAAAACTCTTTTACCATCATCTTACCATCTCTTTACTACAAATATCTGATTCAATCTCATGAAAATATTATACATAAGAAGATTTACAGAAAGGTGAAAACGGTATTACGTAGTGATTATCAGTCAATTAACGAAAATGATTAGCTGGTAAAAGCACGTTTTCGTCGTACTGAGAGTTCCCCATTAACGCAAAAGATAATTAAACTAGAAATGTTTCTGTAATTATGTCTCCTAGCATAACGAGTTAAAAGAATTATTGTTAATAAGAAGTTATAAGCATTGCTAAATACTAATTTGAATGCGTTAAGAGTAATAAGTCTAATCATAAGTTGCAACTTATGATTAGACATTACCTTCTCCAATATGTTAAAAATTTGTGATTGTCTAAATCGTTTTATTTATCATCAATAGATTGTTAGATTAAACGTTAAAAAAAGCAGTTCAATTGTTTTTATTACTTTAAAGTTTCATTTTTCTAAAGGGTCAAATGAATATACAATACTTTTCAGATACTGTCCCTTGATTCGCTAACTTCGGAATGGTTGGCAATTTAAGTATTCCCTTCACTTATCTGTTATACAAAATAAACTTGTTCAATTCTACTAATAAGTAAC
This sequence comes from Linyphia triangularis, assembly GCA_963978545.1. Taxonomy (NCBI): domain Eukaryota; kingdom Metazoa; phylum Arthropoda; class Arachnida; order Araneae; family Linyphiidae; genus Linyphia; species Linyphia triangularis. The sequence continues at coordinate 49,609,541 of OZ021731.1, read as the reverse complement.
CATTTGAAAACGTTTAATGCATTTCTGTTAACAAAATTCCGCCCATAAACTATTATCATTGATTCCATAATTAACTAAGTTCATTTTAATAATTATATCCGCTGATTACTAGAACAGAAAACTGGAAAATGTTTTACCCCAAGATCCAGACTTCTGGTAAGTTGCCATGATAAGTTTGTTTTGCTTGTGATGCAATATTGAGCGAATAGCTTTACTAATTAGTTCAACTAATTCTTGAAACATTTTTTTAATCTAGAGTCAAAATCTATAGACTTGTTTGCATTTTTTGCATTACTAATGGTAGCCAAAGATATTAAAAGTTTTGAGCAACCTAACCAAGTCATGGATTGTTTGTTAGAGACACTAGACATTCTATTGATTCATTATTATTATTTTCTATATTCTTAATTGTATACGTGTTGCAGTTATCTTGCTATGAAAACCATTTTTGTTTTATCTGATGTTGTCCGCAAAACATGATGGTGGTGTTAATGCTTATTTTTGTATTGCAAATTAAAATCATATTTAAATAAGGTAAACACCAAAACGGATTCTCTAAGGCTTCACAATGTTTTGTTTTTTAACCAAACTGCCTCAAACTAAACATATTTAGGTTGATTACTAAACAACAACAAAAATTATTTTGGGAGGATGTCAGAAAAAATGAAAAAGTATATAATTTTTACCGTTTTTAACATATTTTATTTTTTTAACATTTTATTTGTTATTTTATTTTTTATAACTAAAAAGCTTTTCGTTTTAAAATATATTTTATATAAAATATATATTATTGATCATATTATTTTAAGGGTGCAATCAAAAATTCCAATTAGAGTGTTTTGGAAAATTAAACTTTAAATATTCTGAGAGGGAAAAATGTGGAAATGTAATTGCTTGTGTAGTCTAGTGATCAACTTAAAAGTATATCAATTTAGTGGAACGGTTGATTAAGCAGCTACGCAATAAAATAAAGTTCTAACTTTAGGTTGGTTTTGTTTGACTATTTACATTACTTGATGTTTTTATCTTAATTTACAGTGCAGAAATTGGAAATTCATGACGTTGATGTAACATTATTTGTCGATAATATTTATATTTTGTTTTCTGTTGTTCCACTTATTACGCTTGATCTCATAATACATGTATTTTAACCCTTTGCACTCCAGGCCTTTTTCGCTCGAAGGAATCAGCAACTCGAGACTTTTTAGGTTCGGCTGGTGTTTATGGATTTGCTTCATAGAAACTAAACACAGTCATTGGCCTTGCATCGAATTTCCGCATCAAACCTAATGGTCCTCTCGTGGTTTGGCATCCAATCGTGTGACGCCTGAGAGGTGCCACTGGAGTGCAAAGGGTTAGTAAATACTCTTTAACAGAAAAGAAAAAAAAATTATAAATGTTTTTTCAAAAAAAATTTTGACCAAGTATTCATAGATTCAATAATTTCCATGGATATTTAGCATTAATTAATAAAGATGTGTAGGTTTGCTAAATATATTGAGTTAAATGAAAATGCGAAAAAATAGTTTTAGATAGCAAATTGTAGAAATTTTATACTAGAGTATATACATGTGGGGGTGAGTAGTTCGGTTTTTTAAATGTCTAGGGGATTTATTTAGGGAAGCAAAAATGAAATAAAAGAGAAATAAACTTCCAAATCAGAAACAGAAAGTACAATTAAATTTATTGGACGAAACATCACAATCACTTTCAAACAAAACAAAGGGGGAAAAAGTATTAAATATTACTAGCCAAATGGCAGCACAAGTCGACGAAAACTAAGTGTTTAATTAGTACATTACCCAATTAACGAAGTGAGTTGAGTGCACCCAAAATTGGCGAACAGAGTTCAGCGTGTTTGTTCCCGAATGGGATCCGGTGTGTTTCTGCTTAAAAAATAAAATCGCGGAGTACGAATACTTATTCGTAATAACAAAAAAAAAAAAAAAAGAAACATCGTCTTGCAGTGCCATCTGTCTTTACAAGAGGAAATTGAAATGTACCGTAAACAATTGATATGGGATAATAAAAATCCTACAGATTCGGCCATCCTGTAGATCGATGACCTCATCGATGAAACACATGGAAATGGGCAAGACATGTGATAATACTTAAGTAAAAGAAAGTATAAAACTAAGACAAAATGAAAACATTTCGTTGACGATCACAATGTTCATTTGTAATTGTTCGAAAAGTTCAGGATCAAGTCTATTTGAAGATGGTAGGAACTGCATCAGTGGCTGGGTCCTATGCTATGGCTGGAGTTGCATGGTAAATTGAAAATCAAACAATGACATATAAAATGAAGAATAATGACGTTGGGCGAAAGACAATTATGGCAATGTTTACGTATTTATTTTAAGAGTGTTTATGTTAATTTATTTAGTAGTATAAAATTTCATTAGATCAGCGGATGTAGAAGTTATGTTAGGCCCTTCCTGGTTACCTATTTTTTGTACGTCATACCTATCTTTGGGTTTAACTTTTGTAATTTTATAGGGTCCTAGGAATTTGGGTCTTAGTTTTAACCCAGAACCGAACTGCGTTCGCTGGATTGCCACCAAATCACCTTCCCTATAGTTCGGAGCTTTCTTGCATTTCTTGTTATAGGTCCGTTTGTTTTCGGCTTGAATCTTTCGGATGTTCCTCTTTGCTTCTTGTCGCAGTGAGTTCCTTTGCTCCTGAAGCTCATCTTCTATCTCTTCCATGAGTAGATCTCGTATTTTCAAGTCGTCCTTATTCCTCATGGTAACACCTGTTAAGAGTTCAAAAGGTGTCCACTTGGTACTTCTATTAGTCGTGCTGTTGAGTATTCGTTGTAGTTGGTCGACATATTTGTACCATTTTGTCGAGTCGTCTAACGATAACTTGGTTAGGACAGGTATTAGAGTGCGATGGATCCTTTCTACTTGACCGTTTCCTCGAGGTACTCCGGTAGCAATTTGCAAGTGTTGAATTCCTTCTTCAGTGCAAAAATCAGTGAAGGCTTTCGAAGTAAATGCTGATCCTCGATCTGTGAGTATTCTTTTGGGATTCCCGAAAGTTTTTTGTTGTAACCTTAGTTTGTCTATTAAATCTTCCGCAGAAGTACACTTCACTGGATACAGCCATGTGAATTTGGTAAATGCGTCAACAACAGTCAATATGTGCTGATATTTTTTGTTGGTAGAGGGCATTGGACCAATAAAATCTACGTGATACGTACTTAAGGGAACGTCTTCTTTCGCAATTGGATTTAGAAATCCTTCTTTCTTTCCGCTCTTCTTGTTAGCTAAGATGCATGGGACGCAGTTGTTGATGACATTGCGGACTAAGGCGTTTAAATTTGGAATGAAGAATTCCTGTTTTATGACGTTTTTCGTCTTAGAAGTCGAAAAGTGTCCTTTCTCATGCGCGAGCTTGATTAATTCCGTCTGCTTGTCCTTCGGTGCGACAATTAATTCGCGACCATTTAGGAATTTGTAGAGGATTCCGTTTCGTTCACAAAATTCTGACAACACTTTGCTGTTGAGGACTGCCTTCAAAGTACTGATGTTTTCATCTTCTGCTTGAGCTTTGCGCAATCTAGCTGTGATTGTATCGTTCTCAATTATAAAGACTGGGTTTCTGCTCAGAGCATCTACATGTTTCATTCTCTCTCCAGGTCGATGCTCGATCTGATAGTCAAATTCTTCTAAGGATAATGCCCATCTAGCTATGCAAGTAACTAGATCTTTTTTATCCATAGTCTTCTGGAATGCCGAACAATCGGTGACTATTTTAAAATGGTTTCCTAGAAGATAGACGCGGAATTTCTTTAATGCGCTTACAATAGCTAGCACTTCAAGCTCGTAGCTGCTGTATTTCATTTCAGCTGGCGTTGTCTTTTTAGACATGTATTGGACTGGATGCATCTTTCCGTCGGTGGACTCTTGCAATAGTACAGCTCCATAGCCGTGTAAACTGGCATCAGTGTGTAATTCTGTCCTTTGACCTTTCCGGAAGATACTTAAGACTGGACTTTCTGTAAGGAGTTTCTTGAGTTTTTCGAACGCTTCGACTTGAGGTAGATTGAACGCAAATGGAGTTTCTTTCTTAGTCAGGTCGCTTAGTGGCTTTGCTATTTTGGAGTATTCTGGTATGAACTTGCGGAAATAGCCGGTGAGTCCGAGAAAGCTTTGTACTTGCTTCACGGTTGTGGGTACGGGAAATTTCTTTACTGCTTGCGTTTTAGCCAACGATGGTCGTATCGTACCGTTTTCCACTATGTGTCCTAGAAATTCTATTTTTCGTTGCAGGAATTGACATTTCTTCCATTTTATCTCCAAGCCGTACTTTGATGCAACTTCTAGTACTGACTGTAAGTTTCTTAGACCTTCTTCTTCATCCTTTGAGGGAATTACCAAATCATCCATATAGATTATTACGATGCCTTTTCTCATTAGATCTCGGAAGATGTTGTACACGTACCTTTGAAACACACTGGGACTGGTACTTAAGCCAAAGGGTACTTTGTTGAACTCAAATTGTCCATCGGGGATGATGAAAGAGGTTAGCTTGCGGCTCTCTTCATCTACTTCAACATGAAAAAATCCATTCTTGAGGTCGAGTGTAGTATATACTTGAGCATTTTGTAGCTTGTCGAGAACATCTTCTATCAGAGGTAAAGGAAATCGATCCTTGACTAATTTTCTATTCAATTTCCTATAATCCACACAGAGGCGGGTGGAACCGTCTTTTTTCTTCACTAGTACGATAGGACTGGCGTTGTCTGACGAGCTTGGTCTGATGATTCCTTGTTCTAGCCATTCGTCGATTTGCTGATTGACCTCTAACTTTTCTGAACTCGATAATCGTCTCGCAGGTTGGTAGACTGGAACGTCGTCTTTCAGGATGATTCGCATGGATACGTCTGTTGACAAAGTTTTGTCAGGCTTGTAAGTTGAGATAACTTGCTTCAATTCGTTCTGTATCCTGATGTCTCTTATGTGGGCCAACTCTATCTCTTCATTAGGACTTGTTTCGGAGATGTGCATGAACCAATCAGCGGGCTCATCTTTATGAAATTTCCTACCATTCCTGGACGTTGTAAACTTAGCTTGATTCGTTAAATCCATTCCGATAATTGCTTGGAAAGATAACTGTGATTGTGGCACTACATGCCATGTTAGAGAAAATTCTTCTCCGTCGGTGGTGAAACTCATTTCGAAAGATCCTTTCGTTGTGACTTGGGAATTTCCTAAGCCTGAGAGCGTTCTCCTTTGTTTCGAAAGCTTGGATTCATCGATGATTTCTTTGGCTATGTCGTCTCGAATGAGACTGAGTGAACTGCCTGTGTCTACGAGTGCGGTGATGAGTTTGTTTCCCATGACGATTTCTTTAAATTTCAACTCTTCTGATGGGATGATTGTACATGTCTGTACAGAATTGCTCGGAGGATTGCTGGATTCTGCATCTTTTCGGCGCTTGTCGCAGTTAACGTAGAAGTGTCCTGGTTCTTTACAATAACTGCAGAGTGACTGTCTAGGCCTGACAGAGTCGGTATTTCGATTATTGTTGAAATGGTTCTTTTCTGACCGGTTTGGTCCATATCGGCGATTATCAGCTCTTCGGGGAGAGCTTCCACGATTATTCGATGATCCGGCCTCGTTTCGGTGACTGTCGGTTCTTCGGGAAGGGTTCCCATAATTTGACGATTTAGCCCCATATTTTCCTTTGGGCAAGGAGTCGAACTGCTTTGACTTTAACGTTCTGCGGACATCTTCGTATTTTTCGAACTTTTGGGCCAGCTCTCTGGGCGAGTTGATGAGTGTCCATTCATCTAGAAAATGTTCTTTGAATTTGTACGGAGCTCTTCTCTTGATCTGATCTGCTATGATGAGGTCACGAAGCTGGTCGTAAGTTTTCACTTCAAGACCTTCCACCCATCCATCGAAGTAAGTTTGCAATTCATGGAGAAAATCTAACCAAGTTCCTTCAGGAGATTTTTGGTGTGACACGAACATCTGGCGAAGTCTTTCTGGAGACAGTTTGAACCTTCGTAGCAGCAACTGCTTTACGTGATCATAGTCGTGAGACTTGTCGGGGGACTCCCGCGCAATTAAGTGTGCAACGTCGACTGGAAGTAGGCCTATGAGGTGCTGAACCCATTCTTCTTTAGGGATCGATGACAGCTCTGCATGCCTCTCGAACAGGATGAGGTTAAGATTCACATCTTCTTTCATATCGAACTTGTGGAAGGTATCACGTGAAGGTCTGCTTGGTACTTGGTTTGTTGTGACGTTTTTCGAAGATGAATCCTTCTGGTTTTGGATTCGTAATTTCTCGAGCTCGAACTCTGCTTCTCGTCTCCGTTCCTCGATGGCTTCTTGACGTTTCCGTTCTTCGATTGCTTCTAGACGTTTTCGTTCTTCGATGGCCTCTTGACGCTCTTGCTCTTGCCACCTTTCCTCGGTGATGCTCTCGAGAAGTACTTTTACTTCATCTTCGTCATACTTCTCATTTTCCAAGATTAAATCCTTGATGATCGGCTTGGTCATGGTAGCGGTTATCTTTATGCCTAATTCCGTGGCTAAGTTCGACAGATCCTCTTTTTTACTTCTTAGAAGAAAAGCCATGGTGATCTTTAAATTTGGTGGAAATCCAGTGAACTTTGTGATATTCGTAAAAATGAAATTAAAAGATAACGACTAAAAGGAAAAAAGCTTGTAGATTTATGTTGTGTGCTTTTCCTCTTTTTTTTTTTTTTTTTTTTTAAATGGAGTATGCTACTAAGAACACTACGAAATTAACGAAGATACATTTTAAAAATGAAGAAATATATTTTTGCAGAAGTTAATCAACTCTCGGTCAATCAGATAATTCACAAAAAAGTAAAAGAGTACTACCGTAAGAAAAAGGTTTTAGAATTTCATGAACTTTTGTATGAGAACAAGTTGTCAGAAATTTTTAACTGAAAAGATTTTTTTTTTCACTTGGACAAGAACACGATAAACATACCAACTTATAATAATGTACTTACTTTGTATTGCATAATATTTTAAAACATAATACTGCATAAGTTATGCTTTGTATTGCATAGAAAATTAATTGCATAAGAAATTATAACAGCACATTTGGAAAAGTAAACTATGAAAAAGGATGCGAATAATATATTAAGTATTCAAAACAAAATATTACCCAAGGATACTTTATAAAAAGAACACTTTAACACGATAAGTTTACCTCACTTAAATCACCTAACTTCTCAAAATAACAGCTGCACTTGGAAAAGTAAACAATTAATTATTACCCAAAGTTATCCGTCAAAATAATGTATATTGAATAATATTCTTTGTATTAATTCAGACAAAAAGAATAAAAAGGAATATAAAAACAATTTAAATGTAAACTATTCTTAGAACAATAATGAAAATATAAATAAAAGACTGCAACATCAAATCCTTCAAGGTATCACTTCCGGTTATAGATAAGACCTTTTTTTTATTTTTTTTTTATTCTTTCTCTTTATTTGTGTTGCGAAGAGTTTACCCGAACAAGAGGTTTTAAAAAAAAGTAAATAAAAAACTAGTATGCAATTCTTAGAAAAAGAAAGTATCAATGATTCAGAACTTATCTGAAGGAATAAACTGCTGGCTTTGAAGACGTCGGTTGTCACTGCTTAGAACACAAAATTAATGTAGTAGATGGTTTCGGAACACAGAGCACTAATCTTGGCAAATTATCCGGTAAGGGCCTCGGATAAAATTTCAGCACTTCGGTATTGAAGATTCGAAAATTTTAGACGAACACTGATGAAGACGAACACTGATGAGACGTTGAGACACCAGTTGGAAATGGCACGCTGCTTGTTGAAGACTCGTTGGCGAAGAATTTCGTTTGAAGCTGGATGCTTTCTGGCTAAGAACGACGACTGGAACTTTGAGAATTTCTTTACGACGGGTTCAAATTAATTTAATTGTAAATTTCATCTTCGAGGGGTTCGAAGGAATAAGGGTGATTTTCGATTAAAACGGGTGCACTCATGAAAAATATTATTGAACTCATGTTACCAAAACGAAACGGGTTACTAGACATACACTTGTTATTATATCAAATAATTGTGAAAACGAACACAAAAAAAATTAATCGCTACAGGGACGTGGTTTATTCAAAAACCAAAAATTACTCGAAATTAAAAAAATTTAGAAGCAATTCCCCTTTAAAAATTCCTTTTCGCTAATCCAGGCCGAGGACCCCAAAAATATGTGGGGGTTAGTAGTTCGGTTTTTTAAATGTCTAGGGGATTTATTTAGGGAAGCAAAAATGAAATAAAAGAGAAATAAACTTCCAAATCAGAAACAGAAAGTACAATTAAATTTATTGGACGAAACATCACAATCACTTTCAAACAAAACAAAGGGGGAAAAAGTATTAAATATTACTAGCCAAATGGCAGCACAAGTCGACGAAAACTAAGTGTTTAATTAGTACATTACCCAATTAGCGAAGTGAGTTGAGTGCACCCAAAATTGGCGAACAGAGTTCAGCGTGTTTGTTCCCGAATGGGATCCGGTGTGTTTCTGCTTAAAAAATAAAATCGCGGAGTACGAATACTTATTCGTAATAACAAAAAAAAAGAAACATCGTCTTGCAGTGCCATCTGTCTTTACAAGAGGAAATTGAAATGTACCGTAAACAATTGATATGGGATAATAAAAATCCTACATACATTACATCAGATATAAAATAATTTTATTAGTTAAAACTAAACTCAAACATTTTATGCCTGATACAAATTTAAAAATTTAAAGATTAAGTTTAAAAATATTGATTGACTAAATTAAAGATCATGAAAAAATCCATTTTCGACAAATAAAGTTTCTTGTGCTTGATCTTGAACAATTTTGTTCTTCGAAATTCAAAACATTCCTATCAAAACTGTGAAGCAATTTTTTAAAGGATTGTAATCGTAGCTTAAAAACCTGCCTTGCTTCTCATTCTAGTTGACAAAGTGAAAAGTCTCAACAGGATTAACTCAGTGCACCGCATTCCATCCAAATCCTTTCGCAAAATATTTGCTTTTTATCCATTCCATTTTTTTTTATTTTGTTTCTTGTAACGGATCAAGTCATAGGAGAGCTTATAGAAAATGTTTTTGGCAGAAACTCTTTTTATCGGAGGAAATTCAGACTGAATGTTTGTGGAAGTGTGGGATTATAAAATCTATTTCAAAAAGAAACTAGCTAAATTTTTGTTGTTGTTCTATACTTGTTTTTAAACCTTTTGAATCTTAAATTATGTTCTGGTTAAAACCATTGTTTTTACCAAAAGATTACGTGATCTACTTTTGTTACAAAATAGTTAAATCAACTTATATAAAAATATTAAAAAAAAAAGGTATTTTTTTAACTGGCACAAAAATATTGCTTAAAGTGTTATTTTATGATTCAAATATTTTGTAACCTTTTTCTAAAAATCGTAATATATATAAGATTACGAGTGCTCACACACAGAAACTGAAATTAAAGTAATTTGGATTTTAATAACGCCTCGAGATTTCTCTATCTTTGACTAAAATCACTTTTCTGTGTTTCGACGATCCTGCTCACATTTAGCTAATCAATAGAAATATTTGAGAAGCTTCACATCAGATCATAGTCATACACACTTCTAACTTTTGTATTGCTCCCCATCTCCGTTATCATCATGTGAGTATGTTTAAATTGACATCCGAGCCTGTACTAAAACTTTTATCATCACTTAATGCAGAAGTACGTACACCTAATCCACAACATAACTTTGATTAATTATTAAATCAGCCACACAGTGCATTTAAAGTTGTGTTTTTCTGAATTTCTTATTAGGTGTGCATTTTTATAAATATTATGGTATTTTTTATTTGATAAATCAGTAAAATAAAATCTAGATTTAAAATTAATTTATTTTTGCTCTCTTTCTTTTCCCCGTTAAGGATATATGCTAAAAAAACTTCAACAAAATCCTGATTTAAAAATATATATATATATATATATATATATATATATATATATATATATATATATATATATATATATATATATATATATATATATATATATATATATATATATATATATATATATATATATATATATATATATATATATATATATATATATATATATATATATATATATATATATATATATAATGTTTGTTATATTTAGATAGGTCGAACTGTATAAATAAAATTGACCTATTTTAGTAAGAGATGGGATTTGCATTCTTTAACAATACAGAAAAATGTAAACAAGGTTGCATATTCCATATGGGTGTTACATACATCATCTGCATAGCAGATATGGTATGTAATCTTTAGCATGCCAATATTGACGATCTCAATTCTCAAAGATTAGACTAAATAAAACTTTCATCTTCTAATCTGCTGAGACAGAAACTCACCCTTACATACCTTACCACACCGCAAGTGCATTCTTTAATCATACAGAAAAAATTAAACAAGGCTACATATTCCATATGGGTGTTACATATATCACCTGCATAGCAGATATAGCATATAATCTTTAGCAAGTCAATATTGACGATTTTAACTCTCAAAGATTAAACTAAATAAAACTTTCATCTTCTAATCTGCTTAGGCAGAAACTCACCCTTACATACCTTACCATAAGCAAATCATCAACCCAGATATATAAAAAATACAACAATATACTATAAATAAACCCTTCGCTTGACGCAGCCCTCCACTTGAATCATAATCACACAACCATGTGCCACATCATCCCCTTAATTAACCATAACTCCAGCCCATACCATCTTCAAATTCTGCTACACCTGACACAAAAGCGCAGTGATTCTTCAGCTGATCCTCCTCAACCTTAATACCTTGAGCAAAGTCCTTAAAGGGGATTTAGTACGCGGTGCCTTAATCACTTGGCAGTGCCATCCTCAGTAATTGGGTAGGGTGAGAGAGAAGGGTGTGTTTACTTAATTAGCACCTGAAAACCTGCCTTGAGGAGGTTGTTGTTGGTAATGGGGTTGGGGAGGTTTTCTTAAGGTGGAAGAAGTTTTGTTCTTTCTAGTTTGAAGGGGAATGGGACTGAGGAGGTTGTAAATGGAGTGAACGCTTTGAGTGGATTAGTGAAGGGAAGGAGGTGGGAAACTTATTGTTTTATAAATGTCTAGAAGTGGCAAAAAGGGGAGTTATAATGTAGGGTGAACACACAGAGTTAAAAGTGATATTGCGAATGTATAAATTATCACGATCTCTTATAAACATAGAATTAAGCGTTAAAATTATAAATTAATTAAAAAAGTTACATGGAGATAATGAGGCCACTTTTATTTTAAAATGAAACTAAGATGATTGCAGTATAGTTCGAAGTGCACGCTATTTTTACAATTTAATAAATACAGGGGGAAAAAAAGTAAATCTACTAGATGATGTCAATTGCAACAACTTTGGAGGATAAAGTAACACAGGTAAGTTTGGCTACATAAAAGGTTACCAATTCTCGCTAAGTGTAATATTAAAGGCCTTTTTTAGCTTCTTTTCATAGGTAGAACACTCATTTGTAGTTTAAAGTTAAAACTAATACTCAATACATCAAGTGACTGTATTGAAAATGCTATCTGTAATACCCGTTAATACCTTAAGTTCAAATTTTTGCAAATTACGCTTCAGGGACAATAATATGACATGTATTGAAATCTTCACTGTGTTTTGTTTTTTATGGTATACATTTCAGCCACAGCTTTCTTGATAGGATTCAGTATGTAAATGTAACTTCTCCTTAACTCTTTGGGACACATAGGACTTTTATATTCTACTAAATTGCAAATGATGTTTCAAGGGCAACTGTATGATATTCATTCTAAAATAATTTGAGACTTGAGATCATAAAATATTTACTTTATTATATAGTGAAACCTGTGTCTAACGATACTGACTATAGCAATGAACAGGCATTTAACAATATCTTCTTTGATCACGACAATATATAGAATCTGTCCACACATTGATAATCACTTTTTAGATAAATCTGTCTATAACGATAATTTTTCCACTATAGAAAGCAGGTAGTGCAGACGCATAATCAGATTTTTTTTTTATCTTTGAAAATGGAGCGACACCCAATGGTTCAAACCAACTCTACAGACTTTTGTGTTAACGTTACCAAATGTTTGAGATGTGAGTTTGAACTCGCTAAATTGACTCCTCATATATGCAAGTTTCATTTGCATTAGCAAATAAAAAAAACAAATTGACAGATTTTTTAAATCAATAAACACATTTTTTTCTGCATATAAAATTATGATTACACTTACCTTTCTTTTATGTAGAGAAAAACATTAACTTTTTCTGATCGTGCAAAAAATGCCACATCAATACCAAATCATAAAAGTGTAAATAGTGTTATGCACGCTGTGTTTTACCTCTACAGAATAAATTCATCAGTTAAATCATGTCTTCTCTAAATTAGTTTCATGTTTAAGACGAGCCCATAAATGAGTGAAGTGTTTTGCTGCAAATATATATTATATTGATTCTGAGGTGAACCTAAAAACACCAAGGGGTTAAATTGCTAATTATTGTTGATTAATTATATTATTTTTGCTCTTTTAATATATCTTTCTTTTAAGTTATTTAAATAAACTAAAACTTAGATATCTAAATAAAATCCAACAAGCTCATGCACACATTACTATATGTACATAAACGTTGGATACACAAAATGCTTAAACTGTAAGAATGAAATTTGCCTATTACAATTTTCTTTCTAAGTCGTTATATTATAGTTATCAACAGGTTTTTATGTAAAGCGATAACCTGTATATAACAATATTAATCTATGTCCTTACAGTAATGTTATAGACGGGTTTCACTATATAAGATTTTTCAAAAATGTCTGCTCAGTTGTTTGAAAATATTCGCAGTGTAACCAAAATGATTAATTTTTTTTGGCCATTTACATCCTTGGCCATCACCTTTTTGTGGCACAAGAAGCTGTTAAAGGTAGGTCTATAATACTTGCCAGATTGTCCAGAAACTGAAACTGTCCTACAAGTACTTTATATCTTTGAAAACATATGTCAATTTATGCAACCATCCACCTGATACTTTTGTTAATTGGTACATGAAGATTTTTTTTTTTTAATAGGACTGAAAAATTCTCTTACATTTGATTTTACTATAGTTCTCAGTTACTAAACATCAGTCATTTCTCAGTTGGAGCAATTAGGGTAATCATAAACTTTGTATTGCTAAATTTAAAGGTTTTATAATTTGTTAAATTGCGTGGCAGTTTAACGCACTGATCGCTGATTTTACCTGTATTTAGTGGTATCTGGTAATGGCATCTACGTTGAAACTCTACAGGATAGAATCTCTCTTTCTAAACGTAACCTTGACTTCTGCTCTATTTTCAGATGTGAACTGTTAGCAATCAAAGTGAGTCTTGAGACTATTCCGAACGAAAATAACTTTGGAGACCTATGGATTCTCACTGATAGCTGTAGTTCACTACAGCATCTCAATAACTGAACCCACGTCGGAGACAAAACTGGTATCTCTATGTATAAATATATTACGCAATTTAAGGTTCATTTCCTTTTAACATGATATCCATCTCCAATGGATTCCTTCCCATGTGGATCTTTACGGAAATGAATCGCCAGACAAACTCGCAAAGGAGGCTTGCAACTATCCGACCCCCTCTTCTTCAGAGCTCTCTCAACTGAAATTTTACTTTCGGTTAAAATCCCAAAATATAAAGATTTGGCTGGACCCCCCCCCCCCCCCCACTGGTATAGAGGTACTAATCCGGGTCTTTCGTTAGCCTTTACATGTGACAGAAAATCATATATCAGCCTCTCGCGTCACCATCTTAAATGTTTTATCTTCTCTAAAGGCAAGAAATATTACACTTTTTGCCCAAAGTGCCACCGACACCACGCCTCAACTGAACACATCCTGAATTGTTTGGGTCTCCTGTGGGATGCAATTTGTTCTCCTCCCCATAGACATTTTGTACGTCAACGGATTCCTTAACCTTTTGACTCCGTCAGACTGGGTTGGAGATAAAGAAAACAACAAAAGCTACACCTGTTTTTAAACACGGTTATTAGGGAGCAACACAAAAGGAGGTATTTAAAGACGAATATTGCAAGACACAAGAATTTCATTTCATAGTTTTTTACCAGCCTATAAAATTTATCAAACTATTTTTAAAACACCCTGTAGTGTGTCCAATAATAAATACCTTTTGAATTACATACTTTTATGGATCATTCAAAATTTAAGATCTCAACTGTTTGTATATATATTGTTTTTACACTTATACTTTTTTTGCGTTACAGCAAAAAAATATCTTTCTATGACTACGTTTAGCATTCAAATATAAAGACTTGTTCCACTATTTTCAACACTTCAAAAATGTTTAGATGTAAGTGTACAAATAATTTTATTATAAAATACCTCCACATCAACTGATGTCATTTCGAACCTTGTTCGTCTTAAGCTCATTAAACACGACGTTTCCTGAAATTTCAAAATATTTACAAGTATAAGCATATATTTAGCGTCTAATGAAGAGTACCCTTTTTCTTCACTTCTTTCATTTCCACAAGTTTGCCTCAAACGAAGTGTCCCATAATCCAGTACTTAGAATGTCATTAAGCTCATGATGAAGAGGTCTTCAGCACCAGTGTTGTCAAAATTACTTTTTCTTCTTTCTTGGCGATAAAAAAAAGTAATTGGTGGGAATTAAAACCGCCTCACATACTTCACTTTCACACTTCAGAGAGTGTTTCGTTGAAACTACCTGCAAATGACAATGAAGATTCTTTCTTTTATTATTTGCCTTGTTTTATTTATTCGTCGGATAATTTTTGAAAGAGGCCTTTCACCGGAATTGTTTATAATCTTTGGAACTGCTTTAGATAATGCAGGTATAGGGTGTATTATAGTTGGGAGTATGAATCGACAATGAAGGTGTGTTAGGTCAACATTTTAGAAAATATGGATGTTAGCGTAATGAACTAGCACGTAAGTTGATGAAAAAATTCCTAATATTTTATTAAATTATTTGTTAAGTCGGAATGTGCATTAAATAATGGTAAATGAGGCGCAAAGTAATGGATTATTACTCATGACTAAAGCTACTTTCATGAATTTCGGTTTAGTCCGAGATCTTAATTGTTTTCATAAATTAGTACTAAAAATAATTTTTTAAACTAACCACGTATTTTTAATATTATATTGAAATTTTTTTTATTAGAAATAGGAATATAAACGTAAGTACTAACTAATTTTAGTGATATAATAATGCTACGAATATGCAACACTTTAATTGAATAAGAGTGGCAAATTTTATACACTTAAGCTGGGCACACACGATCGATCCATCAGGCCAATCTGCCCACCATTACATCAAAATCGCACCCCACACAAATTCATTGGAGTGGAACGGAAGTTAGAATTCCAACCGGCTCATAATCCAGACGGGCCACTCCATAATCCATATGGTCTCCATATGGACTATGGAGACCTCGTGTGTGGAGAAAACTGTCACTTCATGGTAGAGAAAAAAGCAGGGAAAAATGGGAGGAAATGATTCCGGTATTTTTATACAGCTCGCCATGAACCAAAACGTATCCCGTGATATTGTCATCGCAGTTAATTGAAATACTTAAGGAATTGCAATGACTTGAAGATTTTTAACACTTGCATTATCGTGACGAAATAAAGCGAAATGAAGTACTAGATGACGTTTAGAATTGTTCAAGAAAAGCGGGATCAAAATGCCAAAGAAAAACCAAACCAAATGAAACCTCCTTAAGTAAAGTATATCAGTATCAAAATTTTTAACCTGTTTGAAAGTCGAGGATTTATAATTTTAAGTGGAAGTTAAGAATTTCAGGATATTGTCTTTGTTAAATATTAAAATTTGCATTTGACGATGGCCAATATGTAGTTATTCAGAATATTTGCATTCTTAATTTCTGTTATGTTCACTGGATCATCTTTAGACTTTTATGCACTGTTCATTTTCTCCATTACGTACAAGATCGCAATTTGAATCACTTGTCTCATGTATAACATTGATTTCTAACGAAGGGATTGTTTGTATTGAGTAATGGAGGAATATACTGCACAGAAACATTGTTTGAGTAAAATCTTAACAAGTAATCTGACATTTTCCAAGTATTAATTTCACGAACAAAATGTCCGGTCAAAATGTAATTAGTTTTTTAATAACATCTTTTTACATATTTTCCTAGTATCTATTGAATCCATTTGAGAAAGTATTTATAAATTAATGGCAATATATGCAATCGGTAGGTTATTTAGAGGAATTAACAGGCCTTCTTACTTCTGAATAGTAAACAGGGTCCGGGACTAAAAAATCTTAATTTTTAGAGTTATTTTTCTCTTAGATATTTTTTATGCAGTTCTATTTTATACTTTAGAACTGAAATAATTATTTTATATTTTCAAATTCAAAAAAACTATCTTTTTTTAAATTAAAAAAACTGGAAAATTGCGACTTTGCTGAAATATTATATATATTTAAGTTTGTTTGTTTTATTCAAAAACAATTACTTAACTTTTACTTTAAATTACTTCTTATAATTCCGTTTCTTGATTTTGAAAAAAGAGTACTTAGAAAAAATAAAAAATAAAATAAAATATTTTGCTCAAAAACTGAATAAAACCCATAGTATGCAAAGCTCTAAAAACTTTTTTTTTAAGTTAAAATATATAATTTAAAAAGAAATACTAAAGAAATAATGTTTATAAAAAATATTTCATATATTTATAAAAAGTAGTTCTTAAGTTGTATCAATTTAAAACAAAAAAGGGACACTGAACTATTATCGAGAAAAACATCTTTAAAGTTTCAAAATAGAGTGGTAGAGATACAGTTGTAGTATAGCAACAACTTGAATATTTCAAGTTCTGCTAATGATAGAAATAAACGTTTTTACGTCATTTTATTTAAAAATATAGCGATTTTGAAATTAAGGGAAAATTTCAGTCCCTGTGCTTTTACTGGCTTAAAATTTATTTACTTAAGTGAGGAAATTGGTATTAAGTAGAAAAAATTTACATTTTTACTTTTAATATTTTCAGTCTTTATTTTACATATTTATCATTAAAAAAATTCTAAAGTATGGGAAATGTAACCTCCATGGAATGTCCCCAACCCCGTTTTTTAATATTAACTGAAGAAATAAACCTGATTTACCCACTGACAGTCCAGGGAATGGGCAAAATTCTACAATTGTTTTTCAAGCAATAATTTTTAAATTATATTCCTAATTCAAAAATATAATCTTTAAAAATTATTTTTTATTCATTTGTTTTAGATAGGTTATAAACTATCATCCCAATAAAAATATTAAAAACATATTTTATTTTAAATTTTATTTATATATTTAAAAATGTTGTGTATTGCTGGAAAAATTGAGTATCAAGTTAAAAACTAGATACACAACTGCTAAAATCGTCGCACAAGACAATGCAATACAGTTCGCTTTCATAACTCTCTGAATGCTAGCTGAGATACAATTAACTAGATTACTCTCTGCCGGCCTTATATGGGACAATTTCTTTCGCGAATCTTCTAGAGATAGAAATTTGGAGAACTTTCCAGATCGTAGTCGAAAAGCCCTATACAGATACATGGGGACCGAAAATGTCGCCAAATAGTCCCCACGTTTGTGCACCAAAATTAGTCGCCAAAACCGTCGCCAACATGGCTCTATCTCGTCAACTTGGCAAGATTGCCATTCAACATAATGTAAAATGGCCTGCTCCTTGTAAAACTCGTTTCCCAGCATGATCCGTGTAGAACTCGTTTTCAAGCATAAGAGACGCATTGCAGGAAAGTGAAGACAAACTCTTGCACTGCCTTATGCGAAATGTAAATACATTTTCCTTTTTACATAATTAATATTATGAAATATTTACAAATATACAGAAATTCGTAACATTATATATATTACCACTCTGTTTTTAGCACATAAGTTGTCCTTGGGGTGCTGAGACTTCATGGAATATCTTTAACTTGATTAAATTCAACTTGATAGCAGTACAGTCTTCTTTATCAGAGCTGAAGTAAAGCTCAAGTCAACCATTTTGCCTGGTGATGTTGTTGGATGTGCATAATTTTATATTGTTGTTGTCTAATCCTCAAAATTCTGGTGAGTTCTTTTTGTTCTTGTAACCTCCATGTTCAGTAATGTTATTCCTTATAGTGTTAAGCATACTTTTGTCGTTATCTTTTCGTATGTCGTAATTTTTTCTCTAAAAGCAAAACCAGTGTATCCTCAGTCTTTTAGGTTAGGTTTTAAGCATGGCAATCTACTTATTTATAACCGCCATGGGTTATGTTAATCATGGAGGTTACAAGCAAAATCAGAGAGAATTTAGAAAATATATATTTCCTTTACCTTTTTTGAAGTGGTAAATTTATTACTGTTGTTAATAAAATTCTAAATGTAAAATTTCAATTTTGTTATCTATTTTTTATTTTGATGTTTTTTACCTCCTCAAATTCCTTTTAGTTTCAGAATCGACCATTTATATTCTTTTTTTTTTTCAATACTAATATAAAATTTTTTTTTTTTTTCAACTTTGAGTCCCAGACCCACTCCCCTCCTCTTAACTAATTTAAATTCTGCAAAAAAAAAAAAAGAAAAAAAAAATCTTTGTATAGCCAGCCAGCCGTAGAAAAAAGCTCTTGTGGGTTACTATTTTCAGCCCGCTTAGTTATTTTTAGTGTAGATTGAATTTTATGCTGATATAAAAGAAATGTCAATTTATGAAACGAATTTCGAAGAATCAACTAATCAAATTTCTTGGACAAAACGCTGCCTAAAACAAAAGAGATGCCTCATCCATCATTTCTGAATTCACTAACTAGATTGGCGTGGAGGATTTTAACTGGAGTGATCGTGTGGGACCCCTCCTCCCCTATTGTTTCAAGGCGGTCCAAATGGAAGTGTGACGTCATTGGGGTGTCACGGGCATGGAATTGGAACGGCCATCTGTAGCCGGCTCTAGATGCATAGCTTATGCATTTAGAAAAGTTAAATGTTTCTTATTACAACTGAAAACAGACATTGACAAAAGTGAATTTTTTTTATATAGTTAAATATTTGTGTATCCTGTTTTAACTGTTAAAATACACATACAATATCGTATGTGTATGACAAGCCATCAAGGTATTAAATCAGTATTGGTTATTTTTTTAAATGTTAATATAATATAACAAACTTTCAATATAAATTATACACCCATTTGTGAAATAACAAATTAAACTACCATTTAAATCGGCAAATAAAAAAGTTGCTACCATATGCACCACACTAAAATAAAGTATCTACCCATCCCAAAATGACTTAGATACTTCTGTCAATGAAGAGTGAAACCCTTTATGATTAGTCATTGACGGGTGAAGAATAAAACTAAGAATAAATCTTTATACTAAGAAAGAGTATTGAATTTCTCTCCTATCACTCCTCAGCATTACGTTTTCTCCGTTAAGCTGTCTGTAAAATGGTTTGACATCAAGGTACAGGTGAAATGAGTTTCCTAGTGCTAGACGTATCATTGAAATTTATGATTTCTGTATTGCTAAGACTAAATAGCATCTAATGTATCCTCTCATATGATGCATCATCTTTTTATCATTTTCACCTGATGTAGGTTACATAAACTGAGTTTTTTTTAATAAAATTTAAAAAAAAAATTAAACTTTTTTAAAATCAAAAATCGTAGCAAAAATAACATTTTATCGCAAAGCGTGACCTAAAATACTTTATCACACGCCATTTTACATACTCTTTGAATATAAATTACTTATTTTTAGAAGAAATTCATAAACTGGAATTGCCAACATTGATATATCTATATGTAATAAAAATATTTTTTGCACGTGGTTATAAAAATATTGTATGCAACTTTTGCAAAATTACTTTTTCAAACTTAGTTAATTATTGAATGATGACAACGTATTCGTTAAACAGGCATTTTGTCTAGTTTGAAAAAGTAATACTTTGGCAACTCGTTGCATAAATATTACTAGTTAAAAACATTGAAATTCACGTAAAGACATAGGAAATATTTAATACTCCTTTTAATATTAGGATAATCATAAATGGTACTTAGGCAACTAGTTGCATAAATATTACTAGTTAAAAACATTGAAATTCACGTAAAGACATAGGAAATATTTAATTCTCCTTTTAATATTAGGATAATCATAAATGGTATTGAAAGAAACAAAATTATGAAATTTTAATGCTCATATTTGCAGACCTACTAAAATTCTATATTACTATCTTAATTTTATACTCTTTTACTTAACTTGCTAGAAACCCTAGAAAATATATTGATTCTATAAATATTCAAGAAAATAAAAACTACTAGTTCTAAAATATTCATTCATTTATTTGAAATTAATCTTTTATTTATTTGTTGAAAAAGTTGAATCTATAA
This sequence comes from Linyphia triangularis, assembly GCA_963978545.1. Lineage (NCBI taxonomy): Eukaryota > Metazoa > Arthropoda > Arachnida > Araneae > Linyphiidae > Linyphia > Linyphia triangularis. The sequence goes on along the minus strand of OZ021731.1, from coordinate 49,589,074 downwards.
ATAAAAATAAATATATTCGAATGGTAATAGCATGATATTTAAAATATAAATACAAGGGACAAGTACAAATTTTTTTTGATTGACAATTGAAATGTATGGAAGTTTTGCTTTGAATGAATGACAATCAAGAAATGCATCTCCCTCAAACGCAAAAAAAAATAGTTTTTTAAAGTCAGAGCATTCCAAATGATTTTGATGGCAAAATGTTTTTGGTATATGCAGGGATACGGCATTTTTTTATATTTTTGAAATTTTTGTTGAACATATATCTTCTTGCGTATAAATAGATGTCAAAGTTGATAGGCACTTCAATGGCAGAAATTGAAGCCTAGAAGTGGTTATATGAAGACAAATCGATGGAGTGGAAATCTAGGATTGCTCTGGTTTTTCGTTTTTCCAAAATGCAATCTCCACATAAAATCAACAAAGGAATAAAACTATATTAATGCTTTTCGGTTATAAGTTTGCTCTCTTTGTCTTCAAGAAAAATAAATTAAGTTTAGTTAGTTGAAGAATAAACACTTAAAAAAGGGGATTTTTTAATAAAAAAAATTCTTATATACATTCTTCTTACTCAATTTCTTGAAGTTTGTTATAGCTTTAAAGAATAATAGTTTGGTAATTTTTAAACGAATAGTTGTTACTATATCTAGTTGACACACATTTAAATGTTTTGACTTATATAAAAACCAGGGTTGCATATTTGCAGAAATTTATACACTCAAAGAGCTCTCTACTTTGATAAAATTTCGAAGAAACATGGTTTCAGTAGAAAATCTAAATAATTGTGCATGTTTATATTGTACTGTTGTAGAGATTAAGATATAAAGAGAGAGAGCTATCTTATAGTGTTTTTTATTATATAATCAAAAGAATAAGCACATTGGCTCCTGTAGAAAACTATTAGTTTTTGGGCTACTGACTTGTTGATTTAAGAATTTCAGTCCTCTAAGTCTTCAGGGACCGGATATATTTTTAGTGGGCAGAAAACAGCTAATGCCAAGTATTTTTTTTATGAAAAGAACGAGTATGATACTAATGTGGGCTAAGAAACGAATGAATAATGCAAATCACTAAATGGCTTTCAAAAGTACTATTTTTGATTTGTAGCTAACTCTGCCTCACATTATCGATAATGCATTTTCCTTTAGTTTCTGCTACTTTTTCAACATTGTCAACCTTACAACTTCTTACCCTGTCTTCTTTTCCATTTTAATTACATTACTTAATATTTACTCCAATTTTCTTGATATAAATTATTCCCTCTAGTGCTTTTATACGATGCTTCTAAATAATAGTATCACACCTAACTGAACTTGGTAAACAGTGTTTGCTCCTCCAAACACCAATCCCAACAAGTGCATTTACAAGAGTCTAATAGACAGCTATAAACGCTTTGCAATAACTGAAATGCATTTCTCCAAATATATAGGTTTTGAGTAAAGTCATGTAAACTTTATAAGAAAAATCAGTGGAATTCTAAGGTTTCTGTTTAAATGTGCTTATTACCTTTTGTTTTACTGCATGTATTTATCTATGTATGGTTCTATCAATGTTTTTGGTTACTTTTTTTAAAATTAAATTAAGCAGTTTTCGTAAAATTTTGCGTGAGTTCACGTACAAAAATACGTATTGGATACGTAAAAAATATTGATTGTTCCAGAAAATGGAAAATAAATTGGGATTCAAAGACGTTTTTTTTCTTAAGCTTATAATTTAAAGGGAAAAGCGATATGTCAAGCAAAGTGGATGTTTAAAAAATTATGATTAAATTCTCAATCAGTCTACTAAAGCAACCTTGAATTTTCAAATATTTGTAGAAACATATTTATTCATCTAACTGAATATACATTGCTAAAATATTTGATTTTTTCAGTAAATATTTGATTTTTCCAGAAACTAAGAAAATTGGATCAGAAGTTTTCTTTTTCTAGGAAGGAGAAATGTCTAGCAACATTATTGATTAAACATAAATATAGTGTTTTAAGGTAAAATCAGGACAATATTAAATTTTAGCATATAGTTCTTTGAAAATAAGTACTGCGAAAAAAATATATATACATAAATAATTATTGCAAGATTGCATTATAATTTTAATATTTTTTAGCTTTATTATAGGACAACGAATTAAAAAAAATAAATAAGGCAAACGAATATTAATTTAAAATGTTTCATAAAATACAATAAGGTATTTGAATTCAAATGGTATATTCAAAATATTAGAATATTAATAATTTTTTATTGACCTGGTAATAATTGTTTAAACATTAGTCATATTACATTAATACTTAAGTTTAATTAGTGTGTATGAAATTTTTGTCTATGAATTATTTCTATTTAGTTATTAGTATTACAAGAAACTCAATTTTTTTCATCATTTTTATCAATAAAAATAAGCTGCAGAATTTTACAAAAAGGGCTTTGAATACAGTATTCAGATATATAATGATAAATATCCGAATAACAAAATTTTAAAAATCTACTGACATCTACTTTAAGAATTTATTTACCAAGAACCTATAAATATTAACATTTGAAATGCAATTCCGATTGCTTAAAATACAGAAGTTCAGAAAAAACTTAACATAAAATATGCACATACTAATCCATCTCTCAAGACTGGAGGAAAGCATTGAAAAAAATCTTTTCCAACAGCAATCATCGCATATACATTTTTTATCAGGATGCATTTCGAATAGCCAAAGTTTTTTAGAGAATCCAAAATACGTACAACACTGTCTTTACTTCAAAACGAATCACGCTACTTTGAATAAAACACTGAGTATTGAAATGACGACTGAATGGTTCACAGTGAAGGGTATTGTGTTTCAAGCCCTCAGGAAAGCCTCGGGAAAAAACAATGATATATTCAACAAGAAAGCAAGACTTTGGTTTCAATCAAGGAAAAGGGCATATTGTTGCAAAATAGAACCCAAAGAATTGAGAGCATTTTAAGTTCAAGAGTTTGATTGAAAATTGTGTCTCTTGGGGAATCAACCGACTACTAAACTTTTATGCGTAATAATAGATTTAAAGAGATAAGATGTTGAAAAAGACGTTTGAAAATTAAAGAGAAGGAGGAACACAACAGTGTTTTATACTGTAATATACATGTTTGTTGTATGTAGGGTATAATAGAATTCTAAAAGCATTTCGTAAGAAATGACATATTTAAATTTTTAATTAAAAAGTAAAATATATTGGTATACTTTGCGTTTTGGCAAATTTATGGCTTTAATTTGTTTGTGTGTTTTTTAATAATCGATAAAATTTAAGACTTAACTTTGGTGTTTGAAAAAACAAACAAAAAAAACCTCTTTAATTAAAACTTTGGCAGAAATTAAAAAATTGCAATTAGATAAGAATGGTATCTGAAGCTAGATCTTATAATTTTAAGTTGATTAAATTACATACAATTTTAAAATCAAATTGATTGAATAGTTAAAACTTTACATCACCTATATTCAGATCTTAACGGTTTGCAGAAACTTGGGCAGTATGGCAACAATAAATTTTAATCAATGAATTACTTCTTGGTTATCTTATTTTCCTTATGATACTATGTTTCCTTCTATCATGAAAAGTTTTTATAAATTCATAATTTTATTGAAAGACAAATACTTTTTTAAATGTTCACTGGTACATCCCCTAAAATATATGACCTAATTTCAGTTATTTTTCTTATTTGTTTGTTTAAAGGAAATTTTAAACAATTGTATTATTTTTGAATTGGAAAATAATAACACTATAGTAAAATAAAAATGTAAACATAATTAAAATGAAACCCTGTATTAATGGTTTTACAATTGCACGTCAGTTACCTAAAAAATTTATATTTTCACCTATTAAAAGAATTAATATTTTTAATAATAATTCAATAGAACTTTGGCATAGTCAGTTTTTTTACGCATGATAGTTTTATCCATTTGTATAAAAACAATAAAGTTCAATTACAATAGATATTTCGTAAAAAAATGTTTAAAAAAATATGTTAGATTTCTATAAAATTTATAAATAAATAGTTTAAATGGATACTCGGTTAAATTGCTATAATTTGTTTCTATTTTTTTTTGCCGCCTTCCGATGGATAAATTTAAAATTTTACATCTTTTAATTTTTTTATTAATCGAAATAAATAATGTTTAGAATAAATAAGATTAAATGTAAAGATATTTTTCTTAGTTATAACACATATTTATATTCTTTATTAATTGCACTAAAATAAGTACTATTGGGGAAGTATGTGAATATAACAGCTTAACATTGTTTGTATTGCAAATGAAAGATACGTTTTCAAAAAGGATCCGAAGCACTAAAGCACAAGGACCTTAAGTTCATGTTTTAAACACTTTTCTCTATACTTGAAATTCGTTTTCCAATTTAAGGATTAGAGATTTGTCAAATTGATTAAAGCATTGTAAAGTAATTTATTGTGATAAAAAATCTTTTTAAATATACTTTGTAGTTTTTATAATTAAAGTTTAACATACAAAAACCATTCTTCAGTATAACCTAAAACTTGACATAAATATACGAACAAATTGGAAAGTAGTATGAGGAATCAGAAAAATAGTTTGAAATTGTTTCTTTTTTCGTATGAAAAAAAACTATTTACCCCTTCTTCGAGTATCTTCTTCAGTGGCGCAACAGCCCCAGGTGGGTCGTGGCTTTCACAAAAAGTTTCTTCCATGCCTCTCTTTTTTTTGGCCATGGTTTTCCAATTAATCACTCTCATAGTGCCGAAAACCTTTTCTAGGCAGTCAATCCATCTGAGGTTGGGTCGTCCATTCCAGAGGGTTTGGCCCAAAACATTTTCTCTGTTGAACGTTCTTTGTTCATTTTAGGAATGTGGCCGTTCCATTTCATTCTTTGCACTTTTATGTATTTGATGAAGTCGTATTCCTTCAAAGCACGATAAAATTCTAATTTTGAGCTTCTGTGCCAAACGTGTTCCCTAGAATCCGCCGCTAAGAGATATTAAAAGCATTTTCATCTTGTGCCATTGTCTAAGTTTCTGACGAGTATGTGAGTATAGCTCTGATTAGATATTTATAAAATAATAGTTAGTTTCATTAATAGCTAAGTCTTTCTTCGAGTAAGTTAAATAGTTAATTAAAAGACTAAGCTATTAATTAAACTAAGTTTGATTTTAAATACTTCTTTAATCCGTAAAAGCATCTATTAGCGGCATTGATTGTCCGTTCTCTTCTTCAAGTATATACAGGTCAAATTTCAAGTAATTCTGACCAGTGTTATTTTTTACAACTTCGACTAAGTTGAACTTCAATTATAAAAACCTGTATATGTAATATTTCTATTTGAACTATACCAAAATAATAAAATTGGTGTTCTTAGTTTGCTGAATATTTTATTTTAAATACCAAACAAAACTTAATAAATTTTTCATTTTAATTAGAAAGTTTGAAAATTTCTGCTGCCTAAAAACATCCATGCGTAAAATAAAAGTAACATTCTTTGCATTTGATAAAAAAGAGAAGACACATTTATCTTTAAACAAATGCAATAAAGAAATCCCCATGAGGGAGTGAGAAGTTTTACAAACACAGAAGAAATGTGTTGTACTAATTTAGTTTAATACCAACTTTATATATAATTCATATTTCAATGGAAAGGAATCATCCATACTCTTTAGGTTTAAAACATATAAATAAATAGAATAAGGAAATAGCATTACTCATTTATTGATTAAAGAAGGTTTAAAAGGATTATAAAGAATTGCTTACTTTATTGGTTTCGAAAACTTCTTTAAAATAAGATTGATTTTGAATTCAAAAACTGCTTTTTTGTGTCCACTTTGAAAGGAGTCTGCACATGATAATTTTACTTCTTGTATTAAAACTGTGCTTATATTTTAGAGTTTAAAAATGACTTATGTCATATATTTTCAGCAAAATAACACTTGAATAAGCAACTTTTTATGTTGAACTCGAATGCGCAGTGTTTCGTATTCTTAATTAAAATTGTGTTTGAAAATAAACTACACTTTCTATGGGAATTTAAAATACGTCTGTTTAAAAATTTATTTTTCTGTTACGTTTTATACTCTTAGTTTTACTTAGTTTACTCTTAGTTTAGTTTTATACTACGTTTTATACTCATATGGATCCTAATAATAAGTTAATTCCACGCAGCATGCTTAAACAAAAAATTATATAAAAACAAAATTTGTTTTAAAGTGCCTTAAACCTGAACAAAATCAATAATCTAACTGAACAAGTTTAGTACATCAGGATTGGGTTTTAGGTATTTATTTAAAAGTATATTACACAAAGATATTTTTGTATTTATTATTAAAACACATTGGTGTATTTCTAAAAAATAGCAGGCATCGATTGGCAGCTTTAAAAAAAAAAAAAAAAAAAAAAAAAAAATAGCTACTTAAGAATATAATAAAATATTAAGTTTACTGTTACTTTACTGAAAGCTGTTAAAAATTGATTCAGTTATATTCAATAGAAAATTGAATGGAGCCGTATATCAAAATAGAAATGTTAATTTAAGGCTTATTAAAAAAATACAAAATGAATAGTAATATTTACATTACAACCATTTTTGTGTGTTTAAGGTAGATTTGCGATGCAGTAATGTTTTCTTAAGGTAAGGTTTTTTGTTTTATATTGAGATTTTTTATTATTTAAATCAAATCCAGAAAAAATTGTTGAATGTCAAAATCGTTTTTTTTGTTGTTGTTGCTCAAGAAGGTAAATTCGAGGCATATTCTAAGTGCTGAATGTATGTTCTTTATATTTGTCGGTTTAAATTTGTAATGCATTATACTTTAAAATAAATTACAAGTTCTTCATGAAATACACATTTGTCAGTATAAGTACAAGTGCAAGATCAGAAAAAATGAAATTGAAGATCGTGTGCATTCATTGAGCTCCCATGAGTAGTAACCTATTTGATTTTATTAAGGTTTTATTTAAGTGTATTTTTTTTACAATATCATTTTTTATCATAAAATTTCCTCTCTCAATATGTATACGATCCTTATTTTCATCCAACAAGAAGCCTTATAAGAGGTAAGAGAAAATGGCATTAGTAATTTTTTTCTGTACCATAGTTCAGTTGGTTTTGAATACACAGTTATTCTTTTGGTTGAAAAATAAAAATATTTTAACTGACGAAATTTGCATAGAAAGAGTTTATAAAATGAAATGTGTAATTTTTTGGAAATGAACGGTAGGATATTTTTCTTGAGGTAGCCTATTTTTCAACCTAAAATTAAACATTTTTGCAATTTACATTACCCACTTATTTCTAACGGAAAAAGAATTAAGGCGCTTTTTAAATATTTTGTTCTGTATAATTACTATGTGATTTTTGAGAATATTTCCTTTGTTACAAAGGTGTTTCATCACTTTTGCATACGCAATCTCGATGGCAGTACAGCATTTCAGAAAGATAATTAATCATTTTCAATTCAAGATCATCAATAATTATTAATGACACTTAATCTACGTTATATGCCTCTGATAGATGATGGTGATGTTTCTTCGTAACGATCTTGTCCATTGAATAAGGTTTGTCTTTTAATGGGGTCCAGGACTCAAAATTCTAAAATGTTTATTTTTAGAATTATTTTTCAGAATTTTTTTTATGTAGAATAGTATTATGCTTTGAAACTAAAATAACTATTTTAAACTTTAAAATTTGAAAAATATTTTTTTTTAATTTAAAAACTAAATTTGATATACTTAAAAAAAATCACTTCCTTTTTGTATTAAATTACTTCTTATAATTCATATCAAAAATTGACTTCATTATTTTTCAATAAAATATTCAGAAAAAATTATTAAAAATATTTTGTGAAAATCTGTATAAAACCCATAGTAGGCAAAGCTCCAAAACCCCTTTTTAAAAAAAGTTACATCAAAATGCACAATTTCTGAAGATAAACTAAAGAAATATAAATGAAAAATAACTGTGGAAAATTTCATATATTTGAAACAAATAATTTTTTAGTTTTATCAATCTAAACCCAAAAAAGGGACAAAAAGCCATCACTGTGAAAAACAGTTTCCAAGTTTCAAAATAGCATGTTCAAGATACAGTTGCTATGTAACAAAAATTCGAATATTTAAAGTTCTGTTAATGATATAAACAACATTTTATTCCTAAATACTTTAATTTTTTCACAATAATAAAAAAATGTAATTTTTTTTTTAAATTTTGAATCTCAGATCCCCTTTCAAGATACTCACAAGTTTAAACCATTGGTGATTTCCCCAAAATTTTAACTTTTTATTCTACCGAGAATTTTTCTCTAAGATAAAGTTGGTTTTAGCCACAATTTGATTCATTTTATTACTATATGATTACTCTACATTATGTTCAAGTTGAAAACATTTTCTACTTTTCATCAATTATCATCATAATCAATTATCGTAATTCAATCTCTTAGATCTTAAGTACATTTTTAGATTTATGCATAACTAATTAGGTATAATTTGACTAAAATTCTTGAGATAAAAAGTATAAATAACTTAAAATATAAAAAATACCTTTAAACATATCTATAAAGAGCTGCTAAATATAAAAAAAATAAATTATTTAAAAAAATGTTTTTAATGAAAGCCTTTTAAAAAGTCTTTAATGTTTTGTTTGAAGTATTTTTATTTAAAGAATGCACTTTAAACTGTAAATGAAAAAGTATTTAGTTTCCCATTTACTTTTTAAATATCTATCATTATTGTCAAAATTGACTAAAATTAAAAGCGAAGATTTCTCACCACACAATTTAAAAATAAAATAGGTCATTTTACGTTTTTACTTTTTGTTAGCTAAAATAACAATATATATATATAAAAAATAAATTTTTAAAGCAAATAAAAAAAACCTCTTTTTACTTTTAAGTGCATTCTTTAAAAGCATTGTTTCAAGTATATTTTTTAAATTTACTTTCGCCAGAGGCTATCTACTCTACACATTAGTTAAATTTTAATTTATATTTAACTGAAATCATACATAAAAATTTCCTTTGTAAGAAACTCACTCAGAATTTATAATAGATTTGAAGTGATTAAAATATATTTTAGAGTAAATATATATTGCTAAATTTTTTTTATAATTTAACAGTTGTTGAGTAATATGAGTTGAATTTTTTTAATAAAAGTTTGCCAAATAATTTGTTATTGTTAATGTTCTTTAAAAATTTTCCCCTGAAAGCCAAGTTCTTTTTTCTAAGCCAATATAATTTACTATACATTTATCTTTCTTCCAAGAAGATTTGCTGTAGTAAATTATCAAGTAATTTACACTTTACAGTAATACTGAAAATGCATGCATTTTAAAAACTAATGTAAAATTAATCAGAAATAATCTAAAGTAGGGCATGGGCATTTCAGTCATCCTGCATATAAAAGATTAGTGACGAACAGTTAGTTGTTGTATATGTAAAATATTGCCTAGGAATATAACGCTGTAAACTAAATTTATTCATAATGCAAAATAATCTACAATGATGTAATAAACAATTACATTTTAATAACTTTTTAATAAAAATATAAAGTTTCGAAAACTTCCAAAATTTGCATGCAAAGTAAAGTATATTTTAACTAGCACAAGTTTTAACACAAGGTTTGTTTGAAATATTAATGAGGCAGTATGTATCATAAGATTTGAAAGCTTTTATTACTACATGTTTTCTAACTCATAAGTTTAAAACTTCATAATAAGCTTAAGCTTTATTTACTTCTAAAATTTTGAGGGTACGATAAAGAACGAACACATATTTAATATAAAATTATTATTAGTATATTTGCTATATCTTATTATTTATTGTATAAAATTTAAAAAAAAAATTTAAAAAAAAATTGTAATTGAAGTATATGAAAATGTAATTAATAAATTGAAAAGATTTCTGCGGAGCTTGAGATAGAAATAATCTGAATTTAAAATGTTTTTTTTTTGTTCTACATATAAACCTCCCAACCATAATTGAAAATATACCACACATACAATTTATTTTATTAATAAATTTATCTAATTTTTATACGTATTTTTTCAATTTTCTTTTTACTTTATCTAGATTTTGCTTATAAGATTGCTTAAATTTACTTTTGTGATAACTTAATTTTTCAAGCATCTCATTCTCTAACATATGTCAAGTTTTTGTTAAGTGGTCTTTAAATACATAGTTTGTATACAGCCCCTAAGTGAAAGACCCAGTTATAAATCTCTAAATATTAGGAGAGGGGGAATGCATTCTCCCTCTGTTCAACTTACGCTATTTTGAACCCAGACGGTATAGTGGTTAGCGTGCTGGCTTCTAGACCGCGAGGTTGCGGGTTCGAGTCCCGTGTAGGCATGGGTGTTTGTAAATGTATGTTGGTTTGTTAAATGACGAAATGTTTCGGCGCATTAAAGCCCTCGTGTTGCTGACGGTGCCAGATAATCTGAATACAACCAACCAACCAGCTATTTTGAATGAATGTAGTAAATGAAAGCTTAAGACTTTCGAGAAATTGTAGCGAGTAGGACCTGTAAGCGTTTGCTAAAAAAGCCTATTCGAAGAGATTCAAATACTGGACGACTTTACATTTCATTCTGAGAAAATATTCAGATTGCCTTATGCTATGCTCTTGACAAATTATCAAAGGTTTGGAGAACCTAAGATTATGACACATAAATATAATGATGTCCTATTCCGTTTCCTAGAAAAATACCTAGCTGAATACTGTAAGTTAATTTGCATCCCCTCTTCTTCAGTCAAAGAACTGGAACTTTTTAAATATTTTTAATGTATTTCGTTTGAACTTTAGTAATTTAGCTAATCGCAGTTTTGAAGACTTTCTTTATTTATGAAGTTTTTGATTATGAATATGTAAGTTTGTAGGGATTATGAATATGGCCAAAGTAGAGTATTTTAATGTGAGGTGTATTGTGTGTGCTTAATCATGCATTAATAAATGGAATGCTATTTTCCGAGACATTTCATTGTTTTCGAAACTTATTTTTAGTTAAATCAAATCACTCTACGATTATGAAGTGATCAAAGGATTATAGAAATTGATAATGATAAAAATTATTCTTCAAATAAATGTCTTTAAGAAATGAAATTCAAGTTAAAAGAGGAAGAATTGGTATTATCAAACGATAACTATGGTACACTTTTAAAGTCATTTCTCCTAGATCATTAATTCGATTAATACATAGCAATAAAGCTTAAAACTTGCGTAACAACCAAAATATAAGATTGATGCAAAGCACACTTTATACAGAAAAACAAACTTTGTATACATTTTAAAAATTTAGGAAATGCCGAAAGGAGATTTACTATCCACTTGAAGTCTAACAGTCACCGCAAACGCTTTTACCAATCTATATGCATCTAAACAACAAATTTCTGAATTAGGGAATTCCGATCTATTAAAGTCATAACATCAGACACATTGTACAGTACACAAAAGAAATCCGAACAATGGCTATATCTTTGGCGTCATACAATATTAGTTTGTATCAAAGCGTTTTGCTTACTATTTTTTATATGCTTGAAGTAATTTTTGGTTTTGGTGAACTGTTTACTAAGTAAATTAAACCCTAACTTTGAACATTTTAATACAAACCTCTATTTTTCACATTTTCATTCGATTTGGGACCTTAACTATAATTTTTTTTCCTTCATTATATTAAAACACATATGAGCAAAGGGAGCATTTCAATATTTATAAGTGTAATTTTAAGGTTCCTATATCATTAAAGCCGGGGAAAGTGAACGGCGGACCGTGTTTCAGGACTTTTCAGGAATTAGTCAAAAATTACACGGAAACTATTGATATTTATTGTGTCACGATTAACAAGATGCTAATACAAGATTATTTCAGTAACACAATCAGCATTTTAAAGTAAAATAATTATTTAAAAAAATTGAGGATGGATCAATTTCACTCGCAACAAAAATTGCAGAAGCTTAACTGGTTGATAATAAAATTGAAAATTATAAAATTGTAGTTATGGTTTTACTTGACATTGATAGAATACTTGGTGCTAATAAGGTTTCGTTTTTTTTCTAATATTTTTCACAAACTGAAGAAGAAAAACGATTAAATTTTTTATTTAATTGATAAAACTTATGTTTTGAGACATTGTATATATTTTTCAATGGAATTAAACACTGCATACGAATACAAGTTTGTTAAAAATCACTATTCTAACGTGTACGTTTTATGTAAATTACATTTTATGTTAATATAATTCAGTCTATCGTTAAGGACTTTTGCTATATTTGTTACTTAAAGAGGTATTTTATTAAATAAATGTCTAATATGTATATATTTGCATCTTTCTGAAATATGTATACATTTCCCAGCGACCAATGAGGCTATTTTTTTTTTCTGCAATCATATTATGGTTTTTGAAACATAATGTGGCTGCATCGTTTTTCTTATTTTTGCATGGTGCACTATGATCTAAATAAAGGCTATAATGCGAAAAAATTCTTAACATCTAAAAATATTATGTTAGTCCTAATTTCAAGGGAAAATGCCTTAAAATTGGTATTTTAAAAAGAACTTCCTCAAATTCCAAGTTTCGAATGGAAGATGCTTCGAATTAAAAAAACAACAAAAAAAACGTAGTTAGAAAGCACAAAACTTGTTGCGTCTACTTATTTTTGAACGCAGAAATTACGTACCGCCGACGCTTGAAATTGAACCGGAACCTCACAAGTTCGTGGCGTCTGTTGCCTTTGATCTTGGAGTTGGGTAAGATCACTAGATAGATCTTACAAGAAATGAATTTGTTGCACTCCTCCAAAATTTCAGAGTTGCAAAATATTAAAGCAAATTTCAATTTTCGTTTGTAGATATCTGAAACTACTCGTGAAAATTATAAAAGTTTATTACCTCTGTTTTAAACAGTTTGAAAAGATAAAAGAAATACTTGAAATTTTTACATTGAATTTCTTTACCCAAATAAAATTTTAATAAATTTCAAATGTAATCTAGTATATGGGCCCTAACAGTAAGTTTTTTTTTACTTAGATATTGAAAACCAAATCTGAAATTGGGAAAAAATTCTGTTTCGATTTAAAAGTTTTTAAAAATTGTTTTATTATTACTAATTACTTACTAAAAGTCAGCGTTTTTATTTTTGCAATACTGTATAAGTACTTTAATATCAAAAAAATGAAAAGAATCTTGGAAAGTTTATGTATTTTACATAAAGAAAAAATATATGAAATATTTAAGACTATTATCTAATTCCTGATGAGAAATAAATTGAGTTATTTTGAAACGATAATGCAGTTACGCAACAGTTTTTTTAAGATATTGAAAGGCATAGTAATATTCAGCTAGCTCTTTAAAGTATATAATTTTCTACATACGAGGATTTTAAGGGAAAAAAAAACTTTCAGAGCTGTATTCAATTTGCATATTTCATTTTGCTAGATATTTATTGATTTACTGAATTTGGTGCAATATACTCGCCGTAGATTATAATAAATTAAAAATTTTCATCTCAATGAAGATTTGATTAAAATAACTCTGAATGTGTTAAGTGCAGAGAAAGTAATAACTTTTTTCTTGGTCAAATAATTGTTTGAAATATTATGTTTTGTTTCTATCTTTTTACATTAGCATCTTTAACGCTAAGATGAAATATTGATTAATTATATTACAACTGTTTTGTTACGTATTTAGGTACAATGATATTAAAAAAAAAAAAAAAAAAAAATTAAACATTGCCTATTTTAAAAATGTTCTTATTATAGATCGCTGTGTAATTCTTTTTATCAAATATTGTTTTTATTTAAATTTTAACATCAAATTAAGTTTTAGCTGCTTAGAACACTAAGGGCAGTACCTGTATACTCTCCTGTCAAATTTTATCATGAATAAAAGTTGCAAGTTATTGTACAATGTACATTGTGATCTCTTTTGCTTTAACTACATATGCAGCTGCATGAAAAATGGTTTTTTTACTAATCTGTGGTAATATATGGATTTAATTATTTCTACGTTTATACTTAAAAGGAAATGGGAGAGGGGATTGTATTTGACCTGTGTGTTACAATGCATACAGGTTATATACAGGAACCAGTTCTCTGATATTTAGGGAGGCAAGCTTAATTTTTCCACATACCTACAAGAATACTTTGACTTTGGTATCGTAAAGTAGGGGAATATGGAAATTGATTATTCTGATTTAAGATATTTAATCAGTGTCGTAAAAGCCTGATCGCCCGCTCCCTCTGACCAAAAATACACCTAGACTAAATTAATTAACTAGTTGGGTCATGAGCGTTGTGTTTTATTTAAAAAGCGCCAAGTCTTATGGACATGCTAGGGCAAGGTTCTTGGAAAACAAGGGCTATCAATAAGGTACACCACATGAAGTTAAATTATCTACCTAACCGAAACATCAATACAATAATAGTTTACCTGAACTTGAGGAAGCACGGACATCAACTAAAATCTAACCTGTAATGGAAACAAGTAACCCGCTACTAAAAATGGTTCGATTCCTAAGAAAAACTCCATGTTGAGGTTAAATAATATCATTTATTTTATTGAATACTGTAGATTAATACGAAAGAGAACACAATGGTTTAGACAGTACATAGGGTGACAAATACGGCATGGTTCCTGTGGTTGAGAGAGACTCATGAAATTGTCATATTATAACAATACAAAACCGAAACTTACAACTACCCAAACTCTGTTTTCAAATACAAATTAAGTCAACATATCAAACTAGACAGTTATTTATTAACACTTTTTTAAATACTCTTACATTTTAAATGACGATTGCACTAAACTTAACTTTACTGAGAATATAAACGCTGCCATTTCTCACTACGCAAAAACAAATTATTCTACTTAAAAACTGTCCTCTAAATTATTTTAAATTAACACTTAAATTATTTTTACACGAATTAAATTCTTTCGGATTTAACTGTGCTAGCGAGAACGAATGCCAGAAGGACTTACCCGTTCGTGTTGGAATGCGGGGAACATCTCACGAGCTCCACCCTTAGATTTAGCCGGTCAGAGCGAGAGCGTTGCGTCTCCCACACACTTGTTGGTAGACAAGGTAGCTAGAGCAGAGAGGGACGTGAAGTGTCGTCATTTTTTAAAGTTGCACCAGCTTTTAAAAACTTGGTCAGAAGGTCATTGGTGTGTTATCAGCTTTGCTATAGGATATGCGCCCTTCATTGGATTAAAACCTACGCCCCACAAGCAATAAGGGCTGACCAGGCGATTACTGGTTTCTTTGCGAAATTCACCGCTCTGACCTACGTCACATAAACACATCCCGCTTGACATTCAGCATCAAAATATATCCGACTTCCATCCGCTCTAAGCCAGCCTAGAACCGACAAAAATCCCCTAACACAATTCCTTCCCTCAAAACATCTGGTTTTAACGAAGCTGAGGACAGTAGGGTGTAACGGACCCTTTATTTTTAAAACTGAGTCATCAACTACCAGTTCCTAAACAAATAAAACTTCACAAAATTAAAACCTCCCAAATTAATTAATAAACACCAAAAAGTGGTTGAAGTGTCTTGGGTGAGAACAATTATCCAAAGGCCACTTCACCACAATCAGTACACAATAGTTGCCACAAGTGATTGTCTATGAATATCTGTAAACCAGGTAGTAAATAGTATTAAAACTATTTTATAATTTACAAGCAAGCCGATCAACGTTTATATATTGTAGTTTTTCTTTTGCTATTGAACTCTTGAAAAACGAATATCTCACTTATAAGGGCATGCGTGAAAAAGTGTGTTGTTTATATCTCTAAAAGGGAATTAAATACGCAAATCATAGTCATAATTTGAAAATCCACAGAAAATAGATAGTGTCCTTTACACTTGGAGTAATCCGTTGTGTTTCTGTAAATAGATGGCTTATAAGCAATGAACACTGGATTTATAAATATAAAACATCTGGTATATATCAATTTAAAGGTATCTATAAATTTGGAAAATAAATAATTAAAACTGAAGTTTCATTTCTATTTTATTGGAGAGGGCTTTCACAGTAATTCTAACGGACATTAAATTCTGAGTTGGTCAAATAGAGATATTGGTTTCAAACTTAAATATTCAGCAACGAGTTTATCGCAAACCTCTCCAACTTGTAGAGACATTTTCCTTTCTAAAAAACTGTTAATTTTTTTATTATTTGTCATCAATCTTTACGACAAGAGATTATAGTCATTAAAAATCGACGCATTTTATATGCTTGGTACCTGATTCTGCTGTACCGTAGTAGATACGTAATTATTCTGAGTGGAATTTTTGCGCAGTCAATGTCGTAATCCAACATATTTGCTTTTAAAATTTTCTTGGATAATTGTGCATCCTGTGATCTCTTCGTATCTTACAGTCAATCCAAACTAATAAATTCTGCAGATTTTTTTATATGTCAAATAAAATGTATCATTCCACACAAAAATTCAATAGAAAGTTTTAGAAATGGAGACTGCAAGTCAATTTGAAATTCACCAAGCCTAAAATATAAATATCGTAATACCACCGAGGATTAATTATCTATCAGTTTGAAAGTTTTTATAAGAAAAGTATAAGTGCATGAAATTTTTATCGGAAGTGATTCAAAAATGGTTGAAAACTGAACTTCCAAAGAAACTTATTGGGATATAATATCTTTGATGTTTTTAATGAGAATTTAGATGTTTGGTGAGACAAGTTTTCTCGACAATTTTTTTTCAAACTTGCCAACCTGGAAAAAATTCTTTACGTTACAACAATATCCAAATTAAAAGGTATTTTGCCAACTTCTTGCTTGTAAGTTATCAATCTTAAAAAAAAAAAAAAAAAAAAAAAAAAAAAACGTTTGTAGAAACCACCTTACATTGGAATTTACTGTCACAATCCACCTTGACTAAGGAGACTCAGAAAGTTTAAAAAAGAAAAAAAAAGGAAAAAAAGAGAAAAAAAAAAAAATTGTGATGTTGCACGTTTTTTGCCTTTCTATTGATGTATTACTTTTGTTTCTACTCAAATTAGAAGTATGCTATATATTTTTTAAATGCAGACTATCAATATTAACTATGTAAGACTTATACCTTTAACTTTGAGTTTATCTAAACATGATATTTTAAATTTCAATGCACCTTTACTAACTAGCTAATAAAGATATACAATTAATTGTTTTATTAAATTGTGGTACATGACCTACAGAGTAAACTAAGCTTGAAAAATTTTACTAATTTCTTAATTACATTTTAAAATGTCAAATCTTTGTAAAAATAGGAAGTTTTCTGTATAAAATTTGAAATTTAATCAAAATGTAACAAGACAAATTCTGATGTACCAAATTTTAACCTCAGTTTAATCTCCAGATCATACACTACAATTTCATACAAAATTAATGGTATATCCCCACTAATTAATTATAAATGGTACATTTTAATTTAAAATATCCCGTTTATGAGAAAATCAAAGTTAAAGGTAATAGTCTTATATTGTTAATATTGAAGGTTTTCTTTTTAAAAAAATATATACTGTACATCTAATTTGAGTAGAAACAAAAGTAATACATCAATAATAATAATAATACTAATAAAAAAAAAATAAGAACATTAAGTAAAATTTAAAAATCACTTTTTCATTTTTGTTTTGAAGATACTGAGTTGAGAAAAAAAGTTAAAAAAGTTTTAGTAAAAAAGTATTTAAATACGAGTTAGACAATAATTAACTATAATAACTATAAGAATTATTTTTGACTTTAAGTTATGAATTATTACCTTATACCAACTATATATTAAACATAATTTAAACTAAATAAATTTTTTGATAAAAGTATTTCCTTACGAATAGTTTTTTTTTAATATTCCTACATTACAAAAGCATACTTATTCTAGACACAGAAGCTGTAAATAATTGCCCTGCGTTAAAATTACAAGTGTTTCATAGGCTTTAGTTATATATAAGATATTGTTTACATCCTATGCTTCTTCTAGAGCATATTCATTGTATTCGGATCACGGTTTGAATCGTAATTGTCACACTTGTTTCTTGCTCCTTCCCGTAATGAGGAAAAGATTGACAGGCATTTCGGAAGATCACGCATCATAGGATGAATTGTCTATTAGCAGAAAGTTAAGGGGCAACCATTTGTAGGAGAACTACTTTGGCTGATCCCATCTGATGGATGAAGGGAAATTGTTTCGTGGAGATACGAGATGTTATTCCGGAAAGTATTTTCTTCTACCGATAATAAGACATACCAAAGTATTGAATGATTAATTGGTAACATTGCTCATGCATTACATTAAACATAGATTTTTTTTTAAAGATTATAATCGTAGTTTTTAATAGTTTATTCCCCTAATAACGTATATATTTATTAAATACACAAAAATACTTACTTCTGCATTTTCATTGAGCATCTTCAATTATGATGTAGCTTGTATATAATGATCGAAAATTAATTTTTTATAAAAGAAATGATTACTAAGTAATGCAATTCAATATAGTTTCAAAAATGATTGATTTTTCAATATTTCTGTTGCTTAATAATTGATAAAACTTTGAAATTTGTTGTTTAATAAAGTATATGTAATTAAAATACTCCATATTTTTTTAAAACAGTTTTATTGCAGTTTTAATTTCTTGAAACATGATGGAAAGTATATTTGTGTGAATAATAACTCGCTGTGGTTACACAATTGAGGGAGTTGTGTTGTATTTTTTAAATAAAACTGACTTTTTTTTAATTGAAGATAATAATATTTATAGTTTATATATTATTTCTTTACTGTATTTTTTAGACGATCCCTTTTTATCAACTTATACCAAACCAAAATTTTTAAATGATGTACCAATTTAAAGGATGAAACATCCACTTATGCTGCATAGTTTCGTTGCAATTGTACATTGTGTTATTTATTTGTTAATCGAAGTTAAATATAGTGGTCATTTTCTGGAGGTTGTGATAGTGTACAGTAGAATGAAATACAATAGAAAAGAGAAAAACGCAGTTTAATCATGTTGGTCAATCCCAAGATATCTTATTTTTCTCAGCAAATACAATATCTAAGTCTGATGTATTTACAGTAAAGTATTACCTCTTAGCATTCATAAAGACGCAGCTTGCCATTAGGTCTAGTAGTGATTTAATATTTGAAAAAGCTAACTTGCTAACGAACGCATCAGCATATGTTTTTTTCACCATTCCTATCCCTCACTGGTTTCTAGACAGAACTACCTAAGTAGTCATTATCAAATTGAAAAGCCCCAGAAAAGTTTTCATTAATTGCATTAAGACTAATTTTAATTATATTCATTTTAAGACTGTTCATTTCTTTTGTTAATTACATTGTGTTCAGTTTTGGTTAGTTCTTGAGTAAAAATAAGTGTTTGTGTAGCATAATTTAATTAATTCATTATACAGGGAGTTGCGGTTTGAGGATAATAAAATTACTTCATGTGAAATATTAAATTTTAAACTACAAGCGTTTGAACTTTCAATTTGAGTAACAATGGCAAAAATTAATCATGGGAAAAATTGTCCTTAAAGATACTTATTTATAACATTTATCTTGGCCCTTTGTTGTAAATATGCTTTATCATGTAAACAACTGAAGTAGTATTGCAGCAAATCATTTTGTTGCAATATCTAACTTTTCGTTTGTAAATTTACTTTCCAAACATGTCAGTTAATTTTAATATAAGAAGTAATAATAATTTTATATAATATAACTATGTTTTATAATAATGTAACTGTTAATAAATAAGAACTATTAATGACTACGTAATATTAAATAGGATACTTATGCTTAAGAAAACAAACATTATCCGCAAAAAATATTATATTCATCTTGAAAAAAAAAAGCAGAAGAAAGTAGTATTAAAAAAATTAATAAATGAAGAAATGTGCTGAAGTATAATTTTTATTTATTCGCATGCAGCTCCTGTCATAAAACTTATTTACAATGATAAAACAGTTCTTCTATTGCCACATTTTCATCCAAACACTCAATTATCAACCGAATATAATTAAAGCTTAGTCCCGGAAGGCTTGATGATGTATTAATTTTACTTCTCTTACACGTGAATAATTTAACTAGGAAGATTGTAATTTCTTACCACAAGATTAATAATTATTTAAGTAATCTGGGTCAAACGCCTGAACAGTAAAGTTTCCACTTTGATTCTTCAATGACTTTCAGCAGAGGTCAAGAATATATTAAGTTTGTGCAGAAATGATAAATTGAGTGCAATGTTCATTAATTATTTTGAGGCAAAGTACCACACATGTTTTAACTCTTTGATGCGAGGTGATGATTTGAAAGCGCAGTTAAATGTGGCATACGAGTCATATGAAGAATGATAATTATGACTTTCCTAATTTTTCAAGATTATAATAAATTTATTATAATATATATGACGAATTATAACATATTTATTGTAATTCATCAGTCTCCGTGTCTGAAAGCAATGGATTTTGGTGTGACGTGTTGGCACCTGAAAATTAGTGGGGACTTTTTAATTGGGGAATACCTAGTATCCATTGTTCAAATTTCTCTCTCAAATGAATTTAGAATTTCCCCCTAAAATAAATATGAATTTAGTAAAACAAAACAAACATGTTTTAAAAAATAAAATTATAAAAAATTGTTGATGTAAATTTAAACTCCGAAGTTGTGTAAAAGAAAATACAGTAGTAATTTTGTCATAAATTTACAAATGAAAAAAGTGGCAAAGGAAACAAAAAATAATTTATTGGACTAGAGGTCAAGAAAATAAAACCAGAGAGGTTAAAAAAAATTAATTATAAAAAAAAAAAATTAAAAAAAAAAAAAAAAAAAAAAAAAAAAAAAAACATTTAAAAAGTTAATGAATCATATAAATAAAAATTAAAACATTTCAATTTTAAGTTAAAAAGTAAATAAATCATCAATAGTATTGGTTTGCGAATCATCCCATTATGAAAACTTGGTGTACCACAACCGCGAAAGAAAGGCTTATTAATCGACAAAACTTCCAAAAACCAAAGTAGGAGAGGACAATTTAAATTTTAGTCAACCAACGTTTAATTAATTATAAAGCACCCGAAAGAGGAATACCTTTGATTCCTTCGTAACAAAACAGCTTGCATTATGTGCAAATCGTAACTCATTGTGTTGTACTATATAATATATTTTATTTTTGGGATTTTTTTTTTTAGGATTTTTATTTGGGAATCGGGGCTATATGCGATTTAAATTTAAAAAAAGAGTGGCTGTTGTAAATATTATCAAAACATTATAAGTACACGTCGCGAAAGAATCATTTTGTAATCAGATGAACTGGGTGGTTTATATGATGAACTTTTTCTTTGGTTTTTTTTTACTTTCAACACATACATTCATAGAACTTTCTAACCACATAAAAATTTGAATGACTAAACGTGACATTCGTAATTTATTTTGATATATACCTTCTATTGATGTTTTAATCATCCCACCTCCGAAATTCCGGTAGAAATGCGATAAAAGCGTAAGAAGTTAAAAACCGGTGTCATTAACACAGAGCTCTCTGCTTTTGAATATCACTCATCAACGAATGATTTTTTTCTGTTTTACGCACAGGAAGGACAATGTAAAGTCTACCGAATAACATCGCTGATTTCGCTATCTTGGCTGGTTTTTTGTTTTGTTTGCACCAGTAAAAATTATAGACCAAAATGTTTTCCAAACTGGCCATTTTTATTTAAGTGAGTGAAAATATAAAAATTGTAAAAAATACCATAAATTTTAATCCAGTGACCAATATTATAGTGTAATTGAAAATTTTGTAATGTTCCACACTCCTAGTTTGTTCAGCCTTGGGATTCTGCCCCACTATTCGATCCAAACTGGGGCATTTGCCTATAAGAGCTGGTGAAAATTTGATTTTTAAAAATCCCTCCTACCATTTGAATTTGTACACATACATACTTTATTAAGTGTTTGCTCTTTTTTTCCTACGTTTAAATTTTTTTCTGAATCGGAGATCACAAATATCATGTCGATTGTTTGAAAGTTGATGCTTGCGCGAAGTGTGCATTTCTCTTTTCTGTTACCAATACAAGCATAATATTTTAACAATCAAAAATTCAAACTTCTTTTAAAATTTGAATTTCAATATGATGCACGTGTGTTTTTAAGGTGTAAAAACTATTTTATCCATTAAAATTTAAATTTATCTAAATTTGTATAAGTATTTAAATTTTTTTTCAGTCATTAAATTCGGATTTTTTTTTCTTTTCGCAATATTTTATTGTCACGAGTGTTTTTTAAATGCTACAGAGTCTTATTAAGCAGCAGTTTTTATACGATTTTAAAAACCACTTATTCTAGTTCCTTATCTCTTAAAATATTTTACGGATACGGATATTACAAGTGTTGACGTAGATAAAATTATTTTGAAGTACTTGCAACAATTTCAGTTTTTTCCTGTTTACCATTTTGTATGATGCTTTGAAATAAGAATTACGTATCTATGACATTTTATAACACCATGTAAAATACACTCATGTCCATAAATTAAGGATAATTCAGCTTTTCCCTAATAACTTCTCAGTGTAATAGCATAGACACTTGAAATTTACTTCAAAGACACATCTTTATACAACAAAACGATAATTAAAACAACTCAGTCGCAGAATGAAATGCAAAGTGTACAGCCGGGCATATGCAAAAGAATGGAGTACCATTAGTGTGCAGTTGTACAGATGCATTTACATTAAAAATCACTCAACACATGGAGTTGACTTTTAGTGTGATATGATCTTCCCCGTCATCAATATTTACTTGGCACAGTATTCTCATACTTAACATGAGTTACTGGATGAATTCTAGCGCCTAAATTGCTCGTCCCTCCTTTTGAAATGTTTGCAAGTGAGGGAAAGTTCCAAATGCATTAAATCTTTACTCAATGAATATCGTAGAAGCGTCCCACACATGTTTGATGAAATTTGAAGTAGAGGAGTGATCTGGCTTACTTATAGGGGCGATACTCATATTTTTAATCCTTTATCCGAAGCAAAAGTGGAATAAAATAAACCATAACTATCAATAAACCCGATTTTGAAACTGATATTTCGCAATTAAAGACTTGTCTAAATCAAGTTAACGTAATTACAGTAAACAAGTGGAATTTAATTATTTTTTGCGCTCTTGGGGAGCTTATTAAACAAATTCAACAAATTTAATATAAAGACCAAAACTCTTTTCCCACCAAATCATTATCTTGAACTGTCATTTACCATGAAATATCAAGTTCCCACCTTTCTACAGATCCTCTGATGTCCAATAGTACTCATGAGACTGACAAAATTATTTTCAGTAAATAGTATCTGATGTTAAAAAGATTTGGTCTTTGGGGGCAGTATGTTGACTTGGTTACATAAGCTACCCAAGAGACCAAAAGATAATTAAGTTCCACTTTTTCCCTGTAATTATGTGAACTTGATCTAGACAAGTTTTTAATGGTGATATATCGGTTTCTAAATCGTATTTATTGATACTTATGTCAAATTTTATTCCACTTTTGCCTTGGATAAGCGATTAAAAAATATGAATATCGCCCCTATAAGTAAGCCAGGTCACTCCTCTAATCCACATTTCTTCAAGCATGTGTGGGACGCTTCTACGATATGAATTGTGTTAAGACTTGGTGTATTAGGAACTTTCCATCACTTACAAACAGTTCAAAAGGTGGGGTGAGCAATTTAGCCACTACAATTCATCAAGTAACTCATGTTAAGTATGAGAATACAGTGCTAAGTAAACACTGATGACATTGGAGATCATATCTCACAGTAGAAGTCCACTCCATGAGTTGAGTGATTTTTAATGTAAATGCATCTGTACAACTGCACACTAATGGTACTCCATTCTTTTGCATATGCCCCCGCTGTACACTTTGCATTTCAATTTGCGACTGAGTTATTTTAATTATCATTATGTTGCATAAAGATGTCTCTTTGAAGTGAATTTCAAGTGTCTATGCTGCTCCACTGAGAAGTTATTAGGAAAAAACTGAATTATCCTTAATTTATGGACATGAGTGTAGTAATGCAACTAATCTGAAGGACAAGTTTAAATGTATTGAATATTCTGGATATTTTTGTTTTGTCTAATCAATGAAATGCATTTCAGGAAAGTTAAGGTTATGAATTTTAGCTTATAATGAGAATCAAAGGGTGCATTTAAAAAATATTAATTGAATGAATTAAATAAAATAATTAAAATAATGAATGAATTAATGAATTAAATAAAATGAATTAATAAATTAAATAAAATGAATTAATGAATTAAATAAAATGAATTAATGAATTAAATAAAATTAATTAAATAATTAAAAAAATAACTAATAAAAAAAAATTATTCGTAATTTTTTTCCCCTTCTCCTGAGAACTCGTCACAGATGCTTTGGCTGAAGCAAATCTACAGGATCTTGTAGATCACACGATTAAACTTCTACTTATCCATTTGAAGAATGCTATAGACACAAAGTATTAATGAAAGTAATTAGAATTAATAACAAAATTTGGTTGCGACAGATTCCAACCAACAAAATTAAGCAAACATTTCAAAATTCTAACGAGTCAGACGTCTATATGTTTCAAAGTTCTCTGTAGTATTTGCAATTACTTTGGAGTACCAGTGAGATAAAAGTAATTTATAAAATGTCATGAGTTGTTTCTTAGACATTCTTGTATTTTTATTGAGGGATTTTCAAATAGGAAATAATTACACATCCCCTTTTTATCCCTTGTAAAGTTTTGTGGTAGGATTTGTAAATTAATGGGAGGATTTTTCACTTGTGGAAAATAGCCACTTAGCGAAAATTCTGTTAAATCATATGGTCCAGTAGACGAATGAGGTATGGGACTGTTTAAATATTCTGACTTGAAGGTTGGACTGAAACATGACAAGGAAAGTTCGAAACTAGATTTTAGGAGTCTTCCCGTTCTGGTCCTAGCAGTGAAAAGAGGCCAACTCATTACAAAAGCCTTTGTCCAGAATTCCAAAGGAATGACTTTTCTGATGATTCCCCGACCGTTGTCCTTTTGTCATCCCAATGTTATTCAGTAAGTGACATTCTTGATTTACATAGATTACTCAGTTAGCCAAATGCTTTTTGATTTTGTATTGATATTACTGTTTAATTTGGATTTTAATGCTATCGAATGTTAACGTTTAGAGGACTTGATATGTATCATTATTAACTGAATAAATGTGCTTTCTGAGAAATGGATCTGAGTTTATTGCGAGTTATTTTTACTACATGATGCAAAAATGTTTATTACTAACTACTATACAGAAATATCATAGCAGAAAAGCCCTACAATTAACCCTCCTCAGTATGGTCGAACGATCATATTAAACTTCGCTAAGGACAACACTGATGTAACAAAACATGCCAGGTAGATTACATCTCAATAAAAATGAGCTCACTCAAAAACACAAAATGTGATGGGATGAGGTATAGAAGCTAAACAAACAATATCATTTACCATGGTTGATACCCAAGTGTGCAATGTTGTTACTGACACAAAATCAACCATAAAGAGTTACATATGCGGTACAACATCTAAAAACTTAACGATTTGACAAAAATACAAGGGATTGATGAAAGTGCACTTCAATTCGGATTATCTATTTTGCATGAGCGCATTCGTTTGTTAGAGAGCATACTCCATTTAGGAAACAAACTGCGTGATAAAAAGTGTCAACTTCGATTACTAGAAAATAAAAATAAAGTTAAGAGGAAATTTAAATCCAAAAAGAGTTTAGAAACAAGCTTTGTCTCATTCTTTAAGTACTAAAACCTAGATTTGAAAACAGTAATGACGGCAATACAAGTAGAACGTTTTTCAACAATCTGGATTGGCTGCCGAAAATACTGGAATTAATGTCCATTTGATTCACTGATTGAAGATAATATTAGAAGTATTATCTAGTAGTCATAGAACTGACACAAAAAGATTTTCTAACTACACAATGGATACAGCCAAACTCTATACCTTTGATATCCTATGACTCCAACAATGTTTAAAATTCCATTATATGGTCCCATAGTTGTAGAAATGCCTTATTGTTGATTGGGCTGTTATCAGAAGAAACTGCGGAGACAAGACAAAATATTTTAGTTTCTATCACTTAAATTAGTTAAACAAAATTTGAGAACAGAATAAAATACAGATGTGTGGGATTGCATTTTATTGAATAAACTAATATGTTAATTAATTATTAATATATTAATTAATAATTAATTTAAACACTATTGTGGCGCGAAAATAATTTTGGCCAACTTTTCGATGCAAATACCTCAGTGTGCGGTGAGAAGAACATTTTGACTTTGCAAGCCGGCATATAGCGTGAAACTTGAAAATTATGTTTGCTGCGCCTACAATGTCTGTTTAATGTATACCTGATCTTTTTGTTGTAATAATACAGTGCTGGAAAAAACGTTAAGGCCAAGCGAAAAAATTCATTATTTCCCTAACTAACTTATTGGAACTTTATGCAAATTTAACACAATGTAGAAAATGACAGCTTTAATTATACACATAAAAATATTACGACAAATGGAGTTACTTTTAAAATTAAAATTATAATGATTTTTTAAACATGCGAAAACCTGGAAAAATAGTATGGCCAAGCTCAAATTTATAGTTTTTTTCGTGCTATTTATTTGTTGTAGTATTATAGTCTTCTGCAAAGTTGCTCAGACAAATAACGTAGACGATTTAGAACGATTCTACAGAGTAATTCACAAATTTATGAAAATGGGAAGAGGTAAGAAATTAACACTGACTGAACAAGTTAAGATCCTTAATTTAAATAAATATGGTTTAAGTTCTTGGGATATATAACTAAAAGATTAAGAAAATCTAAGACTGTGATTAATAACTGTCTAAAAAGTAGTGATATTTACAATCAGAGGAAGGGTACAGAACGTCCATTTGCATTGACTCCTCGGCAAATGAGAGCTGTTGTTAGCCGACCAACACAAAAGAAGTTTTCTTCGACTCAAATTGTGAATGATTTGAAGCTATCTTGCACTTGCCTAGCTGTAAGAAATGTGTTATTGAAGAACCCAATTTTAAAATTTAATAAAATGAAACGTCAACCACCTCTAAGTAAGAAGCATGAAATTGCACGTCTAGAGTTTTCAAAAAAACATGTGGCTTTTGGAGATAAATAGCAAAATGTTGTTTTTTCTGACGAAAAGAAGTTTAATTCCGATGGCTCAGATGGGTTTAAGCATGATCTTCGGAGTGAACCCTTCTTTTTTTCTATACGACAGTTTGGTGGTGGCTCCTTGATGATTTGGGGCGGGTTTGTTGGTAAAGGTACAACACCATTTCTTATTTAAAAACAAAGACACATTCGGAACCCTATCAAGACATTTTAGCAGAAATTTTTATTCCGGAGGCTCCTTTAATAACATCTGGAGAATACATCTTTTAGTTGGACAATGCGTCTATTCACAATTCAAGCTTCACAAAAATCTTGGCTCGAAAC
This sequence comes from Linyphia triangularis, assembly GCA_963978545.1. NCBI lineage: Eukaryota > Metazoa > Arthropoda > Arachnida > Araneae > Linyphiidae > Linyphia > Linyphia triangularis. Next base: position 49,561,577 of record OZ021731.1, on the reverse strand, counting down.
TAATCGTGTCTAAAGGCTTGAGTAGCCATCAAGAATACTTGAATTGAACCTAACAGAAAATTTATGGTGCATTTTGGGGTGTGATATTTATGGAAATGGTAAAACTTACAACACCAAATATGAACTGAAAACGGCTATTGAAAACAGCCGGAAAAACCTCTCAAAAGACAATTTGAAAAGACTTTCGTATTCTATGACAAAGAGAATGATTAAATTAATATAAAAGAATTGAGTGTTTTTGGATTATTCGAAGTTTTATATATAATTTTGCTTGTGGCCTTAATATTTTTTCCAGCTTTCTGTATGTATTAAAAAATAACATTTAAAGGAAAAATAATTTAAATTTTTGTAATGTATTTGAACTATATAATTAGAACTGCCATTTTTTTATTGAGTTTGAATTTGCATTAAATTTATATGCATCTGTACAAAAAATGAAATTTTTCAGGTGGCCTTAACTTTTTTTCCAGCACTATATATTGTTCAAGTAAAAGTTGAAAGGTTGAAGGTAAATAAAAAGAGTTTACTGGATGAGAATTTTCGTCTTTGGTAAAATATATTTGATAAGCAAAGAACATTTTATCCAGCTTAGTCTTCTTGTAATTTTTTGTTTGTTTATAATCAAGTTTTGTCGCAAAGGAAAATATTTGTTCAAAATACTGTAATAATTATTCTTAGAATAAAATTTAAATAAAATGATATTTTTTATATTTTTATAAAGCTGATATATTTTTAAAATATGAGATTATTGTTACTTAGTCACATTTTAAGCAGATCAATCTTGACTGCAAATTGATCTAAAAATAAAGTTTTAAACCATAAAGTTCATAATATAATCTTTATAAAAATTAATACGAGTCATATAATATTACTATAAATGTTAGTTGATTTGAACTGTTTTAGGCAATACATAAATTTAGAAGTATTTTTTTAACTCAATCAACCACAATTTAAATGTAAATTGCTTTAAGGGTATCAAGAAAAGTAAATTTTGATTTCAATAAATTTTTTAAGTTGTAGACTGTCTAAGTTAAATCAAGATGTTCTCAAGAATATATGAGCCTGCATTTGGGGGTGAAAGCGATAAAAGTGCACAAATAAGCTCACATTAGCAAAATCTTTTTCAAATAGTTTTTCTTTTAAATATTCGATAAAACAACAAAGAAATCTTTTCAATAGTAGGTGGGGTGAACGGTATAAAATATTTAAACTGGACGAAACCCTTTTATAAAATGTTTAGATAAAAATAATTCAATTTACTCTGAGTGTGTTATGTTTTCCTTTTTCGTGTAATATAAAATTGTTTACAAAGATTCCATAAACACAATTGAACAATTCAATCATTTTCTTTTGCGACCACAAAATTGGAAAAGTAAATTTAATAAAATGTTTTTGAAAATACATCTGAAATCCTATTTTGTGGGTCTTTTATAACGGAGTTACATATTGAAAAACTGTAATTCCATTATAGAACCTGAAGAAGATTTTTTTTTATTTGAAAATTATTGGATGGAAAATAGTACTTATAATATGAAATATGTTTTTAATTTAATTGCGTTTTAGATAATTTTGTTGTCACATTTAAAACGTAATTTTTTTGTATACATAATATTTATTTTTATTCCATCAATATGTTTTATACAAATTATCTGAGATCAAAAATAAGTTCAACCTTTGTTATTTTTTTCTGCTGATGAGAAATTTACCCAAAATACAATAAATTATTTATAAATTCAATCTATATCTCCAATTATCAGTAATTTTCATTATTATCATTCAGGTTTAAATCTATAAGTCAATATATAAGAAAAAATGTGTTTATTTGTGCCTATGTAAATGAATATGAAAATACAGTGGCTGTAGAGAATTTTACAACAATTTAGATTTATTTAGAATTTAATTTCTTTTTAATTTGTATTACTCTTTTTATAGTAAAACATAGGGTGAACATCATAGAAATTTTTATGAGATAATAAGACAATGATAATTTAATTAATATTTTTCAATGCGCTAAAATTAATACATTTGATTAAAATATAAATATAACTTTTTCAAACTTTCGGATACTTATTCTAACTTTTACTTAAAACTATTACTCATTCAAGTTTCATACGTATTTGATAAATTAGATATTCAAGCACGAGAAACTCGTGCAGTGCTACTAAATTTTATTAAAAACAAATCTGTTACTTCTAGTTATTAGGTCTTTGCTTTTTAATGAATTAAGTAAAAATGTCCGTGATAATTAAGTCGTCTACTTGATAAGGGTTTAGTTCCTTAGGATAACTCTAAAGTAAACCGAGTGATTCCAAAAATCCTATTAAGGGGAGTTCTATACGGTACCCTCTATAACGGTAATGCCAATTTTGCATACTTCATGTACCTTTTTCTCAGAAAGTATTTGACATAGAAGCCTAATTTTTTTTCGGTGCGTTTAGCAGACACTTGTTATTCTACTGAAGTTAGATTTTGATTGCGATTCATTTACTTTTTAAAATGAATTTTCTTGAATGTCACTCAAATTCGTTAAAAATCACAATTTTTTTTTTTGCCAAAAAAAAGCCGAAACAATAAATATTTTTAAATAACAACAAAATCTCACTTCAGTATATACAGATACATAAAAGGAATATGTAGTAAAAATTTCAGGAAGAGAGTTTGCGCAGCTTCTGAGAAAGAGATACATGAATAATGAAAAATGTTGTTTTGAGAAAAACGCATTTTAAAGAAAACTTTACTTACACTAATAGTTACCAGTTTTGTTTTCAAAACATTATTAAAAATACTTCTAATTGAGGTATTATTACAAATGAGGTATCTTTTTAAAGGAGAGAATTTAAATTTTGATAAACAATTCAATTAGAAATTTTAAAATCTCGGTTATTTAAATATTTTAGGGTACCAACTCCTCTTAAATCTGAAGCAGCCTTTTTTATAGCCAGGAAAGCAAATTATACCTATAGTAAAGTGACCAGACACATTTTTGAGACAGTTTACAGCGCCCCTAGATGCAATTTAAGGAAATTTCAAAAGTTACTTGAGAGCTATAGCAAATCGACCGAAAGGTACAGTTAGAAAAATGTTCATAATGCCAAAATAAAAGCACAGGAAAAAGTTTTATGAAGTTATCGGAAAAATTAGGGGACATATTCGTGATTGAAATTATGAGCTTCATGACTTAAAAAAAGGAGGGTGGATCGTACTGAAATTGAATAATGTGTTTTTGATGTCTGGTTCGATTTTAATTGGTATGTTAAGTGCTTAATGAAAGGTGTTATGAATAAACAAACAATTTATTCTATCAACAAATAATCACAAGGACATCTTACAAACTAACATGAAAACCTACTAACTAAGCACAATTATAAGACCAAGAACAAGAAACGTTACTAAAATCATACCCAACTCACAGAGCAGTGAAAAGACACTTCTCCCAGCAAGGCCCTCCCTTGTATTGCCTCAATTTGTTGATACGATAGCCTTCTATCACGATACCTGAAGGGGAAATGTTTCTTACACTACAGTGTTCTTGGACGTTATCACACATATTTTCATTGCTAGGTAAAGGTGGAATTAAATTCAAAGAAGACAGCAAGTAAAAAATAACAATGAAATAAGAATCTGAAAAACGTAATCAGTAAATTAAAAAAGACTGAAGTATCACTACGCAACAACACAAAATTCACAATTACAAGCTATCTGCCAAACAACTACGAAAGAATGTTCAGTATTTATAAATTTATTATAATAAGCTTTGCTTAAAGTATCAGAAACAAATGGGCTTGGTTAAGTGTGACTCATTGAAACAGTATATGGCATAAATTAGTAAACGCAATACATTTCTTGCTTGTTGGATAAATTGGTTGGATGAACCAGTTTTAAAAATATATTTAACTTTATTAGTGATATTTTAAATACAAAAATAATCTTGGGTAATTCTAAATAATAGGTTTAAGGCCAATTTACAGTTTATCCTGGGCCTTAAGACTAAGGGCCCATTGCAAACTTTTATTATTATTATTTGAGTTTTATAAAATATTGATATATCAATATAACTAATCAACATCCGCATTCATCTCTTTTTTTGCAAGCAGTCAGGGAAGGTGCAAGCCCACACAATGCCTTTCCTGGGCATGCCCAAATATTAAATAGGAGCGCACACCGGGTCAAACTTTTTACCAATTGATAACAATACCCTTTGGCTTAAGCTCAGGGTAATAAAAATTTGAGGTTAGTCAGTTAAGAATAATTTTAATTTCGTTGTTGGTCCTTTTGTAATATGCATATTTAATGTAATCTAATTGCTAGCCATTCATCAACGGTATCATATCATTGAACAATATCATAATTCTATGATATTGTTTAATGGTTTATGTACAGTTATGTGATGTAGCTACGTTACTAAATTACACATTTAAATCGATGTAGACCCCAATAGTAATGTTAAAAAAAATCTAGTTACTTCTACTTTTCTCCTTGGAAATCTATTCTTACACATATTCACCAAACTTAGTGGTTCATTCAATTCAAGCATGAAATTCCCTCCAAAGATTGATAGAATAAAAGGCTGAATTGCACTGCACAAGGTTTTAACAAAACAACTGTTTGTATGTTTTGTAGATTTAATAAAGGTGGGCAATCCTTTTCAACAAAGGGTGCATATGTTCTGAATTTTTTTTTTCAGATTCCAAAATGTCTTTTTGTATTTCGTTTCGCAGTGAATTCCATTACTGCTTCTACATTTTAGGAAAACTAGTTTCTTTGGAATTTGAGTGGAATGTTGATATATATTGAGAGAGTTTTGGAAGAAATACGTTTTTTTTAAAAATGTTACTATTAAATATATTGCTCTATTTGTATTCCGGATATGACATCATAATCAAAACGAATTTTTGTGGTTCATATTTTCAGAAATACTCATGGATAACACTTTGATTATTATTTTGTCTTTCAACAACCAAGTATACATTTCTTTCATATTTTAGGATTTGCACAAAAGTTTTAATTTGCGTAAGATTTTTTCCATTAAACCTACTAGTTGTGAAGCGCTATTTTTTAATCGTTATATTTAGTATAAATATTTGAATGTGAGATCAAATTAAAACTTTAAAACGTGTATAAATAATTGTATGAAGATACTAACAGCGAATGTAATATTGTGTTCTAAGTTTAGCATTTTTAAATGAATATTTTATGTATACATTCCTAAGTACTTGCAGTTTATTTAACATAAAGCTTGTGACAAAATTTATCTATAGAGCATTTCACAAAATTTGAAAAACGCGTAAAATGTGAATACAATGTGTTTAAAAATTGGAATAAACGATTTATTTTTTTCAACCGCTTTTAAGAAACAATCAGACAGATGTCATATTGTAAACCGTTTTGTGTTTCAAATATCTCAATGAGTTTCAAATAAACGAAACCAATCTCAATTTTCATTAGTTTTGTTGAGAAGAGATTCTTCATCGATATTGGTGGCTTAAATGTATGTCATTTTAAGAATGGATAGATGCAACTGAGTAACATTGAAAAAAAAAAGTTTTTTCTTCGAAACGAATTTGATACCGTTTAAGCCTTTCTTTCATGAGTTATATAAGTAATGTATTACGGTATGTTTGTAATTCGAATTATCGCTAATATAAAATGATTTTATAAAGAATTATTATTATTATTATTTTTTTCTTAAGATACATGGGTTTTATTAAAGTTATAACTTATATCAATTTGTTAAAAGCTATCTCAAAAGAGAGGGTTATTTAAAAGGACTCATTGTCCTTAAAATGAAAAAAAAAATTGGATTTTCGATTTTTTTTATTTCATGGTGTTTCATGTTGTGCTTTTTGACTTTCTATTGGTGTATTACTTTAGTTTGTATTAAATTTGAAGTATGTTATATTTAAAAAAAAAAAATCAAAGGATCAGTTATTAACTAATCAAGACTTCTACCTTTATCTTTGTTTCCTCTAAACGAGATATTTTAAAATTTTAAACTTCAATGTACTTTTTCTTACTAACTAGTAGTGATACACTATTTTTTTAATCATACTACATAATCTACAGATAAAATTGAAGTTACAATTTTTTTTTGTTATCTTTATAATTAGTTTTAAGTGTACCAAACGGCCAAAAAAAAAAAGATTTTTCTCAAAAAATCTTTAGATTGAATAAAATTTAACAAAAGAGATACTGATAATATATTTTTAAAACAAATTTTAACCTCAGTATCTCCTCTAAAATCCATTTAATATAAATAAGATTTCCAGCTCATTTCTTAAGAACTTTCCAAGAAGAGGTACATCAAAATGGACAATTTAGCATTATGGGTAAAGGAGGTGCTGAGTTCTTTTAAATTTATATGAACTGTTTTCGTTGCTGGAAACACTATATTAACCACTAAAAATTAAGTAAAGTTCATGCCTATAAAATTATTAATAAACTTTCCTAGTTTTTAGTTTGCAAATGTCCACAAATATTAGTAGTACTCTTTTTTTACTATCAATTGAGTTAAGTTATCGTGTTTTCTTTCTTGGTAATACAAAACATATTTGTGTGTCCTCTTGCCAATGTGATACATTAGATTGGATATGCAGATCTAAATGTTAAAATGTGCACGTTATGTATCAAAAGGTTTTCTTTCATTGAATTTTTAATATTTCAAAAATTATACTGATTATAATAGACGAATATAACTGAAACCATAATCAATATGTTAAAAATAGTTAGTTACCAATTAATACATATTAATCAAAATACAATTTTAAATTATCTAATAATTTAAACTTTAGGCATTATTTAAAAAAAAAAAAAAAAAAAAAAAAAAACCTCTTTAATTTCAATATATTTCAGTTCCAAAAAGATACATACTGAATTTTGGATTCAATAAATTACTTATTAAGTTTTATAACGATACCATTTTAAATAATTTTTAATACAAATGGCAAATAAGATATTCGTTTTAAGGGGACTTTGTACCCTTTTTTTTTTTTTTTTTTTTTAAATTTTTTTTTCTAAGCCTTTAAAATTATAATTTTTACCTATTTGGAAGTATTACTAATTAAAAACTAAATTTTATTTATAAAAAAGTTAACATAGAGCTCTAAATTTTAAAAATCATAAATTACAAAAAAAGTAATCAAATTTCAAAATTCTTTTTCGTTTTTCAATTTTTTTTTCCTGATTTAAAAAAAAAAAAAAACGTTCCTAGTAATATATTCTAACTTTTAGGAATCGGATTTAGAATAAATAAAATAGTTTTCGAGATAAACTATAATTACTGTACCTATAGATAAACAAAAGCGTAAAAAAACGGGTATTTTTCGACATTTAAATTTGTAAAAAAAAAAAAGTGTTTATTTTATTCAAAAATCCATGCCTATTTTTGTTAAATAGATATTAAGAATAATACAAAAAAATTTCAAGTCATTTCATTCAAATTTGCTGAAGTTTTAGCATTTTTAGTAAGGTGGGGTTTTCAAAAATCACGAACTGAGAAAAATGCGTTCGAAACATCAAAAGAGCTATTGCAGCAATGCTCCATAAAAATATAGTTTTTCTGCAATTGCAGTTATCGGATCAGCTCAAAAACTTTCTAGAATAACGAAAAGGTTCCAAATATTATAAACATGCAAAAAATAGAAGACTGATATTTTTATTATTTTTTATGAAAACAAGGGGCACCAAGTTCACTTAACAATTAAAAATACGCATATATGCTACTGGTCTAGTTTAATCACTTGAAATGTGCAATACCTGATCAAACCTAAAGATATCAACCGTAGAATACTATTCTTAGAGATGTCATTGCATATCTTTTATGTACAATCGTGAAACAAGAAGAAGAAACCTCCTGATACCCGAGAGAAGGAGGAACATCGGAATCTATTTTTGCTCTAACTCTATAGATCCGAATTCACATAAGCCCTTGGAGGATTTCATCCATGATGCGAAGATCTTTTTCATCAAGATAAGGTAGATGTATAGAGCTAAATGAAGGAGGAGGTACTACAGAGAAGGGAATCTGAAAGTATAGTTAGATTATATTGTCGTCAGGGATTGATACTAAATTTAACAAAATTCAATGGATTTTTGCCTAGTTTATGATTTTTACTTTTAACACAATATGATATTCTTATGTGTTTGGGGAAAAAAAAACTATAATCTCAGTCAAACAATTTATTTATAGGATAAATTTATAAATAACAAACTTTAAAGCATAAAATCTTAAAATAAAGAATAATTACATTTAAATAAAAGTTTTGCCAATAATCATTTGGATTCAGCAATTATTTTTTATGGATGTGGGTGTAGATCCCAAATTAAATGTCCTAAATTAAATAGAAACTAATATGATTAAAAATTTCAAGTTTAGAAAAACAAATTTTCTAAAATTGCTTGCAGATTAAAATAACATCAATATTCAATATATTAATTTTTATAAGAGTTATTATAAAGATTTAAAATGTGTTATCTTGGCACTCGTTTTAGTTTAAACTTAAGGAAGTAAAAGGGCTTTAAATTTCAGTCATTACAATTGGTTCAGATTTAAAACTTAAAAAGAATCTATAATATTCAGGAATCGCATAATGTCTTTATATTCTGGTTGATTTCTAAATCTTTACTTTTAATATTGTAGAAATTGTTGCGTAACCCACTTTGCGTATACCAATTAATGTGTGTAAACCTTATTTTTGACATTTTGCGAATTAGCTTTGGCTTTGCTTTATTTGTTAAAAGTTTGATAGATATACAATCAAAAGTTCACTTCCGCCCATTGAAATACTCTACAGAAACTTAGGTAAATTATAAAAAGTTAATTGTTACGTAATCCCCTATTGATAAGCCGTCGAGAAAAAAAAAATAATAATAAAATAAAATAAAAAACCCTTCCCCATTAATACAATTGTGCGAACTTTAGCAAGATAGTTGCATCACCCTTCCCCTTCAAGAAACAAAGAAAAGTCCTCGTTAATACAATAATACAATCCCTTCTTACAAGCCTTCGATAATTCTTTTTTAACTTTTCCTCAATAATACAACAGTAGGCCAGGTTGTAATGCTGCTTTGTGGCTGAAGTTGAGGTAATTGATGACAAATATATTTATTTTCGCCGCTTTTAAATATTAAAAAAAATAATTAAAATACAACTAATATTATTTTTTTACATTTTGACTCTGTCAGAAAAGGAATTAGAGGTCAAAAACTATTTATGTTTGAAATGTCTAAAGTTTTCCAAATACTGAAAATTAGTTTCCATAGACTGAGTAATGTACTCATACACTTTTGGTTTCATTTTTATAGATTTATGACTGTTACATACAGTGATGTAATTATACATCACTTTTACTGTCATGCATAACTTTGCTAATTTTCTCTAATTTTATTTTCAGTACGTAGACTTAAACATAGATATCTAGCAACTAACTCGAAATTGATATTCAAACTTTAAGAATTCATGCTGCCTTTCGAATTTTTGGAACAATAATTTCAATTTTACTTCATATACTTAAAAGTTTTCAAATTTATAGTTGATAATATTACTTACACAGTGATGCTATTAAAATATTTTAAGAAATGGTTTGACTGTGTTTGATGATTTCATGTATATATATATATATATATATATATATATATATATATATATATATATATATATATATATATATATATATATATATATATATATATATATATATATATATATATATATATATATATATATATATATATATATATATATATATATATATATATATATATATATATATATATATATATATATATATATATATATATATATATATATATATATATATATATATATATATATATATATATATATATATATATATATATATATATATATATATATATATATATATATATATAATGCAATATAAGATTTAAAAATTGAATCGTATAATCGTTTACCCACAAAAAGTTACTTAGCAAAATATTTAAGCATCACTCATAAGTGAATGCCTTTTCCTTTTAATAGAAAATTAAATATGAATATAAATGTTTAATAGTCACATTGATAAATCTGATAATATTTGTAGGGTATTTTTATCATTTATTTAAGGATCAGGATATACCAATTTGAAAGAAATTGAGAGTTTAGTCTGTTTGTTGAATTCAGAATAAACAACGAAATATTCAATTTTTCGTCCAAACAAATATTTGTTTAGGAACAGGCATAACATATGATCCGAATATTCTTCGATGGATATTCGCAAATCTGGGAAATACATCACTAAGCTAAGATGCTTATATTTTCGCTTTTGAAGCTTTCTCACGCTCATATCAAGCTTAACAAATGTTTAGTTTTTTTATGGATCACAGCTTGTGCAAGCTGCATCAAATTGGTTTATTTATTTACAACACGGAATATAAAAATAATGCAAGATATTGTGTTGTTTATTCTTCAATAACTATGATATCTCAAGTAAAATAGGGAATACACAGTTATTTTCATTTCATGTCTGGTTTAGAAATAAAATTTTATCCAACTGCAAAATGAAATTTTTATAGGGCTTTATTTTAAGTAAATACACAGCTGATGTTTTTCTGAATTCACACTTCAATGTTATATTTTTTTGAAAAAAAGTGTTTTAACAGCAAGTGTAGATTACTTACTGTCAGAAAGTCAGATAGATATTAGATTATTTTAGAAATTGTTTTTGGTTAGAGGAAATTAAACATTGAAATGAATGATATTTGAATATATTTAAAGTGACCAATATCATTAGAAACTTACATACAAAAATCCATACAAATTTACCCTAAAAAAAGAAAATTATGTAATATTGTATTGATACAATTAATAAAATATATTTTTGGAAAACATATAAACTTCTAATAACTTGTTAGCCATATTTAAAGATTAGCTTGAAAAAAATTTGCATGTTAATTTTAAAATTCAAGAGTTTCTTAATTTAAATTATTTTGAGTTTACTAATAACTGACTTAGATAAGTAGTTTATGCAATATAAAAGTGGGAGTTTTTATTTCAAAATTCTATCGGTATAATATAATTTATTCCTATGTAGAAGTATGTAATTCACGATATAAAGGGTTTATCTAATACTTTATATATTTTACCATTAATATAGCTCTTAACCCATATACTACATATCCTTCCAGAGAGGTCCCTAGGAAGACATTCGGACAGGGGACATCCTAGGGACCTCCCTAGGATCAATAATTCCTTGATTCTGAATGCAAATATGTTATATATTTCAGTAGCAATATTTTATTTAGTATTGCATTGCATTTTGGTAGGTTTTGTAATTCGTAAAGCCTCCAAGTTGCAATTAATGCATAAAAAATATCGAATTACTCTAGTTTATAAAATGATCCTTTAGATATTACTCAAAAGATATTTCCATTGGACTATGCTGATGTAATTTGACATTGTAATGTAACATTTGACGTCAACGTAAACAGCATTTTACATGTATAAGAAATAGGAAAACATATTCTATTTCAATCATAATCGAGAGTGGACTGAGGATAATAAACTTACTTTTTATTTTTGTTTTTATATTATATGCTTGTTTACCCCTTTTATAGCTAAACATATTAGAGTGTTTAAGATATTAGGTAGTATATTAATGTGTTGGTATATTAGTGTGTGCTTTATATAAAGGACAAAAATAAAAAACATTATCTGATGTGAACTGACATCCACAATAAATTCCTTCTATTTTGGTCTACTTTAATGTAATAATGAATTAATGGAATAATAAGATTCACTCGCAATGTTTTTATCTTTGAAGTATAAATGAAAATAATTGATAAATAAAAGTAAAAGAGCACAAATTTTATATGTGAAGATAATTATTTATAATAGGTACAAAAGCATTATATTTCAAATAGCAATTTCCGTTTTAACTAAAAACTAAAAAAATGATATAAATAAAATTCAATTGTCATATTTTCAACCGCACAATTAACAAAAAATATCGGCATTTTCCACCAAATGTTTAATTACATTGAATTAGACATAAATAATAATTTTGTGTGTGCAAATTACCCCTTTTTAATGTTATTATTTGACTCAAACTTGGCGTGACATAGTTTGGATCAATATAAGATACAGTATGAATCCAATTTGGTATACATTTTGCATTTAAAGAATAGGTATTCTGTGAAGAACTACATGAAAATGGTTGTAGTTTGGATGATATCATTTTAAAATATGATTTTATTAATACTTAAGGTAAATTACCCAGTGTCATGATGTAATCTGACATTTCCTACGATTTGCATGGGGGGTTAAACAACAGCAACCATTACACATCCCCCCAAGTAAAGCTGTGTTAGTCAACCAATTAAAAAGATGTGACGGGGGTCAGTAAAGGTCTGGAGAAAGTTGAGATCGAGGGAAACGGGGAGACGTTTTTCCGGTGTGTAGGAGTGAAGACTGTGGTTTTGGAGTGGACGAGAATTTGGAAGAGAGAGAGGATGACCCACTGCCGATCGCTTACCCCTGAAATTCCATGTGAGTTAATTACCTTTCTTCCTCTATCCTCGGCCTGCTTCGATTTAAGTAACTATAACAATGCCTGAATTTAATTGCATATTTTAGTATTTATTGAATATTTACCTATTTGGAGAATTTTTACCTTTTATTTCATTTTAATTTTAATACTTGGATGCATGACAGTAAACTTGTGTTACTGTCATTTGAGGAATTTAATCTGTGCGTTTATAGTGTATATTGAATAAACTAGTAGATTGATTATGCCGGCCTGGTTATTTTGGTTTGAATTTTAAAATTATGAAGTATTTTAACTTTGGTTTATCTGATGTTGTTAATATTACTCTAACATCTTACGGTCCAACGCCTTTTACCAAATCACACTAAAGATCACGACATTATTTATGGTGCCTTGATCCAGTCTTCTATCTACGGTTTGTTCAGATACGCTATTAATGTGGAAACGTAAAATGAATTGTGGTTCACAATTACTCAAAGGGAAATCATCGAGGGTTTTTGGTAAGGTCAATAAAAATGGTTAGAGTCAAAAAATCGAGTGCGCATACTTTTAAACGCAATTCTAGAAGAATTAATCGAACGGATAGATCAAGCGATATAGATGACAGTGAATTAAGTCAAAATTCAGGACGGGCGGTTAGCACAGGAACGACTATGGCAGAGAGTAGTCGAATCAATGGATTGGCATTACTCTCAACGTATTTCGAGGGAAATAACGAAGAAACTGAATACTTTTTCAGACAATTCGAGGAAATTGCAAATATTGCAAATTGGGATAATAGAGAGCGTGTGACTATTTTAAAAACGAGGTTAAAGGGAAATGCACTGAGGTTCTTAATTTCAGACCAAGAATTATCAAATTCTACAGACTACGCATTCGTCACACTTAAGTTAAGGGATTTTTTTAAACTAGAAAAGGGGATCGGTGAATCACAAATTGACTTCGCTAATTGTTATCAGAGAGAAAATGAAGATGTTAAACTTTTTGCGCACAGGCTTGTAGTTGCGTCAAACAGATATTTGGGAAACTCACAGAATGTTGTTTCGGAAAGTACAAGAGAAATTCTCGATAAAATGAGACTCTCAAAATTCATCGGATCATTACTACCGCAGCTACAATGCGATGTATTAAAAGCAAACCCAACGACTTTCCAACAGGCGGTAGATATAGCAAAAAACATTCAAGTCGCAATCAATACTGTCACAAAATTTCGAATAAATTCGTTACAAACGGAAGGTGAAAATGTGAATAGTATACAAAACCCGGAGCAAAGTCAGACACATGATATCAACAATATTACTTTACAAAATGCTACCCAACAGCGAATGGTTATTGATTGTATCTTTTGCGCCAGTCCGTGGCATTTATCATCGAATTGTGAGAAAATTAAAGAAATAATAAATGCAACTCAATCCCAAAACCCTAATAATCGGTTTAGACAAAATAGCTATGATAGAGGCTCATATAATGCTAGACGTGGAAACTATCAAAACAGGGGGAGATATTTCCAGAATAATAACCAACAATTCAATCAGAATAGATTCGTACAACAATCACTAACGAGAGGAAACACTGAAAATGGCAGGTACTTTAGAGGAAATAATACACGGAATCCAAATACACACAGAGGAAATAATTCACGTTTTGGAGCCAATCAGTCAGCTTCACAACAGGTTTTTTTAGAAGAAACGGGGGGCGCGCAAACACAGACATAACCCATATCGAACTCTCCGGCGAACAATCTACAGTTAATAATATTGAAGATAAATTGTTGTTTAGTGTTAATTCTCTTGATAACCCAAATACCACATTTAAAGGTAACTCCTATTTGCCCACAGTAATGATTTCAATTGGGAACACAAATTTAAAAGCCATTCTTGATACTGGAGCAAATTTGAACTTAATTTCAGGTGATCTATTTGATAGCATTAAAGAACATGTAAAAACAACTAACATTGCTTCTTGCGTTTCAATTAAAACAATCACGGGATCCACTTTACAATACAGAAATTGCATACAACTTTATATTAAATTGGGGACAAAGAAATTCAAAACTGTTTTTTTTGTATGTCATGGTATGCTATCAAAACAATTTGATGCACTGTTGGGGATAAATTTTTTTAAGGAAAATGCTATTAATATTGACTTACGTAATAATTCTTTGGGCTTTCCTGATAATTCGTCTGTAGAATTGATAGAGGATGACCGTGGATTTACACACGGTATTCATAACGTTTCTTTGGTCAAAAAGACTATTATGCTGCCAGGTGAGTGTTCTGTTGTTGATCTAAGATGTAAAGAAAACATTTACCATAGTGCTACTGAAGTTTTATTCATGCCGAATATCAACAGAGAGGGTTTGCAGGTACAGATGTCAGTTAATTCAATTAAGGGTCGGGAATTTCAAACTTTACTTTATAACAACACTGACAGGATTTTACATTTAAATAAAAACATGAAAATAGGTGTCATAAATAGTGATTTTGAACCAGAGGGTGAAGTTAATACTTGTGTTAATTTAATCCAGGCTTCAGATGAAGTACTTAGTTTGAGAAATCAGGAATTTAAATTAAGTGATTTTGATTTGGACCATTTGAATGATAACGAAAAAAATGAGATGAGTGGACTTCTTGAGGAAAATTATATGGTATTTGCTAAAACTTTCAAAACTTTGGGTCACACAGATTTAATTAAACCTGAATTACATTTTAAACATGATAATGCTTTGGCATGTAAGCCTTACCCCATTCCACATTTATTGCGAGGTGAAGCTAAGAAGGAAATTGATGCATTATTGGAAGCTGGTATTATTACAGAATCAAATACGAAATTTTTAGCACCTTTATTGTTCATTAAGAAAAAATCTGAGAGCGGGGAAAATAATTCTAACAATTGTCGTATTGCGCTCGATATGCGTCTGATAAATACGGCTATTCAAAAAAGTACACAAAATTTACCTAGAATCAAAGATCTGGTAATTTCTCTAGCAGGCTACACCTATTTTTCGAGTATTGATTTTATGAGTGCATTTTGGCAGCTCTCAGTTAGGGATCACAGTGAGAAGTTGGGATTTATGGCCATGAATCGTAGCTATGTATTTCAAAGATTACCATATGGAATGATAAACTCTAGCGCGATATTTCAGTCTCTTATGGATAAAGTATTTGAAGGGTTGTATCAACTGGGCATTCATTACTTTATTGACGATTTAATAATACCTTCGAGATCTTTCCAGGAAATGATGGATAAATTAAGAGTAGTCTTTGAGAGGATTAAAGAAAACAATTTGACACTTAGTGCAAAAAAGTGTAAATTTTTTAAGACATCTTTGACATTTTTGGGATATCAGATCTCAGAGCAGGGTATTTCTCCAACGGAGGCAAATACACAAAAGATCACTAAATTTGTTAGACCACAAAATATTAAGGAACTTCGACGCTTCAATGGGTTAACGAATTTTTATAGAGAGTGTATAAAAAATTATGCACAATTCACTACAGTCTTGGAAGAACTCACAAAGAAGGGTGTGCCATTTAAATGGGAAGCGAGACACGAAAATGCTTTTCAAAATTTGCAAAGACAGTTTTTTTGTAGGCCATTTTTGAAACAAATAAAAATTAGGGAAAAATTTTATTTGCAAAGTGACGCATCTAAGTTGAATATGAGTTCTACACTTGCTCAGTATCACAATAATAAGCTTTGTCCGGTAGCTTATTTTTCAACGAAAAACAATGAGTATGAACAGAAACTTCCGGCAATACATCTGGAACTCTTGGCGATTTATAAATCAGTCTTACATTTTAATGAATTTCTGTATTGCACGCATTTCACGATACTCACTGATCATCGACCATTAGAGTACTTTGGAAAATTGAAAAACAATTCTAATAAAATAATTAGAATTTTAACTGAATTAGGAAATTATTCTTTTAATATCCAATATATAAAAGGTACCGAAAACGTGATGCCTGACTTTTTATCTAGGACACAAATACAAGATGTTGGGGTAAAATTTGACAGCGATACAACGAGAGTGAAGGAAATATTTGCTCAGGGGCAAAGAAATGTACAAGATTTACTTGATACACTACAAACCAATGACACACGTAGCATGGAAAACCTACAAGATGGGGAACAGCAGAGGGACACGAATTCTTTTTCAGGTCAGATTCAACAGTCTAACATACAGGAGCTACTAGAAAACACCCATACGATCAATAACATACAAGGTGAGGATTTGCACGAATTAGATAATCAAAACATTAGGAGAGAGCAAGAGAAAGATGAGGGAATAAAGCACATTTCGGATATTTTAAAGGGAACAAATGTAAGATCCAAGAGAAAATTTAAAAATTATTTTTTGGACCATGGAACGGGTTTATTAATGTTTAAAAGAAAAATTAAGGAGCAACAAAATGTTAAGTTATTTGATAATATAGTTTTACCTCAGAATTTACAGGGACATGCCTTAAAAAGAGCTCATTTCACACACTTAGGTATTGCAAAAACTTTTGATCTCATGCGGAGAATTTATCACTGGAAAAATTTATATGCAAACATAGTTAATTATATTAAAAGTTGTGATTCGTGCAACAGAATTAAAAGGTGTTATCAGAAAGTTTTGCCACAAGGCATAGCGCCTATTCCAACAGAAATTGGTTCAGTAATTTCAACTGATATTCTGGGACCTTTGAAATCTGGCGATTACGTGATTACATTCATCGATAATTTTTCACGTCATATTGAATTGTATCCCATTGGAAACATCGGTGCTAAACAGGTTACTGAGTGTTTGTTGAGATATATATGTAGTTATGGCACTCCTAAACAGATCATTAGCGATAATGGAGGCTGTTATATATCGAACGGTTTCAAAGAGTTGAATGAAAAGCTGGGGGTGAAATTAATTAAGATTCCCGCACTGACACCCTCTCTAAATGGGAAATCTGAAAAAATTAATGCAGAATTAAAGAATACAATTTTGGCATTGAAAGAATCTGGTATGGACTTAGAAATTGCGATAAATCTTCATAAAAATTGGTATAATAACGTTAAGCATTCAGTATTACAATATACACCAAATGAACTGTTTTTCGGTAGAGAAATGAAGCCTATATTTCAAGCGATGGGCTGTACAACAGTTAAAGATAACGTCGAGTGATTGAACTTGCCACACTGGTTTGAGAATAGGATACAAATCTTGGAAACCTGCAGGCAAAATGCTTATCATAACATTGAAAAACAACAGATTATTCAGCAAAATTATGCTAAATTTAAATCAGTCAAGAGACAGATTAAATTGAGTGATAAGGTATTTTTTAAGAATCCTGGGAGATTTCAAAAGCGATTATTGGGTCCCTATACTGTTATTTCTGAGAGATCACCAAATTTACTTAATATTAAATTAGACGCTGATCCATTTCAAGAGCGTACAGTGCATATAAGCCGACTCAAACTAGCTGATCATAGATTATCTAAGCTTCAGGACAACTATACACCGCTTGCTGGGACAACCCGCCCATCCATTCATTACAATTTGAGACACAGGAAGTAGCGTTGTAAACAAGAACGTTTGCCGATAATCAGGTGTGAGAAGGGAGAGAGTGAAAGCTAGCAGGAAAGTTCGTTTGTAAACAGACATAGTGAAATAAGGGTTAACTTGATACTTGTGGGACACTGGGCTTGAAGTCAAATCCATAGGGGTTGTCCTGTTTCGGATATTTACTGCTTTATTTGGTTTTTAAGGGTCCTGTGAATCTCTGTCGTTATCTCCGACTAAGCATGTGCTGTAGATAAAGTTGGCGTTTCCTGGGCTAACATATCACGAACGGAAACACCTTTGACCCTGAAGAGTCGCCCCAACTGGTTTTGGCAAGGGGGGGCGTCACTTCTAGGCTGGTCTGTGGTTTTGAAAAGGACTCGGGGTCGGAGTATTGAAACGAGATCCGAGGTGGGTGATTTTTTTTTCTCCTTCTCGTTTCGGAGGCGAGTGGATTTCTTTTTTGTTTGTTTGTTTGTCTGGGGCAAAAAGGGGGATTTTTGTAGACCGTGTGCGGTGAGGGAAATGTTGGATGTCGGAGAGAGAGAGGATATCGGAGAATAAATTTTAATGATACGTGGGGGCGAAATTAGTTTTCGGCCGCTATAGAAATGGATAGGTTGCGAGATAAACATTTTGGCTGGGGGTTCTTGACATAGAAAAACTTTGATGGTTTTTTTTTTCTTTGGGGGTTTTGTGAACCATTTTTTTCATTTAATGGATCAAAATTTAGGAAATTTATGTTGTTAAAAGACAGGAATTTTGAGTTTGGATTTTGATACTGCTTAGGGTGTGTAGGAAGTACTGTTGATTTCATTTAAATAACGTAAAAACTATGAGTTTTAAGACATTGAAGATTCTAATAGAATTAATGTAAAAACTATTAAGAATTTTTTTTTATCTGAGGTACATGTAATTCATATTTGAAGTGAGCGTTTTGTTCACATTTAGGATTAATTATGGCATTGATTTGATTTAAGTTTGGCTGAGAAGTGGGGAAGATGGTTTTTCTACTTGCTGTAGATCTTCTTTCATAAAAACTAGTGGATTCTAGACTTTAGTTTTGCTGAAGGGTGGATTGGTGTACAACATTCCACTTTTGATATCGGAAATTATTGCAACTTCTGCTGGACAGAAAGTGTGGTTTATATTTGATGTCTTGATGCTTGGCTCAGGGATAGAGTTCAACAGAGAGGGAACGATTTTCTAAATCGCTTAAAAGCAGCCAGTTCAGACGAGCAGCGAGATCATCGCAGTTAAATGAAGATTGGCGGTGGAAATCACAAACCACACCAAATCTAAACCACCTGAGGAGTCTCAGTGAATAGCAGTCACAGAAAACATCGAGAGAGGGACGGAAATCCAGAAAAGATATGACAACAAGGACCAACACCAGGACCACGGAAGCAACGCAAAAGGGTGACATCACCACCGGCAGGCCACTCCCACAGAATGACCATACGAATGACATCATCGAGGGAGCAACTTAGCAAGACTCGTTTTAAAGGCAACAAACAGCTGGTCGCCGATTAAGCGTCACTGCCCACAGAGGGGATCATCAATACGTCACAGAGATTGCACAGCGGTGTGCCAACAATCCGAAGGAAGAAAGCCAATCGCCAAATCTTCACCTCGACTGGCACGGTAGCCCCGCCTTCTTGGTCAAGATGTACCTATGTCAACACGTCGGATCCCAGGCAGCGAAACCAAGGGACGGAACGACTTTACATAATGAAAAGAAAAGGGCGTACCATCCATGCCAAATGGATAAAACCTCAAGTGGACTAACACAGGAGGAGGAGCAATGTAAAAAGACAAGAACTTTATCATTGACTCGAGAAACCGAATCACCTACTTATGACTGAGTGCGGCATCGGATATTCGTGGAAACTACCTAAACGGTAAAAATAAGATGTAGTTACATTTTTCAACCACACTGGAGATTGACACATGTGGGTAATAACTTTTACTTACTGACTCAATGGAAGAAGTAATGAAACTTTATATTTCATACAAACATTTCAGACAATTTTTAGGAACTGATGGTTATTTGAACTTTTAAAATAACTTTTAATTTCCCGTAAATAATTTTTTATATCCTTACTTATATATTTAAGGTATATTTTGTGAAGTGTTTTTTTTCTCTTTAAGTGATTAAATAGGTACACAGATCTTGTTTGCTATAAAATGCTAAATCATATGGTATATAACACTACATATGCTATTTTCTTATTTCCTGCATTGTTTTTTCTTTTAATCAAAAAGAATTTTTTTATGATTCTCGTACATTGTGCTTTTATATTGGTTACTTGTATATGAGCGATATTTTGTTTGGCAAGAGGTGAGGAAGGAAGGTTTCTTTAAAAAAAATTAAAGGTGGGGTGATAATGTTATGATGTAATCTGACATTTCCTACGATTTGCATGGGGGGTTAAACAACAGCAACTATTACACATCCCCCCAAGTAAAGCTGTGTTAGTCAACCAATTAAAAAGATGTGACGGGGGTCAGAAAAGGTCTGGAGAAAGTTGAGATCGAGGGAAACGGGGAGACGTTTTCCGGTGTGTAGGAGTGAAGACTGTGGTTTTGGAGTGGACGAGAATTTGGAAGAGAGAGAGGATGACCCACTGCCGATCGCTTACCCCTGAAATTCCATGTGAGTTAATTACCTTTCTTCCTCTATCCTCGGCCTGCTTCGATTTAAGTAACTATAACAATGCCTGAATTTAATTGCATATTTTAGTATTTATTGAATATTTACCTATTTGGAGAATTTTTACCTTTTATTTCATTTTAATTTTAATACTTGGATGCATGACAGTAAACTTGTGTTACTGTCATTTGAGGAATTTAATCTGTGCGTTTATAGTGTATATTGAATAAACTAGTAGATTGATTATGCCGGCCTGGTTATTTTGGTTTGAATTTTAAAATTATGAAGTATTTTAACTTTGGTTTATCTGATGTTGTTAATATTACTCTAACATCTTACGGTCCAACGCCTTTTAACAAATCACACTAAAGATCACGACACCCAGTATAATTGTCTAAAATTTCTAAACGTGTTTTAATCAATATTCTTAATTTAAGATGATTTTGAGCACATCTATTTTGTCAATATTTTCTATAAAAACAACATATTTATATCCAAAACTATACTGTTTTGTTTTACTAAAAATAAAGTTTTTCTGAGGTGTAAACATATTCGCCTACTGATATATGTGGAGATAGGGGGCGCACCACTAGAGAACCTCTCGTGGCGACTCCTAGCGGCAGAGGGAGGTATTCCTCATTCTGAGGAGAGAGACAGATAACTGAATATTCTCGATGTGACCATACATAAGAATGGCGCTTGTACCAAATGTAGCATGAAGTGTGATCAATAAGGAGTTATTAAAGCTGGATTCTACACTCAGCAAGTGTCCCTTCTCTGAGCGTCTACTCCCACATGAGGGCTCGGCATCACGAACTGAGTAGGCGTCAGAACGTTACGTTAAAAACCAAACGGCAGAACGTTTAAGGGCAAACCAGAAGTACGAGCGACGAGTACAAATGAAACCGAACAGCCCCGTAGTCACCCAGCAGTGAACCGGAGATCGGAGTGTAAGCCGTCGTATCACCTAGCACTGCAAACGATAAAACAGTACAGTGACCGGAAAGTGAAACCAAGTCTCATCGGAAAGCGAAACCACCACGTCGGAAAAACGAAGTCAGCGCCGACGAAGAGGATTGTTTAGCGCAAACAACAAGCATTGGAACAACGCTGTCGAAGCCAAGAAACTGCGTAACGAATAAAAGAAGTCGACATCATTGAGAAGGGGACCAGCAAGCACTGGGAGGCCACAGCTAAACATACACACCGGCAACCACAAGTCGAGGTAACAAGTCAACAGAAAAACTGTGAGTACAATTTTCGATTATACTAACATGGCGTTTCTTGCCAGAGCACGAAAGAATGACTTACTCGCTTTAATAGATGAACTGGGATTGGAACAACCCATTAATCCAAAAATTTCTCAATTATGTAAATTAATAACAGAACACGCCGATTATGATGAACACCTTGTTAAAAATATGTTAAACACAATTGTAAATGATCGTGAAGAAAAGGAAACGAAAGAATTTGAGTTAGCAAAAGATAGGGAAGCGAAAGAATTCGAGTTAGCGAAACTGCGCATAGAAGCAGAAGTTTGCCAACTTGGCGCTGTTGTATCAAACGCACGGGAAAACGAAGTAGGCAGAAGCCCAAATATATTACAGTATATGAAACAATTTGACGGTAGTGACATAAGCATCTACTTGACACCATTTGAGAGACAAATAAGTCGTCTAGAAATATCGAAAGATACTTGGGTGAATTATTTAATCACATTGCTTCCACTTGACAAAGCAAGCTTAATAACACGTGAGCCGGAAACACTAGCGAATAATTACGACCACATTAAGAGCATTTTGCTGAGACGATACCGACTTAGCCCAGAACAGTTCAGAATGCAATTCTCATTCCATAAAAAAGAACAATGTCAGACATGGAGAGACTTTGCTTTTGAACTAAACAA
The DNA here is from genome assembly GCA_963978545.1 of Linyphia triangularis. Classification (NCBI taxonomy): domain Eukaryota; kingdom Metazoa; phylum Arthropoda; class Arachnida; order Araneae; family Linyphiidae; genus Linyphia; species Linyphia triangularis. The sequence goes on along the minus strand of OZ021731.1, from coordinate 49,538,979 downwards.
TTATCTGACCGAATGGTTGAGCGGACTTGATGTCACAACATTTGAAGATTTAAAAGAATTAATGCTAGTAGATCAAATAAAAAGAAAATTACCCAAAGAAATTCGAGAACACTTCATCGACGAACTTCCGAAAATAAAAAAATAAAGAGATCTTGGTCAACAAACTCGATGATTTTGATTCAACTAGAAATAATTTTAAAAAGAATACGATATTTCGCGAAAATAAATATGAAAAAAAAAACAAAAAAAAAAAACAGGAAGCACTGGCAGTCTAGAGAAAATATACAGGAACGTCCATTCGTTCGTGCTCAAACCAATGCTAACCATTTTTATAAGGAAAGAAATAATGATATTGTTGATAATACAGAGTGGCCTAATGAATATAGTCAGTTTGAAGTTAAAAATCAAGGTATTAAATGATTTAATTGTGCTGAAATCGGACACCGCCAGGCCTGTTGTCCAAAAAAGAAGGCAAATAGAGCTGTAATTAGTAATTATCCTAATTATAAAAGTAATGTGTATGTCAACAATGAAAGTTATAATAGTCCAATCAATAAAATTAGTGTAGTCACTGACAATAAAAGCACCACAAAGGTAATAATATTTGATCATGAAATAGTTGCTATTAATGATACAGGGAGCCAAGTCACTTTCATTTCTGAGGACTTGTATATAAAAATAGGTTCACCCCAATTAATGAGAAATGACATATTACTAAAAGGATTAGGTAATATAGAAGTAAAACCATTAGGATATTTCCATACTGACATTAAAATCGACACTCATTCAGTCAATGCAAAAATATACGTCATCAAAGACCACACAAATGAGTTAAAAATTGGAATGGACATTATAGGAAAATTCGAAAACCCATCCTTTTATAGTCAGCTCCGAGAGAATCCACGTGTTCTTTATTTACAAATGATCAGGCGCCAGTCAGACGGGGCCAAAGGAGAAATTAAAAGAGAAGCGCTCCGCAAGATGTCAATCAAATCTATTTTGACAGTTGAGAAGAAGATCGACAGCAGCGGCAGCCAATCAGGAAGCAGAGCAGAGGAGAAATTTGTAGCTCCGCCTTCCGAATGCAGAAGCGCTAGTCATCTTACTGGTGTAACGGGAGAAAGATTAGACTTTGGCGGCGAAAGGAAGATTGAAAATTCAGCAGCAGATGCAAAATCAACTGATGAAAAGCGTAGGATTGCGGCATGTTTACTTGCAGAATGTTTCTTTATGGCAAACTGAATAAAGCCCAAAGTAAGATAAAAGAATGTAAAGATGAAATCTTACAGTTGCACACAGAAGGTGCTACTTTCAAAGTACAGTACACTAAACTGGAAGCTAAGAGTGATGCACTACAAGCTAAACTTGAAGAAAGAGAATCGGAAAATTTAAAGGAACTGGCAGAAACCACTGAAATTCTTGAAAAATACAGAGAAGACATTGCAGGTTGTGAAATTGAGATTGGATCTGCTAAAGAAGAAATTATCAATCTTAAAAATGAATTGAAAATAGCCAAGTTAATACAAGAACAGTTAGATCAACGATGCCAAACTAGTGGAAAATGTGAGTTGATTGCCTTTAAAAAGTCAAGCAACCCTCAGTCATAAGTTTAGAAGAAGGAGCAAACTTAAAGAGACAGCTAAAGAAGAAAAATCACAGCATTGAATTGGAGAGAGAGTTATGTTCCAGACAAAAAGAAGTAAAGGAAATGGATGTGAAGATAACTAAACAAGTTAGAGCAATGAAGGAAGATTCTACTCTCGTTGAACATATTCAGCATGGAATGAAACTTCAAAATGCAGAAATTTCAAAGATGAAGATAAACCTTCAACAAGATGAAACCAAAAAAGATGAACAGAAGGATGTGAAGGAAAAACATAAAAAGAAGAGATCATTATCAGATGCAAGTAAGAATACTGAAGAAACCTCAGTGAATAAGGAGAGCCTCAAACATTTTAAGAAAAGGCGCAAAAATCCCAAAACATTTAAAGTTTACACTCAGCGAGCAAAATTTTTTGGCCATTACAAAGAGACACCACTCAAAAACAATCATAGATGTGACAATCATAGTATCTGTGCATATTGCTTTCCTTGTGTTTTTCTATTTCAGATAACTTCAGACATAAACTATGAGGACATAGTTCGCCAAGATGACCGAGTGTGGAGATAGGGGGCGCACCACTAGAGAACCCCTCGTGGCGACTCCTAGCGGCAGAGGGAGGTATTCCTCATTCTGAGGAGAGAGAGACAGATAACTGAACATTCTCGATGTGACCATACGTAAGAATGGCGCTTGTGCCAAATGTAGCATGAAGTGTGATCAATAAGGAGTTATTAAAGCTGGATTCTACACTCAGTAAGTGTCCTTCTCTGAGCGTCTACTCCCACATATATTCCATTAAATCAACAATATAGAATAAAGAAATACAATTCTTAATTTAAATATACATTAACTGCTTAAAAATCTTTTTCTAAAACGAGTGTAGCAATTATATATTAAGTAATGCATGGGGAGTAGATTTTAAAAATTTTAAAAGTTTATATTTCATCCCAGGTGGTTTCTTTATTTCTTAATTATAAGAATGATTTATTAGTAACTAGCTAAATACCCGTGCTACGCTACGAAATTTTAACATGTGCAATATTTTAGCTAGCTGTGAGGCCTCACGTTGCGGAAATCAATCATTCGTGAATAGGACCCAGTTTTTGGATCTTCGCTCGCAGGAAGGTTCACCGCTACGCAAAATCAAAATCGCTTCATTCGCTGAAAAAATCATAGACATAAAAAAACACAGGCTTATTTCACTCGTTAAAAGGTTCATTGCTATGCAAGCATAAGCTCGCTTCCCTCACTAAAATCTAATTGCTACTTAAAGCCTTAAAATTGGAAACCTGTCCCTTGTCGAGAAAAAAAATATCCCCGTTAATGCAACACTCTTTTAAGATTATTTCAACAAGTGTTTGTGGAAAGCAAAATTAGAGGCTAAAACTACTTACGTTGAAACTTTCAAAAATCTAGGCCTATTAGAAGTTGCTTTTTTTGAAAAAATTAATTAAAAACAAATTAAAATTTTAACATTATTTTTGTAAGTCCAATTAGACGGCCAAAACTACATATGTTGCAAATTTCAGAAATGTAGCCCAATTACAAATCGTTTCGTAAAATATTTGTTAATTAATTAAAAAAAAAAAATGTAAAGCCTGTTTTTCAAAAATCCGAATAGAAGGCCACAACTATTTATGTTGAAAATTTCAAAGCTGTAGCCCTATTTGAAATCGTTTTGTATTATATATATTAATTAATTAAAAAAATTAATCAATAACGAACTGAACAAAAATTTAAAATTCTGTTTTTCTAAAGTCCAATTAGAAGATCAAAACTACATATGTTGAAAATTTTAGAGCTGTAGCCCTATTAGAAATCGTTTTATAAAATATTAATTAATTAATTAAAAAAATTAATAAAAAATAAACTAAATAAAAATTTAAAGTTCTGTTTTTCAAAAGTCCAATTAGAAGGCCAAAACTACTTATGTTGAAAGTTTCAGAGCTGTAGCCCTATTAAATATCGTTTTGTAACATATTTATTCATTAATTAAAAAAATTAATTAAAAAAGAACTAATTAAAATTTTAACATTCTGTTTGTGATGTATACAATTAGAAGGCCAAAACTACTTATGTTAAAATTTCAGAGCTGTAGCCCTATTAGTAGTCGTTTTGTAAAATGTTTATTAATTAATTAAAAAAATTAATTAAAAAAGAACAAAATAAAAATTAAAAATTTGTTTTTTAAAAGTCCGATTAAAAGGCCAAAACTACTTATGTTAAAAATTTCAGAGCTGTAGCCCTATTAGATACTGTTTTGTAATATCTTTATTAAGTAATTAAAAAAGAATTAATTAAAATTTTAACATTTTGTTTGTGATGCATAAAATTAGAAGGTCAAAACTACTTATGCTGAAAATTTCAGAGCTCTACTCCAATTTTATGTAGGTTTCTATAGATCCACAGAACCACAGACAGACAGACAGATAGATAGACAGACAGACACACAGCTTGTTTTATTATTATAGATTAACTTTTTATATTACTATACGGTCATCACGGACTGACTCACTCAATCGCTCTGTAACTTTGAATCTTTTCATTTATATCTGTTCGCGTGATACAGAAATTAGATTTTTTTTATAAATCAAGATTAATTTAAATGTTCGTGAATCTTTTAATTTATTCCTCTTCACGTGATAAGGAAATTTCATTGTTATTGCCGTGATTTTTCTTTTCTCAGAGAATGCTTCTGTTTCAACATTTTTTTCCCCCAGTCATAATGAAAGTGGCAACGGTAATGGATGGGATTTTGTTCAGTCAGAGGAATTACTATAAAGCTAGGCGTCCACTATCGCTGAGCAGAGTAGAGCGGAGTGGATTAGAGCCATTTACAAGGCTGCCAATGTCTACTATAGCACGAGCCTCGAGCTACAATGGACGTTGACAGCCTTGTAATTGGCTCTAGTCCACTCCTCTCTGATCTGCTCAGCTCTGCTTAGCGATAGTGGGCTTTCAACATAATTTTTATTCTCTCATTTTTAATGAAAATGGCAACAGAGGAGGATGGAATTATTTAAAAAATAATATATATATATATATTTTGTAAGATTCAGAGGAATTGGAAATAATATTTTTAATCATTTTATTTATGTATATCAGAAATAATTTTCACTTAGACAATATTTCACTGTGCAAGTGAAACACATTTCACAAAATTGAATTTTTAATAAATATTTAGTATATATTAAATTAAAGTGTTTCAACGAGATACTTAGGTGCTTCACAACTTTCTACTTTATCGTAATAGGCTTAATGGAAAGTATTAAACTCTACATTTTATTTTACAAAATGCAGATTCCCTTACGAAACAAATTCGAATGCACAGTTCTTGAAACACTTTTGATATCTATTTGATATCTGAATGTGAACACAGTATGGACTTGAAAATGATGTTTGAGTACAATAAATGATTGATTTTATACTTGTAGAAATTGCAGAAATGAAGAACACATTCCTAGTTGTTGGAAATATTGAGATGAAAAAAAATTAAAACAAAGAGAAAGTCTTATAAGAAATAAAATATTCTAAGATCAATCTTAGACTAATAATAGTATTGTTAGTTTCCTTAAAAGGGTGAGACTGAAAGGAAATTTCTTCAACTAAATCTAGCTATGAGAATTTTGGTATTTTTTACTTAGTAAAAGATAAAATGTAATGTATCAAACATTATGCTATTGTTGTGATATTTATGATTTTTTTTTAACTAAAATAATTATAATTAAGGAATTATTGCATTTTGTAACGTCAGTTTTGAGGAATTTAACATTAAGCATAAATGTAATTTTATATATTTCCAATAAATAGAATTTTACAAGTAAACGATTTTCAAAGGATGCCTAATACTGTTGTCCATGTCTGTAAACGTAGCACTATACTTTCATAAGTGAAAAAAATGTGAAAGCAAAACAAACATCTTTTCGGACAATTTTTCTTAGAAATATTAGTTTAGTTTTCATTATCTTAAATTCAAATTAAATCATTGTCTTTTGTTTTCTTTATTTAGCACATTTGTGTCAGACATAAATGTTTTGTATCTAACTATATTGGTATGGATGACAAAAAGCATTCCAAAGGTGATTCCCAGACGAAATCACCGCTGGCACGTATTTTAATCGACCCCAAGATGTTGTCTGATCTTCACTGAACAATCCACGAAGAAATGCAAGACAATTCATCAAAAATGGCGGATTCAGTCCATTATTAATGATTAGGAGAAAACGCCTGAGTTGATAGATGAAGACGTCTCATCGTTCTTCGATCCAACAAAGTCGCGTTGAGTTGAGTTGTCTTCTGACTACTTCTCTTACTGCTTCCTCAGAGCGAAAAGCTGAAGATAGCTTGTGTTATAAGGTGCAAAAAAGAGTAATGGTAAATTAATAGGAGGGCAGATGACGTGACCCGAATATTATAGTATTGTTTCAGGTGATAAAATACCTTCTTCAAAGGACTGAGGACATTGAAGATGGAACGAGTGGACTGAAGGATTTGAAGATGGTATACAGTCGCTCCCAAAAGTATTTGTACACTTTAAAAATTTGTAGAAAAATGCTGTAGTTTGGAATTGAATTCGAATATTAAGTTCAATATTTTTTGTAGAATGTTTATTCAATTCTGAATGAAACGTAATATTTTAAAAAGAAGTATTGAATCGTTTTATTTTGAGAAAAATATAAATTCATAGAACAAGGGAAAAAATTCCACAAAAGTATTCGTACACCATAACATTTTCTGATAATTTCATTAATGAAATTATTTTTTATGCTTTTTGTTTTAAATTTTGCATTGTAGTGACGTTTAAAAAATCGATTGCCTGTAATATTTGCCTTCTCTATTTATTATAATCATCGTAACAATACTAAACGTATTTTATGTATGGCTGATATATTAAATTTATTCCACTTAACTGTTTAGTAAGTAATACAACATTATTAACAAAGAAAATAGAATCCAAAAAAAGCCAAAAAGAAATTGTCCCTACAGGTATCTGTATATGAAAAGGAATTTATTGTAAGAAAATATGAGAAAAATCACCATTTATCTATAATAATAAAACAAACTGTGTGTCTGTCTGTCTGTCTGTGGCTCTGTGGATCTATAGAAACCTACTTAAAATTGGAGTAGAACTCTGAAATTTTCAGAATAAGTAGTTTTGGCCTTTTAATTTTATGCATCACAAACAGAATGTTAACATTTTAATTAGTTATTTTTTAATTAATTAATAAATATGTTACAAAAGGTATCTTATAGGGCTACAGCTCTGAAATTTTCAACATAAGTAGTTTTGGCCTTTTAATTAGGCTTTTAAAAAACAGAATTTTAAATTTTATTTTGTTCTTTTTTAATTAATTTTTTTATTTAATTAATAAGCATTTTACAAAATGACTACTAATTGGGCTACATCTCTGAAATTTTCAACATAAGTAGTTTTAGCCTTCTAATTGGATTTTTAAAAAGCAAAATTTTTAAATTTTCATTTAATTTGTTTTTAATTAATTTTTAGAATTAATTAATTAATATTTTACAAAATGATTTCTAATTTGGCTACAGCTCTAAAATTTTCAACATTAAAAAATGAAAAAACAGCCTTTTAATTAGGTTTTTAAAAAACAGAATTTTAAATTTTTATTTTGTACTTTTTTAATTAATTAATAAGCATTTTACAAAATGACTACTAACTGGGCTACAGCTCTGAAATTTTCAACATAAGTAGTTTTAGCCTTCTAATTGGACTTTGAAAAAACCGAATTTTAAATCTTTATTTAGTTTGTTTTTAATTAATTTTTTTAATTAATTAATAAACATTTTACAAAACGACTACTAATAGGGCTACAGCTCTAAAATTTTCAACATAAGTAGTTTTGACCTTCTAATTGTGTACATCACAAACATAATGTTAAAAGTTTAATTAGTTCTTTTTTAATTAATTAATAAATATGTTACAAAAAGGTATCTTATAGGGCTACAGCTCTGAAATGTTCAACATAAGTAGTTTTGGCCTTTTAATTAGGCTTTTAAAAAATATAATTTAAAATTTTTATTTAGTTTGTTTTTAATTAATTTTTAGAATTAATTAATTAATATTTTACAAAAGGATTTCTAATGGGGCTACAGCTCTAAAATTTTCAACATAAGTAGTTTTGGCCTTCTAATTGGACTTAAGAAAAACATAATTTTAAATTTTTTTTTAGTTCGTTATTAATTAATTAATTAATATATATTACAAAACGATTTCAAATAAGGCTACATCTTTGAAATTTTCAACATAAATAGTTGTGGCATTTTAATTGGATTTTTGAAAAACAGAATTGAAATTTTTTTTTTTTTTTTCTTAAATTAATTAACAAATATTTTAAAAACAATTTGTAATTGGGCTACATTTCTGAAATTTTCAACACAAGTAGTTTTGAACTTCTAATTGGACTGATGAAAAGAATGTTAAAATTTTAATTTGTTTTTCAATTAATTTTTTCACAAAAAGTTACTTCGAATAGGCTGTACATCTCTGAAAGTTTCAACATAAGTAGTTTTAGCCTCTAATTTTGCTTTCCACAAACACGTGTTAAAATAATCTTAAAGGGGTGTTGTATTATTGTATTAACGGGGAATTTTTTTTTCTTTGACAAGGGAGAGGCTTCCAATATTAAGTCTTTACGTAGCAATTAGATTTTAGTGAGTGAAGCGAGCCTATGTTTGCATAGCAATGAACCTTTTAATGAGTGAAATAAGCCTGTGTTTATGTGTCCATGAACTTTTCAGTGAATGAAGCGAACTCGATTTTGCGTAGCGATGAACCTTCCTGCGAACGAAGCTCCAAAAACTGGGTCTTATACACGAATGACAGATTTCCGCAACGCGAGGCCTCGCAGCTAGCTAAAATATTGCACATGTTGAAATTTGGTAGCGAAGCACATGTATTTAGCTAGTGTACTATAAAAGTTTCTTCAGAATGTAGAGCATTTTTTTTGACCTGTCAGAAAAGTGGTCAGATCATCTGTACAACATGGGAGTTCTGCCCGAAGAAAAAATATCGTGAATGCTAAAAATAGAAAGTTTCTCCTTTTCTGTACAAAGGCACTGATAAAGAAGCCAGAAATGCATGGGAATCATGTGTTATTTCAAGATAAAAACAAATTTAACATTTTTGGTTTTGATGCCAGCATTATTGTGTGGAGAAGAAAGAATGAACTTATTCCAAGAACTTTGGGGGAACAGTAAAGCCTGGAGGTGGAAATGTCGTTGTGTATGGGTGTTTTTTAGCATTATGACTTGGTAAATTGGTGTTTAAAGATTGAATATTGAATTATGAACTCTATTTGAATATTTTGAATGATAAATTAAATTTGTCAGCCCAAAATTTGGGTACTACAAATAACTCCATTTCTCATCAAGATAATGATTCAAGCACACAGCATTCAATTATCGCCTCTGTTGCCACTATAATTGCCCACAAAGTCTAAAAGCACTACCTCAATCAACAGATTTGAACTTAAAATGAACAAATTTAGAGATAATTGGAGGCCAAAGTAAGAAGACATGACATTAAAATGATAAGCCAACTAAAATCAGTAATGATCGAAGAATGGAGGAACATTGATGCCGAAACTACCAAACAAATTAGTAAAGTTTTTGCCCAGATACGTAAAAGTTAATCTGAATGCTAAAATATATCCTACGAATTACTAATTTACCAAAATATTACTATAAATATCCATATGAAAAAAAAAAAAAAAAAATTAAAAAAAAAAAAAAATTAGTATACGAAAGGCTTTGGGAGATGACTTTGGGAGATATTTTTTGTGTTACTTTTTTTATTAATGATTTTTCGAAAAAAAGTTGTACAATGCATTAAAAATATTTTATGTAGTTTTATTAAGATGCAATTATAGGTATTATTAAAAAAAAAAATCCTAATCTGAAATATTAATATTTTAGATAGATAATGTAGTATTTGATTGAAATTCGTATGTGTAGGAAGAATTTTGAGAGCCACTGTACATTAAAGGGTCATTTTTCGAAAAGCGAAGTATTATTTTTAATAATGAGTTTTTTTTTAATAAATATTACTAGGGAATTACTAAGTTATGTTGTTTGATTGTAATATTAATAAAAATATCTAAATCAGTCAAGAAAGTGCTCCGAAGAAACTTTTAATAATTGAATTTTTTATATATAAATGCAAATTCTCCCTTTCATGTATTGTTATTCAGAAGGAGACTCTTTATCATGTATAACACATATTTAATAACTTCCATAATTAACTATTTTTTTCTCTTTGACACTAGTTTCTTTAATTTTTAACACTTTTGTATATTTTAAACATTTATTTTGGATTTAGAATGTTTTGTAAAATACTGCTAAACAATTAATATTCGCACATTTTAAGAAATGCGTTATTTTTTAATAAACTATTTCAATGTCATTATTTTTAGTCCATCTCACCTTTTAAAAATTAAATTCAAATAACATTTTAAAAATATATAAGTTTAATCAAAAGCCTTGAAACTTTAAAGAAAATCACTTTTAACCAAAACATAATTACTAATAAAATAAACTACTAAAATTTTTGGAAACTAATTTTACTTATCAGTACATTACTTCTGCTTATTCAAAGTACCAATGTAAGTGGGTAACGAAATAAATTATTTGGAAGTCTTATTAAAGTATATTTATGGCAACATCAACATGATAGTCAGAAATCAAGACCTTTTCATCGTAATCGTGGTTCACTTAACACAGTGGTAAGTCCATTTCTTGAGCATTGTTCCCTAAATAAGCATCTTCACATAATGGAGAAGATAAGAAGACTCCATTTATTAGTAGAAGAGTCATGAAAGTTAGAAATTATCTCTTGAGTTTTGTTTGAGTTGAGTTTTCTTAACCTTTCTGATTATGTTTAGCAATAAAATACGTTATTGGAACTTGAGTTACATAAGTTATAGGTAAATGATTGTTAACTCCGTAAATTTAAATATTGGTTATTTTAATTTATTTTTGAAGAATGATGTTAGTATTCTTATAATGGTTATTTGTGCTTTTTCATCCAATACAAATATTGGTAATTTTGTCATGGAAATTGATAATAGTCTTTTGTATTGAAATATAATTTCTTTTAACGGTACATAATTACAAATACAGTTTTATTTATGTTGTTGTAGTTTTTTATTCGTTCTTTTTGAGTTATTGTTATATGTGAATAATGTTTTTGTGGTATTGTTGCATAGAATGATGTTATTATTAATGTCAGCGAATTGTTGTGTGAAAATACGGTGTGTTGTTATGTTAGGACATGATTTTTGTTACATAACTGGAAGTGGTGTAACGCTACTTTTGCAATCCTTGGCTAAAGTTAAAGCACCACCAAATTAATTAATGTTAGATTTATTGTGCTTTAATTGTTCGTGGCTATGAAGAGGTAAAATCGAACATATGTAATGCAAAAATATGATAAGCAGTTGTACTACCTACAATTTGGACAAGATTCATTAACGAAACACTTGAAACATGTTAGGTAACCCCCAAAATAAACTCCAAAAAGACATCGCTGACAAAAAACACAATAATTTCTATACTCATCTGAGAAATTCGCCCTTTTGCACATCACCACATTTACTTACAAGAACTGTAAATAAAACCACAGATTCCCCAAAAGTCATACCTCCAACTACAAAATGTAACGCAACTCCAAAGATCATTTAAAATAATACTTTAAATTTATTAAAAAGCAATTCTTGATTAATGCAAAATAATGTGAGAGGGTAACGTTTCCATAATGCAATATGGTTTAGTTCCGGCGTACAAAATAGAATGCAAATTCCGATCGGTGATGAACTAACATGTATCTTTGGGTACAACTAAATTGATAAAATTCCCATCGGCTGAGAATAGCATTATTTCCTAGCCTTAACTCAAGTAAGTTTAAAACATTAAATATGCACAGCACTGATCTCAAAACAGAGATAAGAAATTAATTATTAAAATTCGTGCCAGGCATTTTGTGGCTGCCAACACAATCAAATTTAAAAGTATTAAAATTCAGTAACAATTCCGGACTCCCTTAAGATGACAAAATGAAATGCGAAGGACTGACGTTAGTTGGAAGCTGCAGGCAGTCGGCATCGTAGTTCTCGTGGCAATTTCTGTCAGGGACTCTACCCCTGGGCGTCAAAAGTCGTGCAGGTGAGGGAAATGAGAGATGTATTAGTATTTAATAACTCTGGGTTTCCACCAATGGCTATGAAAAAGCTATTGTCTTGAAATTCTCATCTCAATGGCTGTATTTTTCTGCTGCTCCGTCTGACAGGGCTAACAGGAGTTCATTGGACTTAATACTCTCTGGCACCTTCGTGTCATATAATTTCTTCAGAAATTGACTTGCCGCTCGTAACGTATACTCTTCGCATCCCTCCTGCTATTCTTACGGGCGGAAATGACTAACCTACGCCGTTCCGCCAGACATTCGCTGAATCATTGAGCACAAATTCGAATAATATAACTCATGAAAACAAAGTTTTTAATATCCTATCCTAGTCCTATTCATTCTAACCTTTATATGTATCGCTAATTTTTGTATTCAGTAACAAAGTGCAGTTTCTGTTGCCAGCGTGTGCTTGGTGTTGGCATCTAATTTTAAATATTAAAAACATCTTTATCAGCAAAATATCCGATAAACTACTTTTCCAAATTCATTCATTAAAAATAAATGTGAATTTATGCACTTCTTTTATTTATTCTGTGAATTAGGCAAATATCTTTTATTTATTCTGATTAAAATATTTTATTATTTATTTATTAAAACAATTTTGGCAACAAGAAAGAGTTTCTTCAGTAATCGGTTAAATGCCATTTCAGTGGAATTGGATGACGGCAAGGTGGTTTATTCGTATTCCGTATATATAAAAAAGGACCTTTTAGTAACAGTGGTGACAGTTGCAAAAATTTGATAGAATGCATTGTCATTGACATCGAATCTATCTTCTAAGTTTCAGCCCAATTGCGTGACGGCAAGCAGGTTAGTTAGACGTCCGCAGATTTACCCGTCATCGACAAACATACAAACAAAATCGAAGTTAGTATAAAGCATTTAAAAAATGGATTTCAAAGCTCTAACGAGCAAGAAAATATTTTTGTTTTTTCAAACACCAAATTCCCAATTACACAATTATTAATATTAAACCAATCTTTCCAAAGGTGATGAGAGTGGTCATTAAAAGATTATATGATACTACATCACACTAGAACTCGAAGAAGTCGACTTGCTGAAACTGAAGACTCTAGGCAAGCAACTACAGTAGGCCAATTAGCGCGCGACATTATTTTTCCTTTTCCGAATGCATGTAATGGTAGGAAATATGCAACCCGGCCAAGTCCTATACATTACAAGTTAACTATTCATCTAATGTTAATTCTTCGTAAAAAGTAGCTCAAAAATCGTTGCCAGAATTGGCACTTAATTTGCGTTGTATGATTGTTGTGTTGTTTCATTGAGTCATTTTTAGCGTTGCACAGTTCAGCATCAATGTTGTAATGCATTTTGTAGTGTGTTATTTTATGAACAGTTAATTGATGCTAAAAAAAAAAATAAAAAAAAAAAAAAAAAGATTTTATCAGCTTTTGCTGATTTAATTTTTAGGTCAAAAAATTTGTGTTAACTGATTTCAAATTTTGTAGATCTTTTTGAAATATTTTTTATATATTATTCACAAAACATCTCGATTGTAAAAATTTCAAAAATGATTCTGTAATTTTTCTTGAATAGAAATTAATTAAAAAAGCAATGTTATTAATTTTTAACTTTTGCTGAATGAAATCAGGTACTTTTATATTTATGACTTGAAGTTGTTTTTGCAATAATTTTTTACCTTTGTATGCATTACTTTTATGTTTCTCGCTGATAATGTGATGGGAAATAAAATTTAAATATAAGTGTGCTCTAATATATTACATTATTTTTTAGTGTATTATTTTTTTTAAAGAAATATTGCTCTTGGCTATAAAATGTATCTTTTAGGAAATACTCCGTAGATAGAATTGAAAAAAAAAACTCACGTAGGTATGAAGCGGGGTTAATTTAGCCGATTTTTTGGATTATCCTAGTTGAATCGAGGATTATTTTTAGTGCAAGAGCTTTTACGAGGGATGTACTTCATCATAATAACAACAAGTGGAGATCTGTGTGACGCGTACAATTTCTTTCGGTGGTCCTTGAAAGGGAAATTGCTTCAAAAATATCCAAAAGGCAGTCCAATATACGAATCAAGACTATCTGTCTCAGTTGTTGTTTGTCTTATTTGTAAAGGTAGATAACAGAACTCTTACACGACTCATTCAAGACACTTGTTGCATACTAGAAACATGCTATGGACGAGAGTGGGGTTGATATTTTGAAATTGTGCGTCCGTTGTAAACGAAGCTCTGTTTTTTCGATCATTAAAAATTGTTTTTAATGCTGTTGAGTCGGAAATAATTCAAGCTCTGATATGAGTTTGGGAACAAGTTTTTGGTGATGTGACAAAAAATTATAGAAATACGTGAGAAGAATAAAGTAAGTATTTTTGTAATCCTTATTGTGTCATCAATTGTTTGGGTAGAGCATTCATACCAATAAGTTGTAAGCTTTGGCCGAAACTAAAATGTTCTGTTAAAATAGACTATACAAGAATCTGCTTACAGTTTGTATAACTTCTTTCCCTTACATACTAAATAATGTTTTGTTTGCCTAGCACAACTATAGTTCTGGTTATCTCGCGTTTTCAGGTGTCGAGGAAATAAGACAAGTACAATTTTATACGTGGGATTCCGTAAAAAAGACGCTTATTCCATAGACTTGGGAGACCAATTTCATGTAATCATCACTCCTAATCTAAATCAACGAGTCTTTTTTCTATAGATGTCTCTATAATCTTGATAAACAGTTAGTAGTAAGCTTGCTGTTACATTTTATGTTTTTTAAATTTTAGTTCAAATAAAATAATTAAATTTTTACTGTTGAAATTTAATATAAAACTATGTCAAAAGAAAGTCACAGTTTTTTCAAGTAGTAAATTTATTTAAAATTTTTGTTTTAAGGTTAACTTAAGTATGTTGGATAAGTTACCCTCCGTAGTAAGTGTGTTTCCTAACTTCAAATATTATACCAATATTTTTTTATTTCTTTTAAGTTATTTGACCACTTTGGTTAAGAAAGAAGTCCACTAACGGGCTGAAGATGCTTTCAATTAAATTGGTCTTCTTTTATATGGTTCAGGAATAGCATTTTAATAAATTTTAAGTGAAAAAACTTGACTTTTTAAAAACTATTTGAAAAAAATAGCGAGTAAAAACTTGGAACGCGTTTTTCTCGAAACTACTTTTTTTCAAATGGTGTACACTTAATCTCCGAAACTACTCGGCCGATCTCAATGATTTTGGTCTTGTTTTGTTTATTGAGATGTTTTGTATGCCAATTTACCACATTTTGCCAAAAAAAAAATTATAACATTAGGTTTTTTTAGCAAAGAATAGTGAAAAACAGGGGGGCGGGGGGTTTCAACCTTTTTTCAAACATCCGCTATTTTTTTTTTTTTTTCTTTTTCTTTTTCTGATTCACCAATCCTGAGATTAACTGTCCGCCGTGGGACACCATTATTTTGAGGCCACGACTTTGGTGCCTCCTAGATAGTTGTTAAAAAGTAAAATTTGAAAAAAAAAGAAAAAAAAAGTATTTTTGTATTCTATAAGATTCAAATAAAAGTTGAAAAAAAAAAAAAAATCACTGTACAGAACCTGCAAAAAAAAAAAATTATTCAAAATGTTGTATTTTTTAGCTTTCCAAGGTGGTACCTTGGAAAGCTAAAAACCTTATTAAGTACCTTAAATAAAACTTATCTCTATCCATTAGGAGATTCACCAAAAATCACAAATTGTGTTTACCCGTGTCTATGCTTATAACATGAATTTAATTCTAGCAACGATCAAGTATGAAGCAAAGATACCGTAATTTAGCTAGAAATAGTTTGCAATGCATTAGAATTCCTTCTTGTTTGAAATTATAAAGAAAGTCTATTTAAGACGTAGAAATGAAGAAAAAGAGTGATTATGATGAATTTGTAAAACTCATTTTGCAAAATATTTTTCTTGCTACTCCTGTCTAAATGAGCCTGCTATTTGTTATTTTTTCAAGAAATTACACTGAACATGTACATTCAAAGAATTTGGGATGATTTATGGATGTAAAAATAAACATTGCAACGAAATGGGTAGCAGTTTGTTATTTTCATGAACATGTAAAATTAACTAGATTTGAAATTTGTTTTGAAATAAATCAAATAACTTAACCAAAAAATCAAAAAACTTTACCAAATTTAAGAAATGTGAATTTTTATTCATGAACTATAAATATTGTGATATTTAATATTGGTTCAACACAACGTGAGTTTTAATATATTTGACAGATACGGTGAATGTTAATATTTTTATTCAATTTAATGTTGTAAGTAGATAATACGAATATTAATATTTTTTTGTTATGTGTTGTATACACTAGCTCTTTCGGAAAGGAAGTTTTGAATCAACATATGATTTTTTGCTGTTTATCTTTCGCAAAACTTAATTTGTATATAATAATCAAGTTCAGAATTATTCAGCTACCTGATTTAATTTTAAATAAATATGTTTGAATTCAGTTAAAACCACTTCACTAATTAAATATTTTTAATAAAATATTTAAAGAATGAAATACATTTTCCTATAATGTTTGAAAATATCTCAATCATAGTTTTCCATTAAAGATAATTGCACGACCCGTCTTTTACATGATTAAAATTTAATAAAAAGTAGTTTAATTTTTTTTTGAATTGCTAAAAGAAGTATACTACAAGTTTCAAGTTTTTCACTTTTCCCGTTTCTTGGAAATCTCCGGGAAATTTCAATCATACATTTGATTGGGACTGTTTGTTCGAATCTTATAGGATATTGCAATGGCAGCCATATGTTTTTCCTAAAAACTCATAATATATAATTTTGTAATAATTTGATTATTAATGGGACATATTGTCCGACTGTTAAATGCTATTGGGACAATACATCCCACATATATTGTCTTAATCGTATTGATATACTAAGACATATATCCTAATATATTGAGACAATATATTCTTCCAAAATACGAATTTTGGACGAATACGAATTTTCAACATTTCTAAAAGAATAAATTAACACTTAATGAAAACTAAAAGCGCTATTTTACACTGATTATGGCATAAACATATATCAATTGAAAACTGAGCCATGTGCATGCTTGTCACGAAGGTCTCTGAGATAAATAAATTTAACTTAATATCTGCATTGAATATCAGCATCTTTATTATTCTCTCTGCCGAAAACCTTAAAGTTCGTATTGTAGGTTAACGTATCTAACAACACCAGATCTAATAAGTCCTAAATTGTCAAAATTTGGAATATAAAAATAAAGTCAAAGGAATGACTGCAGACGGCTCAAGAATTAAACAACGCATTTAATTAAAAAATAGGGTCACAAGATTATACGCAAAATTAGACTTACCCCAGATCGGGCTTGTGTACAGGTACTCGATCCATTTAGGTCGAGATTAGAAATTAGAGTTTAAAATTAGAACAGGACTCTGGCCTGCAGTGATCATAAGAGTGAGTCAAGTGTCCAAAGAGAAGTAGAGGCAGTAGTCTCAAGAGAAGTGAGTAAGAGTCCTCTTGTCTTTACTTTTCTAACCTCTTAAAAACTCATTGTTTGCATGGGAGAGAAGTGTGTTCAATTCTCTCAATTGGACACATCTAAGAACGAGAAGACTGTGCCCTCGTATACCTGGTTGGTGAAGCGGTAGCTTTTGTAGTAGCGATATGTGAGTGTTCTAAATCCTTCCTTAACTGTCGAGAAAATGCAAAACAAAATGTCACCATATCTGGCTTCCCTGACGACTGGATATATATGATGTATTCTTTCCCGAAGTGAGTTTGTCATTTGTAACTCAGACACCGCGTTTCTGAGGGCGCAGCTGGGAAGACACATGGGTGGAGGGGTGTTGTAATCTTTCTGTTGGAGTCTCCTTTCCTTGAATTTCCAGTGTGATGAACATAGCTTCACCACAATGCTCAAAAACACAAGTACGCTATTTGCAATGAATGTTTGCAATTTTTTGTAACTATATTTTTATTCCTTAATAATACCAAAAACATTAAAACCTATGCATAAATGAGATTTATTTACTCAATAGAAAAAAAGTTTATCGTCAGTACGTATTTGCACTTTTGAGCAGAAAGGGGTAGCCTAAAATTCAAATTGAATATAGATTGTTGATTATTGTTGTTATATGCGATAACATAAGTTCAAATTACAACTAGATAACATAGTTAATTTCAACACATCTATGTTTTTTAACTATGTTATTAACTGGGTTCAACATACCTTCGAGCTAGTGATTATACAGATTCGCCCAACTAGTTCAAGGAAACCTGGAATAGTTAGAAATTTAGATTGGTGGACGAAGCAGCTTTAATATATTCCACATGAATGAATGGGTTTCATTGTCAAACAATGTTCACTAGATTGCCCGAGAGCAGAAGGTTTCGATTGTGATGAATGTTTCACTTTGGTATGTTATATATGGATCGGAATGGTAAAATTTTCTATTAACTAGTTAAAAAAAAATTATTATATTTATATGTCTGTAATTTTAGTTTGTGATAAGTGTCACATAATTGTTAGAATTGTTAAATTCAAATAAAATAGTTTGTGAAATTCAATGGTATTGTTTTATTTCAATTACTATCTTGTTTGGTATAACATATTTTGAGACAGAAATATCAATTCAATCAGTTTATACTAAAATATTTCAATATGATTGTCAACAAGAAGTAAAAAAAAACTACCTTCATTCAAGTTTTCCGATTACTTCCTGACTATGGCAAAGTTTGGCTTTAATTCTCATTCTGTTATTGAATTTATCAACTAAAAATATTACAACTTTTAGATATATGTTAGTTTCTCTTAATCCTTTCAGTCCCAGTGATGCCAATTGGAATTACAACATTTACGATTTATTTTTTCTTCACCTAATACTAACAGTGAATCCGAATCAACATTTTTACAATCATCAAATTATTTTCTGCCCAAATATATTTTTCTTTTTCACCAATATATGGCTGCTCAGGTTCTGTTGATGAATGAAATGAGGCTTGTTTATGTTTACTCAATTCCAAAAAAGATGCCGAAATTAATTTCATTTTTTAAGTAATTTAAATTAAATAACTGTTTCAAATATGTTCATAATATTTTCTTTAGTATTTAAAAATTGTATATTAACCATTTTTAACAAATATATATTTTAAAATTTTAATGTTTGTAATGATTGAAAAGTGGCAATTCCATTTGGCATCAGTGGGAGTTGAGTTCAACTCAACACCTTTTTCCGGCCATATTGTTTATTTTAGATTCGTAATGTTATTACCACGTTGTAGCTATTTTTCTTCTGACAGTAGTCACTACGTTAAGATAAATTTACGACTAAATAGAAGATTTAAAATTTTATTTGATATATTTAGAAATGCCGAAGCGAAAAAGAAAATTATAGATTCTTGTAAGTATTATTAAAAAAGGTTGACTCCTACTAACTTAATTATTTTAATTTTTATAATTTAAAATTGTTTGAAATCGTCTAAAAATATGTGGTAAGAAATAGTTGTTGTTGTTTTTAATCTACAACCCAGTCTGACGTAGTCATACCAGGTCAAGGAATCCGTTGACATACAAAAAGTCTATGACGAGAAGGGAAGAAGAATAAATTTCTTCCCAAAGGAGACCCAAACAGTCCAGAATGTTTTCAGCTGAGGCCTGGTGTTGGTGGCACTTTGGACAAAGAATGTAATTTTTCTTGCCTTTAGAGAAGGCAAGGCATTTAAGATGGTCGATGGCTAGGTGCGAGAGGCTGGTAGATCATTTTCTGTCACATGTGAGGGCTAAAGGAAGACCCGACTTAATACCTTTATACCAGAAGTGTGTGTGTGTGTGGGGGGGGGGGGAAGGGGGTTCCAGCTAAATTTCATATTTTGGGATTTAATCTGAGGGTAAAGTTCCAGGTAAGAGAGCTCTGAAGAGAAGAGGTAGGGTGGTTACAACCCTCTTTTGGGAGTTTTTTTTATTATAAATGAAATAGTTATTTATGTGACTAGTTGGAAAATTAATACTTTTTCGAACGGGGCAAAATGCTTATTTGACGAGTGCGATAGCACGAATACGCACAAGCACAACTATTTGGTATTTACAAATTGACCCACCTACCGATTTACAAATTGACTCACCGATCGAGACAAAAAGTTTACTAAAAGGATTTCCTTAGTCTGTTGAAACGGTCGGTCTCGACTGATTCCCAGTCGTTAACCACTCATCTAGGGTTACCACGAAAAGGATCCGAAACTATTTCAAGTCAAACCGAACCTCCAAGGAGGCCAAGCGGATCTGTTGTCAACAACAAGTCCACTAATGGTCTAAGGGATAATACCCAAATAGTACAATATGTGCAAATAACCAATGTGAGCAACAGAAAAAATTTATTTAGTGGATATGTAAAAAACATAATTACAGCGTATTCATGGTTGCTACAAAGAATGAATATAATTTTGAAGAAACTGCCAATTAATGTTAAAAATGACATTATTCTTTTGGACATGAATGATAAGATATTGAACACATTTTTTAGTTTTTTGTTTCAAACAATAGTTTTTCAGAGGAAGTACACCTATACATGCAATTTTGGGAACACACATTTTTACCTATTGTTATGAATTTTTCCACTGAGGCAATGATGGCACAGTTTTTCAGATAAAAACTAGTATTTATTCTCTTCAGAAAACTCACAAGATTTATTCACAGATAACAGTGCAATCACTATTAATCTTCAATACAAGCTTCAACAAGAACAGCTTCGAATACAGCGATTATACAAGCTCACTCCAATAGGTCAACAGAGCGATCGCGATCAGCTTTCAACGAAGTCCGAAGTCAATCTGAAAACTTTCCCGATCCACAGTCTTATTTATACTTGGCGCGAGAGATCAATCGAGAAATTTCCAGCCAATTCGTCGAAAAAGAAACATCTCGAAACTTCTCGATTGCTTTAGGTGTTGCCACCTTTTCTAACTTGTATAATCGCATTTAATAAATGAAATAAGATAAAAATAAATTACAATAGAATTTTAAAATAATACGTCACTATTTACACTATATACAGACAATTTGTGCAACATTTCCCCCTTCTTAAAGACTGCACGTCCTGGGCAGTGAAGTCCTTAAGAGGAAAGACAATTCAATCACTTCTACTATAATATGGGGCTAGTCTATTGTTATGTACAACTCTAGGTTTACAGGAGGGTGTCCGTTGAATCCTTACCACGACGTCGTTGATCTTCTTAAGGACCACATACGGCCCTTCACAGTTCGTCTGGAGCTTAGGGGAGAGTCCTTTCTGACGTTTAGGATTCCATAACCACACCTTGTCACCTTCCTGGAATGAACGTTCCGTGGCCTTGGCATCGTAGCGGACCTTCATGCGCTCCGTCATGATGTTGATTCTTTCTCTGGCGAACGATGTACGGCTTCCAAACGTGCCTGGAGATCATCTAGATACTGGACAGGCGAGGAAGGAGTGTCCGGTGGTCGTCCAAAGAGGAGGTCGCAGGGTAGTCTAAGGTATCTTCCAAAAATCATTTGAGATGGTGTATAGCCTGTGGTCTCGTGAGTAGCACTTCTGTAGGCCAAAAGGAACAGTGGAAGTTTCTGATCCCAATCTTGCTGGTTCTTGGAAACAAACAAGGAGAGATGATTCAGAATCGTTCTGTTAAATCGTTCGACCATTCCATCGGATTGTGGGTGCAGGGGAGTTGTACGAGTCTTTTCCATGCCGAGCAAGTCACACAGCCCAGTGAAGACGGCAGAGTTGAAGTTCGTCCCCTGATCGGAATGTATCAGCAGGGGTACGTCAAATCGGGAGATCCAATTCTGTACGAGGACTTCTGCTACGGTTGTGCCTTCCTGGTCCGGAATCGCGTATGCTTCTGGCCACTTGCTAAAGTAGTCCATGACAACTAGGATGTATTTGTTATACTAGGGGGACTAAGACGTCCAAAGCAATTCTTTCGAATGGTGCTCCTACGTTGTAACGTTGCAACTTTCCACGAGTTCGGGTCTTCGGTCCCTTCCGTTAATTGCATGCATCACAGGACTTGCACCACTTCACCACGTCGGATTTTGCTTTGTCCCAGAAGAATCTCTCCCTAACTTTCTGAAGAGTTTTCGTGACACCAAAATGTCCTCCAGTAGAACTGCTGTGAAGTTCTTCTAGAACGTTGGTAACTCTAGAACTTGGAAGGATTAATTGCCACCGGAAGCTTTTGCCGTCATCGGACTCCCATCGACGGTAGAGTATTCCATTCTTCAAGTGCAAAGAGTCCCACATAGCCCAATATCTCTTCATTGTTGGGCTATAGCATGCAATTTCCTGCCAACTGGGTTTTCCGGTAGCCGCTTCCAGGAATTCAATTAGAGGTTTCAAGTCCTGATCTTCGACCTGACTTTTTCGGACATTCTGATCACTCCAAGGATCCACGACTGAAGTAGTTGACTTGGAAGTTATTTTACGAACGGCAGATGCAGTTGTCCCAAACTAAGACTCCTCATTCGAACAAAATCTGCAATTCTCCGGACATGGTCTTCTGGAAAGAGCGTCTGCATTCCCATGGGACGTTCCTTTTCTGTGACGGGTATCCATGTCGTATTCCTGTAGGCTCTGGATCCACTTCGCTATTTGTCCCTCTGTATTCTTGAAACTCAGCAACCAAGTCAGAGACGCATGATCAGTTCTTAAAAGGAATTTTCGGCCGTACAAGTAATGATGAAAGTGCTCAACGGCCTTTACTATCGCCAGTAACTCCTTTCTTGTGACGCAGTAGTTCAGCTCTGATTTTGACAGGCTCTTACTAAAATAAGCTATGACTCTCTCCTGGCCTTCAATTTCCTGGGAAAGAACGGCGCCCACTCCCTCATTGCTGGCATCGGTATCCAGAATAAAGTCCTTGTTAACATCGAGAAAAGCCAAAACAGGCGCGGATGTTAAAGCGTTCTTCAGTTGATTGAAGGAGTCGTCACAGTCGGCAGTCCACAGGTACTTCTGCTTGCTCTCTGTTAGTCGATGCAAAGGTCTGGCGATCTTGGAGAATCCCTTCACAAATCTACGGTAATACGTGCACAGGCCTAGGAAGCTTCGCAATTGATGAACGTCTTGCGGTCGAGACCAAATTTGCACTGCATGGATCTTGGCTGGATCTGTGCTCACTCCATCGGATGAGATGATGTGTCCGAGATAACTGACTTTCCTCCTAAAGAGCTTACATTTTGATGGGCTAAGTTTCAAGTGGGCTTCCCTAAGCTTCAAGAACACATTCTTTACGTTTTGCAAGTGTTGATCAAAACTCCGCCCGGTGATGATGATATCGTCCAAATACACCAGACAGGTTTCGTAGGGGAGTCCTCTGAGCACAGTCTCCATTAGGCGCTCGAACGTGGCCGGTGCATTACACAAGCCAAACGGCATAACTTAGAACTGCCATAACCCTTGTCCGGTAGTAAAGGCAGTCTTCTCACGATCGTCGGGATGTATCTCCACTTGCCAGTATCCACTCTTCAAATCCAACGTTGAAAACCACTGGTTCCCCGATAGAGTGTCCAAAGTGTCATCAATTCTCGGCAGAGGGTAACTATCCTTTTTCGTAATTTCGTTCAGCTTCCGGTAATCCACACAAAATCTAATGGAACCATCCTTCTTTCGAGCGAGTACGATTGGAGAGGCCCAAGGACTTGAGGAGGGTTCGATAACTCTATTATCTTCCATTTCATGTAACAGTTTCCCGACCTCCTCTTGTTTTGCGAAAGGAAGTCTTCGAGGATGTAAATGGGTCCCAGTGTCGATTCGATGTTGAGTAAGCATTGTTCTTCCTACATCTTTCGATGACATGGAGAAAATGTCCTGAAATTCTTTTATAAGGTTTCCGACAATCTTCTCTTGACTTCTTTCCAACCGGGAGTCCTCGAGAAGCTGGTTCACTAAATCCGCGGATGGTGCGGTCGGAAGCTCCTTCGATCCTCGTTCGATGCTTGTAACAGGTGTGCAAGTGGCAATTTCTTCTCCTTTCTTGATATTCAAAGTGATACCATTATTCTTTAGAAAGTCCAGCCCAAGAATGCATGGGTCCAAGATTTCAGCAACATAAACCGTATGAAAATAGGTGTTAAATCCAAATGAGATGTTGACTTTCATTTTCCCATGTACAGAAATTTTGTCACCAGTCACAGTCTGTAGTGAAACTGAAGGCGCCGTGTAGAGAGGTTGACAATCCAGGCGCCGGGCTACATCCGTCCGTACGAGGGTTACATTAGCTCCCGAATCAACTATTAGACGATAGGGAGTCCCGTTAATCTCGCCCTCCACGAATAAACCATGGTTTCCTCCTTGAAGAGATGAGATGTGATAGAGGCTGAGTGGGGCACCACCCTCACTACACGGCAACCTCCGCCCCGCGAGATGGCCGCTTTCTAGTTTAACTGCTGAGGCTCGGAGGTGGTGTTATCCCCTCTTTTGTCCAAGTCCGGGCAACTGCGCCTAAAATATCCTTCCCGGTTGCAGAGCCAACAAACCACTCTAGTTTTTCGATCCCTCGAGCCGGGATTACTTCTCATAATTCTCTCCACCTTGTTTTCCAGTCCTTGAAACTTCCTCGTGAAAAGTTCAGGGAAATCGTCCGTCAATGTTCCACGTACGAAACGTCGATCTTTTCTAGAAGCTTGCTGTGCTGCTTCTACTCTCATGGCATAGACGAGGGTGGACTTCAGATCTTTACTGTCTGACATCCTGGTAGCTTGCTGTATATCGTGATCTTTGATGACATCCACAAAATACTGAAGAGACAGATTATCTCGTACATCCGAGGGACAGTCTGGGAAAGCGAGGAGCGACAGTCTTTCTATATCTGACGCCAATTCTTGAAGAGTTTCATTGGCCTTCTGCTGTCTCACTTTCAGTTGCAGTCTGTTGTAATCCTTAAGATGTTGCTCACCAAGCCTTAGCTCCAACGCACTCGCCAGCGCCACGAATTCTCCCCGCTTCTCTTCAGGTAGTGTCTGTAAAATGTCAGCAGCTTCACCTCGAAGAGATGCTGCGAGATGGAATGCTTTCGAAGTATCGTTCCAACCATTCGCAGAAGCAATCATTTCAAATTGAGTTTGATAAACGCGCCAAGACGACTTCCCATCAAAAGGGGCCACTTTGATGTTAGAGCGCGGCGCCATAAAGGGGATGGAAGCGTTATCCCAATTAGGTGAAGCTATGGCCACGCTTCACGCTTTCCCATTTTTCGCAGCCTTTCTTCAACAACGTCAATGAATCTGTCTTGCTCTTCCTTTAAGGTGGAAACTAACTTTTTCTTGCATGGTGGAAACTTTTTCTTGCACGGTGGAAACTTTTTCTTCAACTTCATTTCTCACTGTCTTAAGATCTTCTTTGACATCCAAAATATCCGCCTCCATTGATTGAAGAACACTCTCTGTGCGCTCTATAAATCTATCAACTGACGCAAAACATGATTCTTGCTTGGATGCTAAAGCTTTAATATCCGATGATGTAGCTTCTTGACTGGCGGCAATCGTAGCGAGAAGTTCGGCTTTCATTTCGGCTGCGGTGGTTTCTTGGCAGGCTTTCATTTCGGCTGCGGCGGTTTCTTGGCAGGCTTTCATTTCGGATTTTATTTCGGCGGCAGTGGATTCTTGTTGGGCCTTCATTCCAGCAATAATTTCCATCAACTGCTTCATTTGGTCTTCCATCATTCCTCTAGTTGTCGGCATTCAAATTTACGAGACCCCACTTCTGACACCACTGTTATGAATTTTTCCACTGAGGCAATGATGGCACAGTTTTTCAGATAAAAACTAGTATTTATTCCCTTCAGAAAACTCACAAGATTTATTCACAGATAACAGTGCAATCACTATTAATCTTCAATACAAGCTTCAACAAGAACAGCTTCGAATACAGCGATTATACAAGCTCACTCCAATAGGTCAACAGAGCGATCGCGATCAGCTTTCAACGAAGTCCGAAGTCAATCTGAAAACTTTCCCGATCTACAGTCTTATTTATACTTGGCGCGAGAGATCAATCGAGAAATTTCCAGCCAATTCGTCGAAAAAGAAACATCTCGAAACTTCTCGATTGCTTTAGGTGTTGCCACCTTTCTAACTTGTATAATCGCTGTTAATAAATAAAATAAGATAAAAATAAATTACAATAGAATTTTAAAATAATACGTCACTATTTACACTATATACAGACAATTTGAGCAACACTATTAATAATTAATTAATGAAACAATTTTTAAAAATTCACAATTGAAAACATACATGTTTGCTTTCATTAAATTTCTAAATGTCTATAAGCCACAAAATATATATTTTTATATTTTTGTTTGCCAAATATTAGCGAATATATTGAAGCTTCATAGTATAGTGAATTTATTGCTACAAAAATGAAGCTCTGAAACTGGATTAGTGATTGGTGAATCAATTTCCCTCTACTTGTGAAGTGTACTTCTCACGATAATTCGCAAATGGCGAGTTTTTAAATGTGATATGACGAAATTTTGAATTTTAGGACATACGAAGTTATTCAGCATCGAATGACGCGATCAAAAATAGATGTTTGGAATAGAATTTTGCAAACAATTTTTCTTGAAAAAACTAATAGAAGGCCCTTTAGGCAGTGAGTGTTTATACAGGCCTTTAAAAGTTCGTAAACAAGACTCATGGAAGTAAATAGCTTAAGCCTCAGATCCTTTAAAAAAAAAATACTGACACTATTCGATTTTTTTATGAAGTGCTGTCCTTTTCAAGCATGGCACCTTGGCATAAACCTTATTACCACGTCTTATTACTTCCATTTACTTGTGCACCCTATTTGAACAGGAAAGTATGAACTTTTCTTGAGTTATGCTACTTGCAAATAAACTGTTTTTTTTTTAATTTTTTTTTTTTTTTTTTATTTTTTTTTTTTTATTCAAGACTTTCTAAATCGATGAAATCAACAAATGTTTTTTTTAACCCGAGATAGTTATTTTATTACTCAATTTTATCTATCGAATCATTAAACACAAGAAATGAATATCATAAATTTTATAACCTGCTAAAGTCTTTGTCTTCAATGACACAAATATAATTGAAACTTAATCTTGATCAATTGTTGTGTGATGGGTATTAATTAAAATAACCATTGATTTCCCATTTAATCTGTTATATATTAAGCCAGTTTAATATTTTATCAAGCCACTTAAAGTGAAATGTAAGGATTGAACAAATATCTGAGTTCTCTTTTTAGCATATATACATTTATAAGTTATTCTAATGAATTATTCAATATCTTAAAAAGAGATTCTTATTTTTAATTTCGAACAAAAAGGCATTTGTTGATATAGAGGTTTTTTTTTCTTTTTTTTTTTTTTTTCTTTAAGTTGTACGAAAACTATTCAAGTTAGATTGAAAACTAGATTTTTAATTATTTTGCTTCTGAATAATATATAAGAAACTTGTTCGTTTATTTAAGTTGCAGAAGCCAAATTAAAGTTTTAGCTGAAAGACTTAATGAAGTCTCTTAAATAAACTTTAGTTCTAAAAATTACACCTTAAGAAAAAAGTATCATACAACTTAAAGCTTCTCTTAAATGTGAGCTTTTAGTACTTATGTTTGTTGTTTCAGAGAGAGAGAGAGAGAAAGTGAGATTTTTTTTTTAAATATGCTATGTCCTTACTTTCATTTGATATGCTCAATCACATAAATTGATTATGTTGCTATAAGTAATTATCGCAAAAAAAAGTAACATTGTAGTGTTTTACTATGAAGATGTCTTATTAATTTTAGGTACAATCAGTACAATAGGTAAAATCAATCCTACTTAATCGTATACATTTAAATTTAATTGGTATGAAAATCATATAGGTAAAAATATATGCAAGTTACAATATTGGATCTTTGAGGAAATCTGCCTGATTTCATCAATTTTCTGTTTATGAAACTTGGTAGGATTTTCCCTAATGGGTTTCAATGGGTCGGAGGTTAAAGACATCGGGATCATAAGCGATAGATAATGTATTAGATCCTGTTCTCACCGCATAAAGGTGTGTATGATAATGGGGGAAGGGGCACACTAAATTGGTCGTGGTCTCAGTGTACTCTGGTGTGATAAGGTTGGATAGAGATGTATGCGAGATAAGATTTCGACTTTGTATTCTTATCGTAGTTAAAAATTTTAGCTTATAAAAACTTACCTTGCATGCTGCTTGAAAATATACAGTAAAACAATTTTTGATTTAATTGATTCTATGACGAATGTTTGTGCGTGACGAAGCTATCTGATTTTATTTTGAATTCATGTTGAAAATACTTGAGTTTGAAGTAACCAGAAAAAAATCCCCTAATAAAATGAAAAAGATTATACCGCTACTCTTGATATTTTACAGTTTTGCATGATACAGTTTCTTTGCTATGCTTAATCGAAAATACAATTCTCTGACAGTGCTTCAGTATATTTAAGCAAATTTAGAATCATAAAGTTACTATACATCAATATTATATGAAACATTGTCCTTAAACTTAGTACATCTTTTGAAGTGGTCAGTACAAATTTTGATTTATAACACACACACACACACACACACACACACACACACACACACACACACACACACACACACACACACACACACACACACACACACACACACACACACACACACACACACACACACACACACACACACACACACACACACACACACACACACACACACACACACACACACACACACACACACACACACACACACACACACACACACACACACACACACACACACACACACACACGCACACACACACACACACACACACACGCACGCACGCACGCACGCACACACACACACACACACACACACACACACACACACACACACACACACACACACACACACACACACACACACACACACACACACACACACACACACACACACACACACACACACACACACACACACACACACACACACACACACACACATACACTTGAATTTACAGCTTTACCAACAAAACTCTTTGATGGGGATCAACATTTTAGTAACTCTGTTGAATTCAAAATTCCTCTATAATGATTTTCAACCAAAAAAGGTAATGTAGCTTTTGTTGTATTTCATATTGATGCAATGTTCCTCTTCTTTAGCACTACAGCCGATTTCCGGTCAAGGCTGTCTCAGTCAGCTTGAACCAACTTACCCTATCCGTCGCCGCCTTCCTCCATTTATTAACATCTATACTCTTCAAATTCTTTTTCACGTTGTCCATTCACCTTGTACGTGGTCTACCTCTTTTTCTTTTTCCTTCTGGATTTTAAAATGTTATCTTTTTTGCTGGATTTTCATCTTCATACCTATATACATGGCCGAGCCATCTTATTTGCTATACTTTAATGACTTTTACTATGTTTGGCTCTCTGAATTTAACTACTAGTAGTTCATGATTATGCATGATATCTCCAAACTCTGTTTTCCTTTACCGCTCCAGAAATTCTTCTTAGGATTTTTCGTTCAAAAATCACTATGTTTTCTTCATCTGATTTATTCATTGTTAAATTTTTTAAAAAGATTTCATTAAAGTTGGCAAAGAGTTGATTGCGAATTTACAAGATATTGCAAAGTAAAAACAATTGATTAACATGAATGTTACTGGTTTGTGATATAAATCAAATTTAGACATTTTAACCGGTTCTGCTAGTAAATTTTTAATCATTTTACATGATAAACACTTACGGCACTTACAGAAGTTTACATTTCCAAAAACTAAATTAGAAGCAAAAAATAAACGTCTCAAGAGTAAACTTACGACAGAAAATAGAAAACACCTAATAATTCCCAATTAATTTGGTTTGCATATAGGAACATTAAGTATTGGCATGCTATGCCTAACTTATATCACCAACCTTAAAGTTTCCAGTTAAGCACGTTTTCATTAGTAATTGGTAATACTAACATTAGTGTGATAATTGTACCACCTTCTAAACTAGCAGAAAGTCTACCCTGATTAGTTACATAACCTTTGACGTCATTATCCGAAGACCGACTTCCCCTGTATTTCTTGTCCATCTTGATTCAGCTTGCTAGCGTTTCTTGGCAATGACAACATACTTTGCGTATTATTTCTTATAAAAAGGATGATGTTTGTGTGTATGTATGGTAAAACAGAAAATGTACATGAAAGATTTTATTTAGATGAATATAATTTTTGTTGATATAGTGAACTTGAATTGACTTGCTGTTTTTGTTTTCATTATTATTACTCTTATGTTTATTAGTTTCTTTTTTGTGAGTGGCATCATGTTGATGCTGTTATTATCATTTTTGCACTGTAGCATGTAGTTGGTATATTTTCTTTTGAACTATAGAGTAAATTTAAAGTAACATAAGTTCTATTTATTATTCAATCTATTGCGTTTGTATTATCTTAACTATAAAATAAAACATGTAGTAATTTAAAAATGGGAATTTCTTTTGCAAAATTATTATCCGAATTTCTAATTCCACTTCCAATTATAGATTGATTTAAGGTTTCTACTCGTGAATTGGCTTTTATATTTTTCCATAAAATCAATAATGATACTGTAATTTAAGCAATATATTGTTTGCAATTTAAACATGTAGCTTATTTATATATAATAAATGTTCAAGTTTAAGATTGTTAGTTAAACATTACATATTTCGCAATGACACAATTTTAACATTTTGTAGCTGTTGAATATTCTAGAGTTGAAACTAATTTATGGCAATTGAATAACGTGACTGAACTTCCAGTTACGGATTCTTGGCACAGAATTCACACCACGTCTTAAATAGAAACTTTTTTATGCGCAATACTACTCGGCTAATTAGTCATATTCATCACGTAAAATGTTACAAGCTATTTTGTTTACAATAAGCATTGTGTTTAAAAGTATATCTGGAATCGTAATTCTGGAATCCCATTTCCAGACATTTGTTTGCGGATTTAAAATTTCTAGCTCTTGTCGATATGTTACATTATGCTTAAAAATAGACACTAGTCACTAGTCATGTGCAATATTTATTACGCTATGTTACAGGCATAAAACCAATAAAACAACTATAAATAAATCAATGAAGCTTTTCAAAATGACTGAAAAGAAAAACTGCTACTTTTAGGCATTAGGATTCCTTATACTTACATATTGGTTTTATGCTTAAGGAATTAACTGGTCAAAATTGGTAAATTAAGAATTCAGAATAGAATATTCTAGTATACATATAAATGTATCATTAGATACTGTAATATATTAGCCAATGTACATAACTTTCTTTCTCAATAGAAGTACTAATTTGCAAAAATTCATCCAGTAGCAGAATGTCTATTTGACTTATTGCTATAAACTTTTAATTTTATTCCTACGACGAAGAATTAAAAGAGTTGTCAAAGAATATATTATATTTTTCAAGAAGTTCAATACATCATAATATTACAACGAAATGTAACTAGATTTTTCACACTAGAAAATTCATTTTTCATTTTAAAAAATGCAATTCCTCATGTAGCACAACTAAAAATTATCAATATCGTTCGACATTTAGCAATCCCGATGTGGAATGTTTAGTAAACTGGCCATTGTTACAGATATCGGCCAATTTCCGCTAATGCTGGATAAAACACATTGGAAGATTTTAAAATTTAAATATTTTATTTATAAAAGAAAGGATGGAGGAAAATAAATATGCTTTGTGATGTATTTGAGAGGTTGATTTAAGAAAAAAAAAAATCCGTGTGTTTTGGAACGATGCTCGAGCTTCAGTCAGAACTGGACAATTTTCCAGAACCCCTGTTTCCATCATTGGGCAACACTTTTGAGCTACATGGGTCTTATGTGGGATTTTTATGTAATGTGTGTAATCTGTAAGGTGTTATAATTTTAGGTCAGTGAATTGCATTTTGTACGTAAGGATTTTGTTTTGGATTGCCTATATTTTGTAAC
This sequence comes from Linyphia triangularis, assembly GCA_963978545.1. Lineage (NCBI taxonomy): Eukaryota > Metazoa > Arthropoda > Arachnida > Araneae > Linyphiidae > Linyphia > Linyphia triangularis. The sequence continues at coordinate 49,507,241 of OZ021731.1, read as the reverse complement.
TTATTTGTTACTGTATTTTTGATTGAAATATATTGCTTTATTCCAATAAATGGAATTACTTACCTTTTATGTATTTTTCATTAACATATCCTAATTACCATCTTAACAAATAAAAAAACGTAATTAAAATAAAGTTTGCTCTATTTAGAAAGTTACAAAATTGAAATTAATATGCAAATAATGGGTAGATCATTTGATTACTTTCAACTGTTTCTTTGCGATAAAATATTCCATTTATTTTTTAAACAAATACAGTGAAAGTTTTTTGTATAATGTTACAACAGCTGCGTCTTTTCGCACGAGACAAATATTACATAAAAAGTTTGTGTGGTATGATTTGCTCTTAGCGGAACAAAGGATTAAATGGACTGTTCTTCCGTTGGAGACGTCAAAAATATGGAAGCAGGCTTTTATTGGACTAGTTTACGAGGTGTTGACTGTACACTTAAGTGACGAAAAAACTGATATATTAGTCACCTTGATGATTGTTTAAGTTTGGTACAAATTTGTTGAAATTAATCGCCATGGTGCACATTCCGCAATGGAGGGAGAAATCCAACCATTGAAATTTATATCTTAGCACAAAACTTGTTTTTAAAAATTTTGCCTGCCGAAGGTTTATATTTAGAACTTTTTACATTGGTTGAGAATTAAGTAAAGTTCGCTGTTGCACATTGATAATTATTCACTGCTTTTGCTAATTCTTATAGTAATTTATCAACTATCAGGAGTTTTACTAGAGTGCATCAATAAAATGGTCATGTTTTCAAATAGTTCTAAAGCAGCTTACACCCAACTTCATTTTTTTTTACATGAATCCCGATTATTTTCGTTCTGCAAAGAAGTTATTTAACGTTATTTAAAAAAAAAAAAAAAAATGTGGGATAATTAGCCCTTCGAAGATTTTGCCTCGTAAACCATAATAGGGGAAGGTTTAAGTCATTAAATATTGCCAAATTGAACGTGTTTGAGTTAAGCTTACTGTCTGGATATTGCGAGTAAAATCTTGCAAGTCTTACGTAAGGCAATAGAAACGTACTGAACAGCGCCCCTTACGTGACAGTTCCAAAACTTGATAGAAAGCATTGTCATCGACAGCGAGTGTACCTGCCAAGTTTCAAAGTTTCAACTCGATTGGATGACGGGAAGTAGGTGTATTAGAAAGTCAAAGCTCCAATTGAAGCTCATGTAAAAGCAACCTTTTAGTTGTTTGCCATCCCCAAAATTTGTAGAATGCATTGTTATCGACATCGAATCTAACTCCCAAGTTTCAGTTCGATTAGATAAAGGAATTTGTATGATAATTAGTCATTCAAAATGAATACTGTAGCATGCGTTACATCGGTCTTTTAGTAACAGTGGCAAAACCCAAAACTCATCGATGACGAATCCATCTGTCACATTTCAGAGCGATTGTAGGACGGCGTGTTGGTTCATTAGTATTCAGAAGCGCTAAATGGAGCGTGTGTAGAAGCGGTCTTTTAGTGACAAACATACAACAAAATTTGATTTAATGGATTCTTATAGACGTAGCATCTATCTTCCCCGTTTAAGCCTGATTGGATGACAGCACGTGGGATATTAGGCGTCCCCAGGTTTGACCGGCTGGAACACCATTTTACAAAATCAAAATCGAAGTGAATGTAACGGATTTTATAACATAACCCATAAAAACGCTTGTCTAAATATGTACCTTTATCTGCATTGCCAATTTTTTATGAGCAATTGCGATTTATGGAGATCAGATCGAGTTTCTTTTGTGTTTAACCACTACAAAGAAAATATCCGTTCCAAACTATTTAGTAACTTTCTTTTTCCCCTAAAACTTAAATAAATACATTATCATTCACAAAGAATCAATCTGGCAAAATTTACCTCGATTGGATGACCTCACGTGGGTATTTAGCCCTCTGAAGATTTAGCCTTCGTCCACCTTAATAGGGGAAGGTTTTAGTCATTAAATTTCGCCAAATGGAACATGTTTGAATTAACTTTCGTATCTGGATAATACAATGTGATAAAATCTGATAATTCTAACTTACGGCAATAGACACATATGTAGCCTTTGCTTGACAGTCCTAAAACTGAATAGAAACCATTGATATCGACAACGAGTGTACCTGCCAAGTTTCAAAGTTGCATCTCGATTGAATGACTGGAAGTAGGTTTATCAGTAAAACGAAGAGCTGACAAGAACGTGCGTAAAATTTTAGGGACAGTTCTCCAAACTTGATAGAAAGCATTACCATTGACATCAAATCTATCTGACAAGTTTCAATCGATCAGTTCAATCAGTTTCAATCAAGTTTCAGCTCGATTGAATGAAGGAAAATATCTAATAATTAGTCATTCAAAGCGACAATAGTAGCGTGTGTAAAAGTGGTCTGTTAGTGACAGTGACAGACACCAAAACTTGAAATAATGCACTGTTGTCGTCAACGAATGTATTCGTTAAATTTCAGTGTGATTGTATGACGGCAAGTTGGTTCCTGAATATTCGCAAACGATAATATACTCCCAGTTTCAGCCCATGCCATCTTTCATCCTATTCTTTTTACTTTCAACTTCAATTACATTTTCTTATATTGCATTTATTTCTTTATTTTTTACCAAATAGTACTGCATAATAATTTTTTTCTACTTGTTTTGATAATTGTATGATTAATAATTTTACCACTATGCCTAGCATATACTTATTCTGGTACTAACTCAAAGAATGGATTTTAATTTTAAGGTGCGCTGAAAAATGGAATCTTCTAATGAAAATAATACAAGTAACGTACAACCATGCTTTGCTACTATGTAACATTTAATAACATGGTTGTAGAACAAGTGGGATCACACATCAAAAACAAGCACATATATTTTATAAAAACATCCATAGTTTTATTCAACTACCAGAAAAGAAATGTTATATAATGCATAATGTAAAAACACCGGTACCTAAATCGGGGTTCAAAATATCACAAACATCAAATAAAAAACAAAAAGAATGTTGATTAAAATTTATATTTTCGGAATAATTAAATTTATTAAGTTGAATTTCCAAAAAGCAGTTTTTTAATGGTAGTGACAGTCACAATACTCCTTTACAAGTAATCCACAATACAAGGGTAGTTTACAATTAATAATGATTAACAATACACCGTTTTAAAAATATTTCATTAGATAAGCAACTTTTTTTTTAACAAATAAATTAGTTACTTTCCTATAAGACTTTATTCATGACAACCAGACTTATTTTTAACTCTATCCGATACAATTTCATCCCCATTAGTACCCAACTGAGAAACTAATCACATTAGATACCCCCTTCTCTTTTTCATTCAAAATAAAAATTAAACAAATAAACAACAGCGTCTCAACATAAAACTTGCATCCAAAAGATAAAAAAACGCATCCCAAATCCCCTACGGAGTTTGGACAAGGATGAAAAGAAGAGAGCGCAAAGAAGCATAAATTACACCACATTGCCGTTATCACATTTCGACCCCCTACTGTGACACATAGTCATTGGGTGTGTGGGGGAGGGGGTTAGTCCCCTCTCCTTTGAAAGTACCCCCTAAACCCCCATGTTGGTCGTTTGCGCGTGGAGTCGACCCTCGCTCCCCTTTTCGGACTGCGCATGCTCAGTGGAGGGTGATGATCAAAGGAGATTTCTCCCTTTGCTCTTGGTGTTCCTCTGATGCTAAAGTCAGTGATGGCAGGATCAACATGTTAGCTTGTGGGGCCGTTGTTATGGTGAAGAGAAGTTAGGAGAGAGATAGTTTAGGCTGGCGCGGGACGTTTAGAAGAGTGCTTGCAGCTGTTTCGTTTGTGGTGTTGTGGTAAGTGATGTATTTATTGCTTAGAGTGTTGTATGAGATAGTTTGATTTCAGTATTATATATTTTGTGACAGAGGAGGGGAATTGTTGGTTTTGCTCATGCATCGATTTCAATTGTTGTATTAGACATTGGCGGATTCTGAAAAATGTTGTTTTGTTTTCTAGAAAATATAACTTTACTTGATGTAAAGTAACATGTTATTTCATAAAAACTTATTAATTTCAATCATACATGAAGTATGGTTGTTTATAAAATCCTTTCAAATGTAAATAATGTTATATTCAATATTCCAACATGTAAAGTAATTTTATAGTTTAAATTCACTTAAAGGTCTAAATGCATGTTACTTCGTACTCGTTATTAATACTTTATTTTAATTTTAGAGATTGAGTAGGATAGTAAATTTTAGAATAAACACATAGCTGTTATTATATTTATAAAATATTTTGATGAAGAGGTTTGCATAAAAAATCAAATTTAGTTAATGTACATTTGGGTTCGCTACATTTTCATTTTCTTGAAATATACACCTCTTGTTGAAAAAAGAACAAAATTAAATTGAAATTTAATTTTGTTAATTGAAATTTAAAATTTATGTGACAGAATTTTTATAATTTTAGATTATTTTACCTTTATTTTACCTTTCAACGTTGCTGTATTCGTAAATAAAATTTGTAAACAATTGAACTTTGTACTGAAATAGATAGTACTCATATTTAATATTCGTTTTACGTGAACTGTTTGTTAAACTCAAGTACAAAAAAACAAAATATTTCTATTTATGCAAACACTTAAAACTTCATCATTTCTTTAAGATACTCAAAGTACATCAACATATGTTTTGTTCACATTTACAACAATACTTACTAACAACGATATTTGAAAAATAATTGTTATCTTAAAAAATTATTTGTTTAATTTTGAGTCAGTTGTGTCTTTTTTGTGCACTTTGTCTTTTGTTCTGAACCTTACATATTTCCATCTTCAAACATTACTGATCAAAATTTTTTCTAAAACGCACTAACATATTCACAAACATCAAGTCCACCTATTTGAAATTTTTCAAGTTTTGATTGATAATCCGCAACCATTTTGTTAACGTTACCGTTTCATTTTTTTTTTTTAAATTTATGGTTCGACGGGACTAATAGAATTCTTCAAAATACAGTTATCATCGTTGCCCAAGCAGCTTGATTTTTTCCAGTAATTATAAAATTGTGATTTCAAGTCTTGACAATAAGTAGGCAAAGTAGCTCTAATTATTGAACGGTTCAATTCATAGGGTAACATGGAAAGGAGAATTAAAAAAAATATATTTTCGACTAAATTTAATACAAATAGCTACCCAATATCCATTTTATAAATAAAAAACTAAAAAAATTAAGAATATTTTGAAGATTTTTACGTTGGCTCCAAAACCTTAAAACAAATCTATACATCAAAATGACATTTTTTACTTATTATCATCACCACGTGATCTATCTCAGCTAAGTGTCGCCAACGTCTTAACTAATTTCACCAAACCATCATAGTATTACAGTGGCTACTTGAGCGTGTATATTGATATATATTTTAAAAATGAACAAATCATTTAGGGGGAAAATGTAACCACAGTTATCGGTAGTATATATGTGAAATATTTACTATGTCAATGAAATGTTAAAATAAAGTTATGGGTGATTGTGCAACGTTTATTTTGCATCAAAAGAATAGATACACACATTTTGATTGAGACAAGTGACAGACTATGAGAGGAGTTTACAGAAGCTTTTCTTAAAGTAATCTGTATCCGCATAATTATTGCTTGGTTATCATTTTACGTTAATTGAAGAGAGATTGTCAACATAGCCCTGCCTTATAGACTTAAAGTTTTATTTTTGAATCAAAATATCTTACAAAGTACTTCCTAAATACATATAATAATTTACCAGATATAATGTTTTGTATATTTTACCAGATATATTTTACCTGATATAACAGTAATAAAAGCTCTTTAAAACTGATGATTATTAACCTTTTAAAAGTTATTATAAGCTACTTTATAAAAAATTTATTGAAATGGAATAAAAGATACCCAGTAATTTTAATTTAAAATTTTGTTAATGAACATTTATATCTGCAGTTCATATGTATTAAAAAAGTATCTATGCAGTTATCGTGGTGTAAAAAATAAATGAAGCATGCGGTGTTGGGTGGAGCAAGTCTGACACTCCCTCTAAAGTCAGTTAAAAGTTTTTTTTTTAATCATAGGTTTATTATTACAAACGCTGACTTGAATGCGTTTTCGAGAACTATTCAGTAAGTACATGGAGAAAAAGTAATACTTATAGCAAAGTATTTTAAGTGAATATCCATGTAGCGTAATAGAGATCTAAATAGATTTTTAAATATTTTAATTTTTATCTGAATTCGATGAATCTGAATTCGAACTACCACACTTAAATGGAGAGTAGAAAATTTTTCATGAAAGGTAGAGAAAATATTCTTTTACTGTATGTTGGTTGAGCTTCTTTCTCATTACCTTTAATTCGAATGTCAAACGTTACTTTCCTTTTAATTTAATGTTTCAGTTTCTCACATAAGTATTTTATTTACGGAACTTGTAAAAAAATCCTGTTTGAAAGCTTTGATTTAAATCTGTTAAATTGCCGTTGGTGGTAATGGCAATCTGCTATTTTTAGTAAACCCTCAGAAAAATGCAAAGTAACAGGAAAAAAAATTCAACGTTATAATAAAATGTCGATGTAGCATGAATGGCAGTGAAAGTATTTCTCTTTGAGATGCCTTGGCATGCAAATCGTTTCTTTCACTGAATTGAATTCATCCGTAAATAGTTTGAATGAGATATTGAGTAATTCTATTTAGATGGTGGTTGGGTTGGATGAAGATACGATATAAATTATTCATTCTATGGTTAAAAAAGGGGTTGATATCTAAGAAAGAAACTTGAATTATTTTATTTGAATATTACTTATTCTGAATACTGTTCTAACGTGATTAGATATTGAATATGAGTTAGATTTAAATTATCTGATCATATATACTAACCGCCACCAAATAACTTTGAAGGTTTAAGTTCAAAGCATTCCTCTTGGATGGCAGCTGACAAAAAACTAGAGCCAATGAAGAAGATATAAGTTAACAGTTAAATTATTTATTTCATTTTTTACCAGAAGCATAATTAAAATTAAATGATAACTTGAACAACTATTGGTAATATTGAGGATAGGGTGAGAGAAAATTTAATATTAGGATAAACATGGCTGGGGAGCAAAATGTGGTTTTAAATTAACTTCCTTTCTTAATGTCGAAGCGAGGTACTTTTCTGTAAGACGGGTACCAGGTAAAACAGGCGATAACTCATTCAAACAAACGACATTCGAACTATTTATAATTCCCGTAACAAACCATTATAAGGTTGTTGTATAATACACTATCTGGCCAAAAGTATCCGGACACCCCTTAAAAAAGTGGTTCTGGCGAGTGACGCATTTTGATACGTAATTGAAAGCTATAAAAGTGTTGGTAGTGGTTTGTCAGATTGTATTTATGCGTTTGTGAGGCAATGAGTACGTCAAAGAGCTTAGTGAGTTTGATCGTGGCAGAATAGTGGAATGCCACCTTTGTGGGAAATCAGTTCGTGAGATTGCGGAGATTCTACAGAAGCCTAAATCCACTGTGAGTGATGTAATTGTGAAGTGGAAAAGTCGAGGCAGTGAAACGGCAGAAAAACGAACCGGTAGGCCAAAAACTCTTGGTGAACGCAGCCGCAGAACTCTGAAAAGGGTAGTGAAACAAAATCGCAAGTCCTCGTTGGTGGAAATTTCTCAGGAGTTCCAAAGTTCATCAGGCGTTAGTGTTAGCAGCAGGACTGTCCGTCGAGAGTTAAAAGACATGGGATTCCATGGTCCTGCAGCCGCTCACAAGACGAACATCACTCCACAGAATGCGAAGCATCGATTGCAATGGTGTAGAGCTCACCGTCATTGGACCGTGGACATGTGGAAAACTGTTCTTTGGAGTGATGAATCTCGCAATACAGTCTGGCAGTCGGATGGACGCTTCTGGGTTTGGCGGATGCCCGACGAACTTTTCTATAGTGACTGCATTGTGCCAACTGTTAAGTTTGGTGGTGGAAGCATAATGGTGTGGGGGTGTTTCTCGTGGTTTGGCCTGGGACCGTTAGTTCCTGTGGTTGGAAACATGAACTCTGAGATGTATGTGGACATTCTGGACAATGCTGCACTCCCAACTCGATGGCAATATTTCGGGGAAGGCCCATTTCTCTTCCAGCAGGATAACTGCTCCATTCACACATCAAGGCTTGCACAGACTTGGTTTGACGAAATGGGTGTTCAAAAATTGGACTGGCCTTCTCAGAGCCCCTATCTAAATCCCATAGAACACCTTTGGGACGAATTAGAGCGCAGATTACGTAGCCAGCCAAATCGACCATCTTCACTGCAAGCACTCACTTCAACTGTGATGGATGCCTGGAAGGAAATTCCTATGGCCACCTATCAAAAATTGGTGGAAAGTCTTCCCAAACGTGTGCAGGTTCTCATTGATGCAAAAGGGGGGACAAACATCATATGAATATGTACCTCAGGACGCTCTAAGTCCATATCACTGGGTGTCAAGATACTTTTGGCCAGATAATGTATAAACTGTAAAACAAACTGTAAACATTTAGGCTTGGCGATTCATTTACTGCGCCAACTGGTACCCTTCTAAACAACTTCGCCAACTGGTACTTTTCTAACGAAAAAGTACCTAGTAACCAAGTGTGCTATCTAACAAGAATTTCAAACTGTTGCCATTTCTGATACTTCTTGTTGTAATTTGCAGTCGAATTTTGTTATAATAATAAATAGTATATCCTGGGATATGAGTAAACTGCTTTGTACGTAAAAATTTTCAAAAATTTGGATAATGTAATGCAATGATGAAGGCAAATGTTTAAAGCGTAGCGTTACTTACAGTCGACAAAAAAAAAAAAAAAAAAAAAACTTTGATTAAACGAAAGGAACCTTAAATAAAAATTTAACAAATATATTTTTAAGAATGTGGTGTGCAATATGAACTTATTAAATTCAACTATCAAACTAAAAAGACATATTAGACAAAATTTACTTTTTGATTAATTATTGTAGAATTGCAAATAAAATTGGATTTTTATAGGACATACCGTCTTTAAAAGCGTTTCATTTCCACACCTGTATCTTTAGAACTGATTTCAGACAATTATAGTGACATACAGACAAAGTCTACATCTAAACTTCTCACTAATTAGTGCATGGTAGAAGCTATCAAAATAAAATAAAAACTTTCGAAAAACATTGAAGCCAAATATTTATTCAAAAATACTATAACCAATGACACAAAAGTAATAATTTCCTTTAATTATTAAGCTTCATTTTATGTTTTAATTTTTTTAAATCTTTAATAAAAACAATTTTTATACTAAAAAAATAGTTTCACGCAAACGATTTAGCTCAAGTACGGTGATTACATTGCCCTCACTATCTTTTAATGTTTCTTTAAATTAAAATTATTAATATAATGGCAGAATTACTGATTTGGAACTAAATTACATTTTAAAAAGTGTATGTCCGTCCCTGTATTTTTAGCTTAGATTAATTGCGTTTTTTATTTTTGCCTCCAATTCAGATTAAATCCTAAATCTGCTGCTTATTGAACATCTGGGAGAATTCGTTCTGTTTTCTGATTGAATATCCTCCTCCCCTCCTTCCTCTTTTATTGCTTTCCCCATGCGAGACCTGACCCAATTCACTGCCCTGTGGCATATTTTAGATGAAGAGGCATAAGCTCCAATTGGAGCACCGGTACCTCGTCAAAAATCTATATCCAAGTCAAGAATTACTGAAAATACTTTGAACTTACTTTTAATATTTGTTTTTCATTAAAATACCTGCGCATATTCAGGAGTTCCAATAAAATCATATTGGAATTACTAAATAGTATTTGGTATTTTATATACGATTGCTTCAAGAATTATGCCTGGATTCACCCTTATTTGGTAAAAAAAAACATACGTAAAAACTCGCATAAAACGCTTTGATTAGCTGAAAATTCTCTGCAGCAAATCGAAGTATATAATAAGCATCTTTACATACTTGTTCTTATTATCAGATACTGTTTATAGTAGGTATAGAAGATTTGATGGTTGTAGGTGTGAGCCGGTCAGAGCTTTGCTTTTGTACTTAAATTTTAATAAATTCAATAAGTTTTGGGAGGATTTTGTGTAAAGCGTTACGTAGTGTGTGTGTGTGTGTTTCATTACTTAAACGAATTACATTATAAATAAAATTCTTTTAAATGTCTTTATTTTTTGTAACTGGATCCCTGTAAAAAGGGTTTACGACTTATAGGTTGTTAATGAAACATTAGTTATTTAACAATTCAACTAGATTTAAAAAAAAAAAAAAAAATGCTTTTGCAAGACGTCATCCCTTCTGTTTTCGTGGGATATACGAGAAAGTATGAGGAATGAATCAGTCAGAACTTTTCCTTTACTGATATAGATTGTTTAATTTAATTTTGTATATTGATATGGATATTAATATAGATTGCTTCTTTTTGCACATATCCGTTTATTTCTGAATATTCAGGAAAGTGATTCTACCCATTCTTATTTTTTCATTTTCACCCAAGAATATTTTATTTTTTTGTATCTTGCTGTTATTTTGTTCCACTTTCACTTAGTTTAATTTCAATAGCTATGAATCTTTATCTGTTGTGACACTTTAAAAGCTCCAACTAATCTATCACACATAGTTTCTTCCCATACAAGTCAAGAAACATCTCTCAATTTTGTTCATGCTAACTGAACTCTTAGAAGTACAATTAAAAATAAGTTTCTAGATCTAAGTGTGAAAAAATATGTGAATGATTGATTAGTTTGGACCCATATGCAGTTATTGCATTATTTGAAACCAAATATCATTTTCGAGAAAAGCATAAATTGATGTAACAAGAAGAATATAAGGGCGATTCCACGGGAGACGATTTTTGACATAAATTTTTAAATCACAGTATTTGTTTCTTTTTATTATACCAATACAAAGAGAAAGATATAAATTTAATAATAAAAAAAAACTTTTAAGAACTTAAGTTATTATTTGAATTTTTTGGCGCGCTCAGAAATGGCGGCACCTGAAGACTTGATGCAAACCATTCATCGACACTTGATAATTTTTCCACGAAATCGCTACTACCGGTGGTTTGAGGTTATATTTCACTGATAAATATTGAAGTTATAACATTTGTTTATTAATAAAACTAAATATTTATTATTATTTTTCTAACAATATTAATTAAATAAGAAACCACTGTTGGTCAGTTGCACCCGCGATATAAAAGAAATGAAAGTTTGGTTTTCTTAAAGAAATAAATTGGTAATTTTTTGAAACTCTGTAGAAGTAAGAAGAAATAAAAGGAAAACTTGATTCAGTCGCAATAGAAGGTATGTTGTCATTTTAATTAAAATTAGCGTTGACTAAAATGAGTTGCACCCGCGATCAAAATATTAGAATCGCGGGTGTAACAGTTATGACTCTTGCGATTACATTGTTATTTGTTGTATATTTTTCATTTATTGAGTTTTTGATAACTTCATATCTTATTTTCTAATTTATAATTACTGATTCCTATTTAATAAGAGTTTATTGTTAATTTTTTACTTTTTTTGTGTAAATCAATGAATGGAAGTGTGAAAAGATTAGTGTGGACTGCTGTTAAAGCTCGGAAAGCAATTGTTAACAACGCTGAAGAATTTTATGATCTGGCTCGTCGCCTTTCTCCAAAAATTTCTTTTATATTTGTATCTACTTCACTACATTGAGACGTGTTGCACCCGCGATAATTTTACGTTGCACCCGCGACTGGATAAAAAGTGAATAATTTATAATATTTATTTCTTTTAATAATTTTATTTAAGTTAATAATTAGTTTGTTTTGTATTCTTTTAAAGAATGTAAAAATAATTTAATAAATATTCCATAAGTAACAGACTTTTTTCATTCTAGCATCATGACCTTTAATGGTGGGCCGATTTCGTTGCACCCGTGATAGCACTTTGAACCTCTCCTGAGTCTATTTATACATTTTATTAAATGTTTTTTATATTAATTTTTGTAAAACAGATTACAATGTAATCCTGTGACTAGTCATTTCTTTAAAAATAATTTTTATTTTCTTAGTAAGAAGCCTTGAGTGAGTCTAAATGTTGCACCCGCGAGTACGGAATCGCCCATAAGTACAGTTGAGGATAGATAGATTAAAGAGCAATGTATAGAACACTTACTACTGATATTTAATAAAGAAACGAATAAATGCACACACAACTATAAACAAATAGTTTCCCCATAGTTAAAATAAGTGACGACCATTTTAGAATCTAAAGATATTTGTCGTTTTCTCAGAAACTTTTCCACACTGATACTACTTCCAGTTCATAAAGTCTAAAGATAAAATTTAAAAAAAAAAAAAGTTTATTTTTCACTATGCCATAATGGTTATTTTACAAAATATTTGCCAAATATATTTTATCCTTGAATATTGGTTTTTGGAACAGATATTCAGGCCTGCTATGGATTGCGAGATATAGATTTGAAAATATATACGAATATATAGAATAAAAAAAAAAGGAAAACAAACAAAAAAAAATTTTGCTTAAAAAGTTTCTGTTTTTATAAATATGTATGATAGTTTAATTGTTATTCATAAGCTTATTTTTTATTTACATCAGTTATGGTCTAATTGTATTTTTAAAACTGTTTTGGATGAAACACATCATAACTTTTAATACTTAGGTTGGTTGTATTCAGATTATCTGGCGCCGTCAGCAACACGAGGGCTATAATGCGCCGAAACATTTCGTCATTTAACAAACCAACATACATTTACAAACACCCATGCCTAATACGGGACTCGAACCCGCAACCTCGCGGTCTAGAAGCCAGCACGCTAACCACTATACCGTTTGGTCGGCTTTTAATACTTAGGAAAATTAGAACATGAATGTGAGTTAAGGCTGATTCCATATTAAACGTCTTCAGAAGTTGATTAGGACCTTCAATTTTAAAATATTATACCTTCATTGCACAATGTAATTGGTAAAATAATTTTTTTTTTTAACTTATAAATAATTATGATACATATTTTATCAACCACGCTAATGAAAATTATTGTAATAGTGTATGATTTTTATTTTAATTTACGATATGATGCCCCTGCACTCCTATTACAAAAATATTTTTCACAAACGAAATAACCCTAAAATATTTATTTATCATAGCTATTTGAAAAATATTAGGTAAATTATCTCATTATTATTAATATAGTATTTCAGAAAGGTATTTTTTTATGACGACAAAAAAAAAAAAAAAAAAAAAAAAAAAGGATTTACCATTTTAAATTTTATAAAAATAGTATATGATTTTTGTTTTATATTTGGGTTACGTAACCACCCAATTAAAATAAATGTTTTTTAGAAAAAATCTCCAAATATTCATTATACATATTTGGAAATCATTGACTTATTTCATTATTATCAAGATATTATTCCAGAAAAATTATTTTTATCACAACATCAAAACAAAAATATTGTACCTATTACAATCATTACTAACAAAAAACGCTATAAGCTTACATTGAATTTATTACTCCAACTGAATCCCAAAACAATAACCTGACAAAAAGTACATTCAATATGAGATATGTCTGGCTCTAATGAAGACTTGGCGCCGGCCATTCCCTCCCCCAATGAGCCTGTCCGGATATCATAGTGTGATAGTAATAGGCTTCCTAGTCTATAGCACGTCAATATTGGGAACGGGATTCCTTAGGTGAGGGTGTTAAGAGTCCAAGGAATGCCCTTTTCTTGCGCTATGTAAGAGTGTTTGGTGGTATTGCGAACCAGAAAGAATGCCAATTAATGTGTTGTTTTTATGTAGACATTTCTTGTAAGATTGGCTAAAAATAAAAAAAGATTGTTGATCGGTAATTAATTATGATATTGTTTACTGTTTCGTAGATACGATTATTTAACCTTTTCTTTTGAATTTTTGAAATTACGAAGTTAATTCATTAAAGAAAGCCTTGAACCACCTCGCACAATTTAAAAAATTGTGTGGATAAAAAAATATTTAGTAGTTAATTAATTCTGGTATTGTTTGCTGTTTCGTAGATACAAAATTAATTGGAAATATCTTTTGAATTTTGAAAATTATAAAGATAATTTTTTAAAGAAAGCTTTAAACTACCACACACAATTTTGAAAATGTGTGGAGTGACATTTTTTGTCTAGTTGTATCAATACCAGAGTTGTGCTAATAAGAAGAGAATACGTACTGCTTGGGATATTTGAAAATTTGGAAAAATTAATAAAATGTGCGTTTATTGTAAACAATGAATTGTGTTATGTTATTGAATATTTTTTAATCAAAAAATATTTTGCTGAAATTGTTGAAAACTTATTTGGTAAATAAACTAATTATGGTGAAAATAAATGTAATTTTGTGATTGTAACACTATACGGGAGGTCCCAAAAAGATTTAACAGGGTAAATTTCTTTTTGTTTTAAAGATAGGTTATTTTAAATAACAAATCACCCAAAATAAGGTAATGAGGCAGACATTTTTTAAATTATTTTCAAGGAGAATTCAGGTTAGAAGCTACTGAATTTTATTTCTAAACGATGTCTATAAAATAATAATGTAATTAAAAAAATGTATACAGAATTACACCATTTTCCAAAACTTCAATCACTTGAAAAGTGTGTGTGGATTAGGTACTTCAGCATTTCTTCATCAGTAATGGTGTAAGTACCATCCTGCTTTTGTAGTTGTTCCAGCCTGGACATTTTGTCTATTGACAAAACTGTATGCAGCCTGGATGTACTTCACACACACTCACTTCACTGCAGTAGGAGTGCCACGTTTCTTTTTTCTAGATTTCTTGATAAGTCGTTTATATTCTGTGAGAAATATTTTATACTTTTTCCAGTCTTTATTTAAGCCAGACTTCTTCACTTTGTTGAATAAACGTTTACTCTTTTCCTGTGCTTCTCCAAGAGAGAGTTCCACCATAGTACAGCTTTGTGTTTCTCACCCTCTTTAATAGGGAAGCTGGTCTCAAAAGATGAGACCAGTGTCCTCTGTAGAAAGTTATTGGCCGCATCTAGTTTCTTCAGTATTGTGGATGCAAGAGGGAAAGCCTAGGATCCCCAGTGTTAGTTCCTCCTTGAATATATTCCAGTCAGGTCTCCTAGGATTTCGAAAAGATAAGGAAGTGTTATTTTCCTCCTCTGTAACTCTACAGGGAATGTAGTTATGATCTGAGAGTGAGGAGATAAAAAAAAAAAAAAAAAAAAAAACGAAATAAATATAAAGTTCAATTTTAAAAAGATTATAATTTGGTTAGTTTTTTTAAAAAAAAGTATGCTTTTTTTTTTTTTTTTTTTTTTTTTTTTTTTTTTTTTTGCTTTTTTTTTTGGCTTCAGTATGATTGACCTAGAGAAATTTTTTGTTATTGATCTTTACCCCCCTCATGGGTTGGGGCAACAGTAACTGCATTAACATAATTTGTTATTGATTTCTTTCCCTATTTTGAAACTTTTTTCAATAGCATCGGAGCCCTATCTCTAATATAAATGAAATTAAGTAACAGCATTGTTTGTAGCTCTCTGACAATGAATTATAATATGTCAATTATAATAATTTATTATCTACGAAGAAAATACATTACTTACTTATTATAATTACTGTATTATTGCATATCATAGTTACTATATTATTATATGAATAATTTTAATTTATAAGTACCATTCGTCTCCACTTAAAAACAGGTCACTATCCAGCTAAAGTGCAAGGGATATGCATTTTTATTGTTTATTATCACATATTTACTTGACTATGCGTTGCAAAAACTATATTTATCTAATAGTTAGTAAATGTAAAATAGTGATTCTTAGAATGTAAATGTTAAAATTAATTTAATATAAAAGGGATTACTGATATTTTCTGACCAGGATTTATAAGTTGAAAAATAAGGCTTTATTAGTTGAATAGTAAAAGACTTATACTTTATATGTTGTAGAAAAATACATTTAATAAGTGCTAAAATAGGAAAATATTTATCGTAATATACAATTGAGAATGCACTGGAATAACAAACACTTGTTAACAGGAATAACATAACTATTTAATGATAAAAATATTGAGTTTCTTTTTGTCTAACTTGCAACTCCTTCAGAACAAAAGACAACTTAATTCAAAACATAAGAAAATACTTGCAATCATTCTTTTCACTTTACTTAATTTTATTTAGTTGTAATTTTTACTACATCCAAAGTTCTTTGCTTTCTTTAAGAAAGTTAAGATTAACGACTCTACATCAGGAAAAGTTCTTTATCTTTTTATGACATTTTTAAATTGCGATGGGCGTAATTAATTTAATTACATTTTATTTCTAAAAGCTGAATCCCAAAAGAGGAATTTCATTTGTATCGCTTTGAATAAATGTACTCTGAAATGCTGTTCCAATTCTTCTGAAAGCTCAATTTATTAATTTTACGGTGACTTTAAAATGTAATTAAAAGTATCTCATGCACACTCAAACATAAATTACTAAAGCGGAATTTAACTTTCATCATCAAAATTTGGAAACGTAATGTATCGATCTAAATGATGAATAGTTAACTCTTTCATTGAAATGATGCATCTTGAACTTGAGCAAAACACCTCAATATTAATCACTGTATTGATCACCGGTCTTCCAGGAATACCTAGAATTAATGTGAAAAGTAGTTGTTAATATTAAAGGAATCTTATGTTGTAGGAGCGAGAAGTATATTTTGACCATAGTCAGTGTTTCTCATGTAGTCATAAATTAAATTATATATTGGTGAACATTTATGGGTTTGTTATTGTAACACAACGTTATTTAAATGAAAATTGAAAGGTTATTATCACACACATACTGTATATTAATATATTACACTTAAGTATTTAAACCCTAATTCATTACTTGAGACCTGATTACTTCAGAGAGATGGTGGAAGTTGCATCAATGGTTTAATTTGTAAAATAATTGAAATCCAGTAGAAATACCTACAAACAGGTTAGATTGCAATTGAACATATAACATAGAACGCATTTTATTTCAGTAATAAATTTTGCCAGGACTTTTTAAGGAAGTTACTATCAGAAAAAGACTTTTTGAGAAAATAGTTTCTAAGTAATACATCAATCAGTCAAATCAATTTTAATATTTAGTAATATCAATATACTTGAAAACAAAATAAAAATATCTATAATAGTTTTTGAAAAATGCTCCTAATAACTTCACTGATTTTCCCCGTTTGTATCGTTCTTATCTTTTCTAATATAATAGTTAAATATTTACACATTAAATAAAAACAAAGATGTTGATATATAAGTAATCATATAAATTGACTATCCGATGTATAACTTCATAAATTATCAGTTTACATCAGTAAAAAATTAAAGCTGAAATTTTTTATGAGTATGTTTAAAACAGTTTTCTATAACAAAAGCTTGGTACACATAAAAATATAAAATCAATATATAAATCATGGATTCTAAAATAATGTAACCATGGACAACATAAATTTCATATATTTATCAAATTTATAAAAGTTCACTGGAATGTGAATAATGCATTATCAGTCTTTAAATATTTACTAAATGTAGTATTTTAGCTTTTGAATTTGTCTTGAAACTCAATAATTGGTTTCAGTTCCAAGCAAGATTTTTACTCATTATTTTTTTGGCTTTGATTTGTTCTTAATAAAATTTACTGAAAATTGTCGGATAATATTGGTATTATATCCTCCCACCTAAATAATTTTTCGTATCTAACTCCAAAATCTGTGATAACCAAATAATCCAACCGACGTTAAGGCAGGTTGTCATAAACATATGAATAGATAATTAATTTTTTTATTACTTCCTAATCATCATTATCTCCAAACTGCTGAAAAATAGAGCTAAGTGTTACACATTAAAATTAAGATAAGAAAAAGAAAAGTAACAGTAAACCCTGTTTCTTCTTTTTATTATTATTATTATTTTAAACTGTACTAATCTAATGAGGAGCTCATACAAAAACTCCGTTCCATATCCATAGTAAACATTCCGAGACAAAACTACGGCTGTAGGTACGTGCATTTTGTCAAATTAAATGTCTTTGTTATAGATGCTAAGGTCAATGTTGTAGAGAAAATAAAATTTGCATCCAGTGCACTCACTATCACCAGATCTGGAATGATTGAATAATGGTAAGTCATACATAAAAGTCAAGTCATATATAAAACTACTTAAAAATAAATACAATGAAAGATCGCTTGCAACTTCTGTTTTAATTTTGTATAGAAACTCGTGTCACCAAGACCATCCGATCATTTTCCTCTCTTAGTTTCTGTGGTGAAGTGGCCTTGAATTGTTTTAACCTAAGACACTTCAACTACTGTTTGATTATTAATGAAATTGTAATGATTTATAGTTTAGGCACTGGTGGCGTATGACTCACAATTTTACAGTAGAAGGCTCATTAGGCCCTGCTGTCTTTAGTTTAGTGTAACACCAGCTGTCGTAAGGGAGTGAAAGAAATCTGGGGGTCTGGGGGGTTTTGCCGGTGCTGTGTTGGCGAGAACGGATGCTGGTGGGGTCAGTTTCAGGGCTGAATGTCTTACAAGATGAGTTTACGTGACAGAGTTCAGAGAGTTGAACTTTACAAACAAACCCATAGTCGACTGGCCAAGCAAAAGGGTTCGGCCCTTAACGCTTTTTGGGCATAGGTATTTGTCTAACGGAGAACGTAATACTGGAAAGAAGCAGAAACCACACCAATCAGCAGACAACCAAGTTTTTAAAAACTGGTGCAACTCAGAAAAATGACTATTTTTCCAATGCTCTCTCCGCAGTTACCACTTTACAAAACAAATAGTTTCGGGTTCGTGGAAACGCAGTTCTCTCTCTTGGCCAGAGTGAATCCCTGGGTTTGAGCCCTAGTGATGTCTAGCAGACTAGCTGTGAAAAGGGTCGAGTTCCTTTTGGTATTCGTTGATGCAAACACAGATAAATCAAAAGGGAGAAATTAAAAGTATACTATGTATGTCGCGGTGAAATTTAATATTGAGGACAGACCAGATAAAAGTGTAGATAAGTTTCTTACTATGAGAAGTGTCGAATCTTACCTTGTCGTAAAACTTAGTTTTAGTCTCGGTGGATTTATAAGGTAGAATTAATAATTAATTCGTTTCCCAAGTTGGAGACTTATGTCGGGTCTATGTTAAAAGGAAAAGATGTTTCAAATTTAATTGCGGTCTTAGTTATGGTTGTTTAATGAGTCTCCCCATCATAAGTGCCATCCAGTTATGCTCCATACCATCAGCAGATTGCGGACGGGGCACATGAGAGGTATGAAGTTCATGCCTGACGGCTTCAGAACTTATGCAGAATGCAGGCACTGCCCAGGAGTTCAGCTGGATCCGAGGCATCTCTTCAGTTGCATCTCTGTTGCCTCGACCCTCTTCAGCATCGATCTCAACTGCTGCCATGACACCCTTTATACCGATAAAGTCGAAGATGTGGCCAGGGCTGTGCTCAATGCCTTTGGTCCCATTTGACTTGTCCTATCACCTTTTTTCTGCACTTGTCACACGACAACAACAACAGTTATGCTCCATTGCGTATTGTCACTATCTTAGTTTTGATCTAAATGTAAGGGCCTGTCACATATGATAACCCCCCCCCCTCCCAAAAAAAAAAAAAGGCTATTATTTTTACTTAGAAAACGGTATTTTCCTTTGGTAACAACTTATTGGTTATTGGGATTGGTCAATTGGTTATTGGGATTGGTCAACATGCTTTTTAAAGGTTAGGTACAGAGTGATATTGTTGCAGTTTCCTCACACTCAAGTAAATAAACAATTATTTTTCTCTTGATAATTTCAGTTGTATTTACATGTCTTAAAGTGTCTTAATGTTATATCAGTAAAACCGCATGGTTCACCCGTGTTTAGGCGTGACCATCGATATTGTAGAAGGTCAACCAACTCCGCCATGTTTTACCTTCTATGTCATCAGTGGTGGATACAAATTATGGGAGCGCGAGATAAACATTGTATGAAAGTGGATACATTGATCTTCATATTCTGCTTTTACTAGTCATTCGATGGTTATTATGGACGATTTATAAGTTTAATATTTGGTGAAAATTTTACAAAATGCCGAGTTCTTGTTCCGTTCTCAAGTGCAACGAGAACTCTAGAACTGGTCCTAAGGTTTATGTGTTCAAATTCCCTTCCAATGACAGTGTTAGAAAAAAAAGGTGCCGTGCGATACATCAAAACAATTTTGTCTCTACAAAATACCTCAAGGCGAGTGTAACTTTTTTATAAAATCTTTACTATGTTTTAAATGTTAGTGTATAATTTTTTGAGAAGTTGCTATTTAAGTGCTGAAAAGAAATGCTAACTATTTACGATAGTGATAACTTTTCTTCGGCTTCAATCTTTTAGATATTATTATTTTTCAAATGAAAGTTAGAAAACAATCTTTGGTAAAAATTCCAAGTGCGGCAAGAATTCTGTGCCAAAGTGATTTTCGCCAACAATAATTTTTTTTTAATAAAAAGTGACCTAGTACCTATTGTTCTTAATCGTAAATAAATTCGTAAATAATCCAGGATGATGTTGTGTGTTGTATGGGTTCAACGGTACCAAACACGTAAAAATGAAACATATATTTATTATTGGGTAACACCGTAAAGAACGGAGCGCCTAGACGCGCGTCCGATCTATTTTAATTACGTATACAGAGAGAAAGTTACATGGGAGGGTAAGGGTTTTTATCTTCTTCCTACGCATGCGCGCAGGCAGCAGAACGCTTATTCGTAATTCCCAACATACTCCCACCTTTGGAGTTTTTTTTTTTCAAATATAAAACTACAAATTACGCATGATACAAACTTAAATCAGATATTAATACAGTAAACCAATATAGAATTTATAGACAAAACATTCTTAACTACAATTAAGATATTAATATAAGAAACACAGATACACTTTACAGACGGCAGGGTGGTTTAGAAATTCGGCCACTTCTAGTTTTCAAAATGTTGTTACTAAATAATGGTTCATTGTTATCATGAATAGGACTGTCCAGTTCTAGTCTATATAGTCTTTGGACGGGCCTCAACAGTTCAGTAGATTCTGTTTTGATTCGAGCAAGCCTCGTATGGCCGTCTTTGCCTGGCATTAATTGCAACACTCTAGCCAAATTCCAATAGATACGTTTTCTATTCGTATCTTCTAATAAAACAATATCACAGACAGAAATTGGGTTTTTAATTTGTTTTTTAAGAGATTGTTGACACAACTGTCCTAAATACTCGGATTGAAATCTCGATCGAAGTAATTCACGTATTTTTTGTAGATGTTTTGAACGCTTACTTAATTGAGCGTGATCTACTTCATCAATGTCTGGGACACCTGACGTTGTTAATTCATGCAAAAACATGGATGGCGTCAAAGGAGAAACTGTGTCAATATCTTCGGACACATAAGTTAGAGTATCTGGTGTTTATAACTCGCTCACAATCACACAAAATAGTAAGCAACTCTTCATAATTAAGTGATGCACGTCCCAATATTTTACTTAATATTTGCTTAATCATTCGGACAAGTCGCTCCCACCATCCGCCCCACCAAGCAGCGGAAGGAGGGTTAAACTTCCATTGAATTTTATGCTCTATGGCTTGTGAACTAACATGATTCCAATCAATGGCGTTCAAAACTCTACTAGCACCTAAAAAATTCGAACCGTTATCGGAATATACTATTTTTGGACGGCCACGACGAGCGATGAAACGTCTTAGTGATTGTAGGAATGCCTCAGTAGACAAAAGAGTAACCAACTCAAAATGAATCGTGCGATATACTGCACAGGTGTATAAAACAATATATGCCTTTTGTCCGCCTTTAAGGTAAAGAGGACCAGCCAAGTCGATTCCCACAATTTCAAAAATTGCTGTGTCGCGCACTCTGTCCACAGGTAAAACTCCAGGTTGAGCCTCACCTCGGTCACTTGTAAAACGCTGACACTTAACACATTTTTTGATACATTTAAAGCTTCCAGTGCTCGTAACTGAGTTTGCAATTTATCGTATAAAGTAGAAATTTCCGTATTAGTTGTCTTATTCATCACAAGCGCCAGAATATCTCGTATGAACACCTGAATCAAAACTTTGTCTTGCCCGAACCTTTCTTTTAAATAAGTAACTGCATGTTCGTAATTCTCTCCACTCCTAGGGAAACTGGATACGATTTCTCGCGGTTTGGAGTGCTCTTTTGTAGATTGTAGAAGAAGTTGCAGCTTGTATGCGGGATCAATCTGCGGATTTTCATGGACCTTTTTAAATTGCGCCCAGAATGTGATCCACTTCCTGGGGTCGCCATCAAACTTAGTTATTTCGAACTCCGGCAGCCGTTGTAGATGTGACGTAGGGGGTGGTCTGCTGGGGTCATTAGAAGGGAATTCGCTGGTCGTGGACAAGGTGGCCTGCTGGTTAACTTGCTGGAGAAGTAATTTCATTTTTGTTCTGGCCGTAGACAGCTTTTCTCGGTACTCCTCTATGGCATCGTACTCTGTCTCGAATTGCACTTGATCCACTCCAGTGGTCTGCATCTCTGCTAAAACCGCTTCATCTGCTAGCCATTTCCTGTTCAGCTCTTTCCAATAGCACGTCCATGGAAATCTCCAGTTGCACTAGATCCGGTGGTTCGGTCACTAAAAGACCATCAAACTTGGTCAGAGCACGAGTAAAAGATCCTCTACTCGCCGCTCTTCTCTGCGTCATTCTCTGCTTCAGATTTTCATGAGACATGATGATCACAGCGTAATTCAATCCAATTAACCGTATCACCGACACGTAATTGTCAACCGGTTATGCAATCTAGTTCTACGCACATAAATATTCGTAATCCATAAATTCGTAAACAACAGTTCGTAAGTGCGTAAAATATTTTCGTAATAGTCTTTGTCTACCCAATTCGTAGCAGGTACCTATATTCGTAGTAAACGTACTAACGTCATCCCGGCAGGGATGCCAAATGTTCTTAATCGTAAATAAATTCGTGAATAATCCAGGATGATGTTGTGTGTCGTATGGGTTCAACGGTACCAAACACGTAAAAATGAAACATATATTTATTATTGGGTAACACCGTAAAGAACGGAGCGCCTAGACGCGCGTCCGATCTATTTTAATTACGTATACAGAGAGAAAGTTACATGGGAGGGGAAGGGTTTTTATCTGCTTCCCACGCATGCGCGCAGGCAGCAGAACACTTATTCGTAATTCCCAACACCTATGGTTGACAAAATTTGACCTGTTTTTTTTTAAAACAATTCTTGGCGCAGAATCGGTACCGTACTCTGAAGATTTACCTAATCTTTACTAGCCTTTCAAAGTAACCAACAAAAAATAAAAATTAAAAGTGGACACTTTTTCTTATTTCAATGTATTGTTTTGTTAGAAATTTGATAGAGATGTTTACAAATTTTTGTGCTCTTATTAAGGTATGCGAGTTACCTTTTCATCCAAATGATTTTGTATTTTCAAAAGAGGCACTTGATAAGAAGAATGGATAAGATTAGTTTTGTTAAGGTTACAGCTTGTCCTGGCAAACATTGTGAATTAAAAAAAAAAAAAAGTATGTACTATATATATTTCCTCCAAATGTAGGTTTTCTATGAGATTATTAGCCTTGAATTTAGTTGTGTTATTAAGCTGTTATATTATTTGTATTTTGTTCATTGTGTATATTCGTTGTGTTTTATCAATTGTATGTATCAATGTTTTGAATTAATATTTTTTTTGTTTCCTTTCTCATTCCAAACGTTTAGAAATATTTTAAAATTACCTTTGAAAAAAAAAAAAAGTCTCATAAACGAACAGAAATTTTACTTGATCGTACTTATAAGGGAATGGATGAAGTTTATATTATCAAGTTATATACAAAATTAGTGTTTTAAGATGTAGGGAAAATCTTATTTTTTACATTGTCAAAGAAATAATATTATCGAATTGTATCCCTAACCTGTGGTGTCATATTGATAGTTGGATGGCCTTCTATAATATCGGAGGTCATGGTTTAGGACCTTGCCCTTTTACACCAGTAAAACCTGGCGCTTGCAAATTTAAGAAAGATAACAAGCACTAGCAGCAAAAAATATACACCATGATCAGAGGTCAATTAAAATTATAATAAATTTTCTTTAAATCTAAGGGCAGAGGGTGCGAGCGACATTGACATTAAGACAATTCAACAGTTTCTTAAAGTTGGTCATATAGACATGTATTTACTGCATTTTTTATGTTATGTGTAGAGTAACTTTCATTTATTTTAGCTGAAGTTTTTGTTATTTTTTAAAAGTTTCACATTTTCTAAGAAGGAATTTAAATTTAGGATATAAAGATGTGTAATAAATTCTAAAAGAAAAAAGGAAGTAAAAAAAAGAGAACATTCGTTCTTAGTAATTTCTGTAATAAACTCTTACTCTTAATGCATGTGATTCCTAAGAGATTTCAACAAAATGACATCATAAATATCAAACCTTATGAAAATAACGTTTCGCATTTGAACGCCCATTCATGTCTCTCGAGGCTAGCTTACTAATCAATTTATCACATGTTTATTCTTAACAAATCCACATTCAAACACACTATCACCAATTCTCAAACTTCAGAATGAAGTGTTCCGCTCAACAGCTGATCCCTCAAGATAATTGTATTAAGACCTTTTGTTGCTTTAAATGAACAATGGGAATGAGGGACCCTTTGTGATACACTTTCAATAGATCTCGAATGAACTATCGAAAGATGATAAAAGCTTTGAATATTAATAAATTACTCCTGCATAGTCAATGCTTGCCATTTGCGGCAGTTGGCTTTAGTATGAATTGATTTAAATGATGAATATTTTAATATGTTCAAAAATCATTTAATTTAAGTGTTATCATATATTTAAATATTCGATTATATAAATTTGGATAAATATAATTGGATAAATTAGATCTACGATGCAGTTTTTGAAGAAATGTATATAAAGTTTTTTTTTTATCTTTTATAACATAAAGGCACTGAAGGTGTCTCATACAAATCAGCAAATCTTTACCTGTCAATTATCAGAAGGAAACTGTCTGGATTTTATTTTATATTAAATAAAAGATGCATTACTTTTTAGTTTTCTTTATCACTCAAAATGGTTCAATAAAAATCAGTTGAATATATTTTTTTTTTTGCTTTAAGCTAACTGAATTTGATAATGTTTTAACTGAGTGAAAAACTTACATTCTAGAATTATCAATAGGGCTAATATGAGGTTTGATTAATAAAAAATAGAATTATAATGTTTTTCATTATAATAATACAATATATCGTTGTTTTATCTAATACAACAGTAAAGACTTAGAAGTAGCTTTATAGTTGTCAAACACATTTAAATTTACCCTGGCTGTCATATTTAAATTGAAATTTTATGATGAAGACTCATTATCCATAAAATCTTTCTGGCTAAGATTCAGAACAAATTTATCCAATTATTAGGTATATTGATCAAAATTGAAAATTTAAATATGTATTATGATACTAACTGAAGATATAAATTAGGTTTACTATACTTTCGACAAAGTGATTGGCTATTTGCACAATGTTTTTAATGCATTATAAAGAAAACACAAGTTAGCACCTGTATAGCATTATTCATGTTAAAATACGATTTATGTATCTGTCAATGAATATTCTCGATAAAGTAATTATATTTTATTAGCAAGCACAAATTTATTAAGATACGACATATGTAATCAAGAGACGTTAAAATATATTGTTTTTATGATATAAAAATATATACAATATTTACAGATTAATTCCATTCATTTAATTAAGTTGTTAATAAAGTTGAAATCAGAATCCAAGAGATTTATCTTATTTCCTGAGTAAGTTGATAAATACTTCAACTTAAAACTAATTCATAAGTGAATTTATATTTTTAAATACTTTTCAAAAAATTATTTCATTTGCATGGCATTAATTTTTTTAAAGTAATAATTTAAATGATCTAAGTATATGATGTTTTCTTACAGCTATTTATATAAAAGCTTATTACATTATTAAATATTTCGTTATCACATAACGTTAACTTAAAACTTGTTTTTCAAACAAATCAGTCTAAGAAAGCAAAGTAATTGGTAGCTTAAATAAATAGTTTAAAGTTTAAAATGCATTTTAGTAGACGGGAAGATTTTTTAAGTTTGTTTTGCGAAACTTTAAACAAAACAAGCGATAGAGTTATCATTTTTCGGATTACAAACTAAAAAAACACTCCAATATGGTTATGTTCATAAAAACAGAATTTTGTTTTTACTGACTTTAAATTTCTGTAGTTTATTTACGTAAAGAAAACAATTGCACTGATAGGACTTTTATCAAATCAAGCAATGGTCTTAAAAAGAATAAAGCATTATCTAGTCAAGTTATTATAAATTGTTTGGTTTTCATATTTGAAATGAAATACAAATTTCATTGTATATTTGGTTGAGTAAAAAGAGATTTTTTCAAATATTTAATAAATTTGGTGTATATTTATAAATAATTCTCAAACCGTGTTATTTTAAAAAGCTCACTTGTTTTACATTCGAATTTGGTCTCAAAATTGCTTGACATAATTTTTCTAAATTTCTAGATCTATAGTTTAATAAATATAAACGCACTTCTGTGCCTCTTTTTAAAAAAGTTTGAACTATGCTTTCTTATAAATTTAAACCTTAAGGGAATATAAATTCGACAAAATTTGTACTTTGTTTTTATAATATTATAAAAAAAGTTGATAGTAAAACTTTTTGATAATATTTATAATAAAAATAATATTGAATTAAATCACAAGTTAAACTCTATTTGAATGACAAACTTGGGGGTACCTTTTTTAATTACAAATTTTAATATTGAATAATTGACAGCATCATGACACTCGCTTTTAAATCATTCTATTCTAAACTTGAAAATCCTTTTTCTTATTTTTCTTGGTGGTAATATTTTCCTCATCGTTTGAAGATTGCATCGATCTAACTCTAGAAATGTATGTTATAATTTCGTGAAAATTTTTACTTATATTTTTTAAATTTGCCTTTACAATCATTGATACATAATTTTTTAGAAATTCTAGAATATTTAAAAAAAAAAAATATTGAAATATCATTTAAAATTTTGGAGTTAACTTTAAAAAAAGTTAAATGCTGATAAAAAAAATTAAAAATACAAATTATTTTATGAATCTTTGTGATAAATTTAGTATTCAAAATTGTAAATTGGATAATATGTTTTAGAACTACATAAAAAGTAGAAATAGTCAAGAACTAACGCAAATTTAAATTTTTCAAAAAACACTTAATAAAGCACTGTTTTAGTAAGAAATCAAATCAAATATGTGAATCAAATCGCAATAATTAAAATACACTTACGAAAAAAAAATATGTTTACAAAGATGGGGGAAAACAATAATACATTTTCGTAAATTATAAGATGATGTCATATTGGAGTCATTAGAAAAATGTTTAAATCTAAAATAAATAAATAAATAAATAAATAAATAAATAAATAAATAAATAAATAAATAAATAAATAAATAAATAAATAAATAAATAAATAAATAAATAAATAAATAAATAAATAAATAAATAAATAAATAAATAAATAAATAAATAAATAAATAAATAAATAAATAAATAAATAAATAAATAAATAAATAAATAAATAAATAAATAAATAAATAAATAAATAAATAAATAAATAAATAAATAAATAAATAAATAAATAAATAAATAAATAAATAAATAAATAAATAAATAAATAAAACCAACATTATCCGGGTATGTGACCACTCCACATCCTCATACAAAGTTTGCAGTCTGTGAGCATGCTTTCATGCGGTGATCAACCACCTTAGAGTCAAGTAATCGCCATTTCTAATTTAGAACAGTTTGCAACTCTGTTAGAGTAGCTGGGGTTGGGAAGCGCATAGCATCACTGCCGGGAGGCAACCAAAGATTTTCATTTAGTTTAAGGTCGGGCAAGTACATAGTCCAAATCATACGCGCAATTCCCTCACTCTCCAGGTAGTCGTCGACGATGCCAACTCTATATAAACATCCATTAAAACTAAAGAACTAACTGCGGCAGCGTACTGTCTCAAAGTGGATTCTAGGACTTCATCCCGATACCATATTTCCGTTGTTGATCCCTGTCTATAAATGCATAGGTCTCGGTGCGATATCAAAACGAAATCCCGACTCATGCAATGAAACTTCAATTTCGGAAGTTCGATAATCTTCTGAGGCCGATTGCACGTGCCTTGTTCTCCTCAAATATTTATACGTGTGTCATCTGATTATAGGGTAAATCTTGACTTATCCGTGAACATAATGACACAGCTCAATTCATATGTTGCCGACGCCAATTTAATCATGCCCCTCTGGATTGCATGGTTAGAGGAACACAAACTAGTGGCACCCAAGAGAACAATCTATTCATATGTAGCTTTTGGCGCACAGTAGTTGCAGATATCATCTTACCGATGGACACTGCAACCATAGATGTCCCACGTGCGGATATCTCTCTTCGATTTTACTTCGCTACAACCGCAGTATATTGATCTTTTGCGAAAGTCGGAACCCTTGAGCGGCCGGTCACAGATTTTCTGACAATTTTTTAACTTGTTTGTAATTGTTTCCATAATCGTGAATTAATGAAATGATGAACTCCGAAAAAAGAGCAATATCAGTAATTGATTGTCCTGTTTCAAAGCGTCTCACAGATCCCAGCGTTCACTATTTGTAATTCATCTTCTGGAAGCCACAGAAATACGTATGTCTTGAAAACTAATCGTAAGAAAATTCTAAACACTTTTTTTTAGGACTTGCATGCAGCCCTTTTTACCCCTCAAAATGCTGGCTTGTTATACAACTGCTTTTTTGGTGTGCATATTTCCAGAGACGAAACGGTGATTGGCTGTTACATAACACATTTGCATACTTCCATCTACCTTTGGGGCAATTTCAACTTCTCAAATGCAGATTAGCTTGTGGAAAATAACATCTTCCACTCCACTTTTGGCAGTGAATGTATTTCTGAAAATACAATTGATGATATAGGTAAACATAATTTATCCCTCTTTTTCAAATATTTTAGTTTACTAAACAAATGTAATTTATTGTTGAATTCACAATAAAAAGTTTTCAAATTTTCAAATATCCTTACATTCAAAATTTTATGTGGTAGTCAATGCATATATAATAACTAAATCCAAAAGGCCTTTAAAATTTTTTTATGAATTGCAATATAGAGTACGTTTTATTAAATTTGTTATTTTGGTTTAATGCATTCTTTTGATGAAACATTTGATAGCAATACAATAACACTAAACAGATTTAAGGAAACTGTGCCAATTTTCAAAACTAGTTTTTCGTAACCTAACTAACCACAGTGAAAATAAAATTTAAAACACGAAATAATGATCAGATGCTATCGAGACTTTTATTATTGTACAAAATATTTTTTCTTTAAACATTGCACAAACAATAAATATTCTCTAAAAAGTTATCGAATATATATATATATATATTATTTCTTTTTATTTATTATAAAATTTGAAGTTAAAAAGTTTCATATACATATCTAACTTTTCTAGTAAATCAAATGGTGCTATACAAGTTAAACATAATATCATTAAATTCAAATGCAATTTAAATGAATAATTAACAATTAGCAATCAAGTTTTATTCAAAAGCAAA
Source organism: Linyphia triangularis (assembly GCA_963978545.1). Lineage (NCBI taxonomy): Eukaryota > Metazoa > Arthropoda > Arachnida > Araneae > Linyphiidae > Linyphia > Linyphia triangularis. Next base: position 49,477,520 of record OZ021731.1, on the reverse strand, counting down.
GTCTCCTCCAGTTTAAATGACGTTTTCTGCAGTTAAACGCTTCATTCTGAGTTCATTTCGCAGGCAACTAAGAAGAAAAAGAAGGCAAATCCCTCAACAACTGAGGCTGCTTCCATCGCAGCTAATTTTCTTCTTACGTGGATCAATGATTTTCTTTTGCTTTCATCACAAACACGGTTTTTCTCTTTCGTATATTTAAATTGAATTTCTCACTAACGGCATCGGCTGTTGCTTCTAGGCGGGCGAGGGTGTAAATTAATTAGGAAGAAAGCAAGTTTGGGAATTTCCTTCTCACTCATGGATTCGAATTAAACTTCCATCCTGGTTCTTTTCATTACATATCCTTTATTACGCATAAACACAAACAGGAAGAAAATTGGTTTTGATATGGGAAAGAGGTGGGGGATATTTCACTTGGAAATCTATTTGGTAGTAAACTGAATATTTTGAGTTTGACGAAAGAAGTGAAGTTTAACGATGGGGCGAATATTTTTATGAATTGTAAGACATCGGTTTATTGCTTTGTTTTACTTCAATTTATCCGTAAAATGTTAAAATTGTTTTGGGGTTTATTAATTAATTCATTTCAAATATAGTTTTATTGCATTTTACATACATTTTTTAAGGATTATTACAAGTAATAAAAGGAAGCTAGTTTTTATTTGAGAACATAATTTTTAACACAAAATGAGCACTAACTTTTCAGTTGTGCTTTATCAATTTGGTTTTAATGTATAAATATAGCAAAATATATAACTTAGTCATTTAATAAATTTCTATACAGTAGTTCGAAAAGTAAAATAATAAATTCAAGAAACTATTTATTAAGATATGTGTAGTTACCTTATATTTAAAAAAATACTATATGCAATTTTGGATGATGAAAATTCAATTATATTATCATATTTGTTTAACTAAATACTCAGATTCAATAATTCCAATGCTTGTGTTTAGGAATAAGTTTTAAAATTAAAAATACAAATATTTATATACCTTTATGTATTTTCTATTTTTTAAATGATAAGATACTTTTTTTAATGTATAGCGGTGATTGATATGAACAAACTGTACCTGAACTTTATAAAAAATAAATGCTAGTTTTTAATCTCATTGAATTTTTTTTTTTTTTTAATTTCGAATATTTACTTTAATACACATAATATTCTTCAAGTATTCACATGATATTAGTGTCATGTATCAATGATGTTTACAAAAACTTTCTGAACTATGTTATGGTTATTGAACTTCCTTTTTTTTTTTTTTTAAGGTCGGAAAGGAATTTTTGTATGTATGGTTACTTATCATAGTTAAGTATGATTGCTAATTTTGTTTAAAATTCATTGTAATTATTGAAGTCTTTATTGAATTGTAGACAGTAAAAAATATAGGCTTTTTACAATTAAATTGGGTCAACTTTCAAAAAGGGTAAATATCCAAAGATGCTACAAAAAAAAAGTTGTATGATTTACCGAATACGTTTGGTGATTTTTTATGCATATTTAATTTGTGAAAAGATCAATATAATATTCAATTATGTAATCCATATAAATATTACATAACGCCTTTATTTAATTAAAACCATCGTCCAGTAAAAATGAAAATTAAATAAATAATACACCATCACTTCAAAACCCACAATCTTCAAAACTATTATTGGCCAAGAACAATCTCTAGCAAATTATTGATTTTTATGTCTAGAAAAAGGTTTCTCCAAGAGATAAGTTTAAATACTTTACTTGTAGTAATAATGGTGTGATATTTTACTTCCTTCACATCTTCTTTAATAGAACGCTTGAACTTCCATTTCGTTTCATCCATAAAATCGTGAAAAGACTGTAAAAGCTTTTATGTCTCCGGGGACAGATAGGGAGAAGAGTAACGGCAAAATAGGAAACGTCTAACGCATTCTATGAAAAACGTTTTCGCAATAACCCAAATGTAGATATCAATGAAATTATATCTTGTATAAAAATTTCCATTTAATTTTTAAATAATTTTGCTTCCTGAGATAAAGTTGCCCTCTTTAAAGTAAATGTCATTGGAAATGGCATTGAAAACTTATTTATGAAATAATTGAAGAGATACAGAAAATGTATACTAATGAAATATTCACTTTTTATTATAATTGAGTATGTTTTCTGAAAACATGTTCCGAGTAAAAGTGTTTGAAACGCAAAAGAAGAATGCATATAGCGTTTGCGAAAATGAGTTAGAAATAAACTATGAAAAGTAATTTGGAGAAAAGTTCTTCGATAATTTGCAATAAATTAAAAATACATACTTTAATTGTTTGCATGGCCATTGGAATAAAACTGCTAAAGGCTAGTTACTCTATTTTTACCTTACTTAAAATAAAAATGGTTATCTTGATACAATTAGCATAATTGTTTCATATTTATTATATATGATAGATTAAATGTGAGGTTATAGTTTCATTTTCCCACAGAAACACAAATTTATTTGTTAAAATTATGAATAATTTATCTTGTTTATAAATCATAAATATACCACCTTCAATATAGATCAATTTGGGAATTTAAAAATAGTTATTGCTTATTTGGTAGGTTTTTATAAGAAAATGGGTTTACAAATTTGAATGTTTTCAGATGAATTCAATAGATTAATTTTATGCTGAAAATTTATCTATGAAGAAACAACAACTGGTTTTATTTTACATGTTAATCATTTGAAGTAATTACTTTTGGTAATTATAAATATAAAATGTTTTAATTTTGTTTGATATTTTATAAAGACAATTTTAAATTATGCGTCAATTCTCTATTACCAATAATAAATTTAATATAATATATTCATATATAACACACATTTGCGTCTGAAAATCAACAAAAATAATAAAGAGTGTTAAAACAAAAATGATTTAATAAAACTAAGTTTAAATTATGCCCTGAAGGGAAATTTTTTTTAAGTATTTTAATATAACATTTTACACCTTAAATTTTACTGTACCAAAAGATACAGGAAATTAAAAGTAAAACAAATATAACATGAAAACATGACTCTCTTTACCAAACGTTCACTTTTCCTATTGTATGAACAATGATTGACTATAAAAAGTGAACAAATATTTGTTTAGTTGTTTTCCATGTTTTATAAATTTTTTGGTGTTTTCAAACAATAGTTTTTCACATGATATCCTCCATTTAACACTGCATTAAAACACAATTCTGAATATTATTTTCTTCTATCCAAATTTTTTATTATTTTTCATTTAATAATCCATAGTTAAAATGTTTTCTCTAGCTTAAATTATGCGTTCATAATTTTACTCTTTCTCAATATTTTTCTTTTAAAAATAAAAAGTATGTATTTTTAGCTAGTCGAATTACATTTAAATATCAGGGATATAATAAATATCACGAATCCTCTGAAATTCTATCAACAGAAATGATTTACAGATTTCATGCATTTCTGGCTCGTGCCTTAAGGCCAGGGGAGAATAATATGTGCCAATCACTAGTTCAAACGTAAACATAACTGTCGAGTGTTGAGATTCATGATAAGTTTTATGGATTGAATATTTTACTCCTGATAACATAGGAATATCTATGCATTGTAAGGAAGGAGGAACTCCTATTTAAATCAAATATTCCTTCTAATAAGTTTAGTGTAAAGTAAGAATTGCTCTAGGGAAAGTTTAGTCTAGCAATGTATGTTTATTTTTAAGGGCTATTTACTTCCACTCAAAATGTGTTACTTTTATTCTTTAACATATAACAGTAAATAGTTTAACGAATCCTAGATAATATATAAAAACCATTATTTAGGAGAAATACATGAACGCTTAATATTGTGTAAAAGCCTAAAAAAGTGCAGTCAGGACATAATTTAATAAAAAAATTAAACATATTTTTGTCTATATGTTATATCTGTAAATACTTTTTATTTTAAACAGAGTACCGTTATGTAGCAAATATTTTGATACATATTATTGCCTCAATCTCATGCTTGGCTAAATTCCAAATTTCTACAGAACAAGTGATAAATATATAAAAACACACATAGAAAAATAATTTCGCATTTTTGACATTTGGTAAAAAAAAAATCATTAATTATAGTCTATATCTATTGAAAAATTGGACTCCCGTCATTACAGATAATATTGTTATTTCTGTTGAATAAAATAGAAAAAAGTTATTTATTTGAATAGTAGGAAGTGTTTAAATACTTAAGTTATTTTCCATGGTAAATTTTTTTTATAATTTTAGATAGCATTTTTTTTTATAAAAACGAGAATTGAAATAAAAAAGTAGTTTTATTGGAAATGAAAGTTATATATTTGATATTTATCGAAAACATATTCATAAATATCTGTTTGGTTTGCATATTATGTTTTAAGAATCTATTTACTCGTTTTTTGTTATAAAAGAGCTAAAGAAAACTGTTCTGTGATTGTAGTTGTAATTCTAATTCACTTTCCTATTAAGTATTGAAAGGTCACATATGAATTATTTCTAGGTAATATATAAATGAATTATATTTTCGGTAAGGGGAAACACCCATTAAATATATACATTTAAATTTTTTGTTTTTTGTTTTTATCAACATAGAAAAGGTATTTAAAAGTATCAATTCTCAAAACATCTAACACAATTAACAAAAATTTCCTGAGAAATTACTAACTTCATAAAGGCAATAATTTGGTGGATAAGCATTGCAATTACTGATAATATATATTTTTAAAAAATACATTTAATATATGAAGAAACGATAGGATAGAGATGTTCATACATTGCTTGCATATCATAAATCGAGCTTTTCTAGACCAATTTAATGCGGGCATGTTCTTTAGTTAAAGTAAAACGCTGTTATATACAATTTTACTGTATGAAACATTATATAATAAAATTGTAACTATTACATATACTTCTTCGTTTGACACAATACAAATATTTAACAAAACTAATAAGAAATTCGACAATTAAAAATAACAACAAAAAAAAAACACAAACATGAGCACATATGTTTATCAAATTACCTCTGCTTAGCAACTGAAAATTAAAATGCAATTTTAAGCAAATTAACGAAAAAGTGTTTAAAATATATTGTATTTTTTTTTACCTCTTTCAACAATAAATGTCAAATTTTCCCACAATTTCTAAGTAAAATTATTACATGAAATCCTATTACTACCCTTAAATCAAAAAATATTTTCACAATATAATTAACCGTCCCCATTTTCCAAATGCATGCTTGCACTATACATAACTTATTAAATTTTACTCCGAGAATCTTATACTAACCCTCATAACTCGTACCAAACACCGTGGAAACACACGCGAAAGAATGCCGCTACAGCCCTCCTACTCTCCAAATACTTAACCTACAGCAACCTGCAAAGAAATGCAAAGCACGCCAATCCTCACCACTTCCCTGATAGCAATACATCATGTTCACATCAACTGATAATTATTATACAGTTTCATCAAGCCTCATCCTGGGAAGCATTGACTCGGAAAATAGGACCGAGATAAATCAGATAACACGCCTGTACTGCCAGGGGCCTGTCTCCCCGTGAATGTTTCCAGAATAAAGGAATTAGTTCCGGCTATCTTTGTGTTTGAGTATGAGGGATATAGGGGTCAAGTAAACCCTTTAGGGCGTTAAACTATTCCGAGTGTGGTTACTTATTTGGGATGAAACAAATGATAACATTGTTTAGTGATGTTCTGTTTGCGGTCGGCTTGGTGGTTGGTTTTGGGGTTGTCTGTGGAATTATCAGATTTGTTGGATAGAGTTGGTTGTAAATTCAAATATAAATGAAGGTTGGTTGTGTTTTAGTTTATTAAACTAGTTATCTTAAAGTTAAAGTTTTACTAATAACGCTTGAAGTATTGTACTACGCATTGACTGCTAAATACGAAGATAACAAAATAGTATTGTTAAAATTATTATAATAACATGCGGGCATTGCTTATTTTGCAAAACAATCAATAGTACGAACTGAAACACGACATACTTTTATTATTGATTTGAATTTTTTAATTAAAGAATTTCTCATAAATTAAGTTTAAAAGTCAATTTTAAGTACGCTATATTATTTTAGATGAGTGGGAAAATGATATTTAAAAAGTCTTTTGCTTTCAATTGAAATGTTTTGTTTAGCATTGTTTAAAATAGATCTGATTCTTTCTTTAAACTTGATCATTACAGAGTTTACAAGTTTTTTTTAAGTTTAAAAATGGCTTAGCTTAGACAAAATTAAAATTGCATGCTATGACATTAAATAATGTTTCAAGATGTTTTAAAATAAAGTATATTCCATATTTTTAAATAATGTATGCTATTTATAGAAAAAAAATTGTACTAATTTTCGAAAGAGAATGAAAAATAAAAGTTGAATTTATATTAAAACTTTAGATATACTGTAAGCAAATTGTTCATCCACAAACACGTCTTTAAGTTTCAATGATTATAACTTCAAAATAAGTTTGAAACAATTTGCAATGGACAACATATTTATAAAGAATTTTTTTCTGATTCCAAATATTACAAAAGTTATTTAAAAAAAAAAATAGTTATTTAAATATTAAGAAAAGAAAATGCCCAAAACTGTGCCAAAACCAGTCCGATCAAAATAGTCAACAAAATCCGTGACTTAAAGTGGACCCTATCTTTTCTGTGGTTATCAAAATGTGAAAAAATGCAAACAAATCAAAAACTTGTTTTTGACCGAATGCTATACTTTCATTATCCTATGTATACATAAGGGTCATTCCATGTCAAATCAACACGGCTCCCAACCCGACCCATTTAGAATTTCATAAAATTTGGTTCACTTGTTAGATTTATAGAGAAAAGAAAAAATGCCAAATATTAGGTTTGAATCTCTTTTGGTTTCCAAAATATAGAGTTTCAAAAAAGGACCAAAAGTGCAAAATTTCGTTTTTCTTGCTTTACATATTTGGGTATAATTTAGTCCCTAATTATCATAAAATATTGAATTTGGTGTCAAAAGAAAGAAAAAGATTTGATCTTTCTAATGATGTATTATTTACGTGTATTTTTTTAAAGTTTTATTTTAAGGTCACACAATTTGACCTTTGATCTTGAATATCTCAAAAAAGGGTATTTTATTTTTTTCAAAAAAATATATATTATTCTTACATCAATTCTCTACACAAATATATTAGTCTCATTTTGGGACCGCAATGGGATGCCAAGTTATAAATTTCTATCGTAACTGTAGTCCCACTCTTATCCTATGAAAACGGTTTATATGTAAATAGCTTTTCCTTTCAAAATCTCTTTATATACATGTAATGCAAATAAAACTTTAGCCTTAATTATTAGCTAAAAATTATAATTATTTATCTTTGATTTGTTATAACTTTTTAACTTTAAGAGCAAAACTAATTGTTTACTTATACATTGAAAAAATTAAATTTTTCATCATTGCATTAAGTATCCAAACATCATTTGCTGTAAAATTAAAAAACATAACATAGATAATTGGTAATAATGAGCTTTTGAGATAATTATTTAAAAGGAATGTTGCATGCAATCAGAAATATTCATACAAACTCAGACGGTATGTGTTCCGCTTGCTCATGCCAAAACACAGACCAATTTTACAGATTTTTGGAACACGATGACTTGTTTTTTTTATGCATCCAAAAATAATATTGAGTCATCTGTTTCATCATTTAACGGCCTGTTGAAGTAGAAATATAAATAAAAGCAAGGGCATACCTAGATATTTTTCGGAAGGGGATATGAAATTATACGTCAACAAATTATTCTAATCCTTTTAGTTAGTAATGCAGAGTATGATTAGTAATTCATATAACAGGTATTTTTTTCGTCACATGTTTAGAAATTTAAAAACATTTGAAATAAATTTACCATTTAAAAAACAATCCTTTGATTTTTGCGTTCTAATATCTAACAGAAAACTTCGGGAGGGGATATATTCCCTTATACTTTCCCCTGGCTACGCCACTGAATAAAATAACCAAGATGAAAATCTTCACCATTTCCTTCCTTTTGAAAACTAATTTACACTCGATTGCCTGTATATTTGACTGCATTAGGATATGCGAATATGGGATTCTTCAGTTCGCACTCAAAGACGATTATTGCGTGAAATTGAGGACAAGAGAACATTTGAATTTATATTTTGGCATCCCATTGCGTTCCCATTATAAAACTAACGTATTTGTGTAGAGAATAAATGTAAGAATAACATATATTTTTTTGAAAAAAATAAAAATACCCATTTTTGAGATATTCAAGGTCAAAGGTCAAGTCGTTTGACCTTAAAATGAAAATTTAAAAAAATATCCATAAATTATACATCATTAAAAAGATCAAATCTTTATCTTTTTTTGACACCAAAATCAATGTTTTATGATAATTAGGGACAAAATTATAACCAGATATATAAAGCAAGAAATGCGAAATTTTGACCTTTTGGTCCATTTCTGAAGCTCCGCATTTCAGAAACCAAACGATATTCAAACCTAATATTGACCATTTTTTCTTTTCTCTATAAATTCAACAAGTGAGCAAAATTTTATTAAATTCTGAAAGGGTCGGGTTGAAAATGTCACTTTTTTGTGTTGATTTGACATGGAATGACTCATAAGGGTAGTTGAAAGTAAAAATATAGCTTGCGTTATGAGATTATGTTTTACATCTGAGCAAAAGGGGAAGAAAAACAATGGAATGGGAACTACGAAACAATTTTTAACAATTTTCTTAGGTGTGTTTTTCATTGATTTTGTTCAGTAAAATTTTATATACTTAACACCAAACACTATTTGATTTAATTTACATTATACTGTATTTAAAATTAGAAGTATAAAATCTCATATTGAATTGAAGTTTACAAGAGTAGGGGTGGCCTGTGTAACTAGTTCCCCCTTTTTTTTTAATGCACAAAAAATTAGGCTGAGCTGTTTAAAAATGTGAAAGTGATATGCATACATCGTTATAGTAATTATTTCCCATTGGGATTAATATAAATACTCAAAATAATAGATTCTGTCAAATAGAAGGTTTTTAAAGAAATTAAAAAAAATGGCCCTAGGTACAATCCTTCGTTGTGGGCCAGTAGCTTTAAATGAGGTGTCAGACCATAATGAGTAGAAAACAAACATACACAGATGGATTTTATAAAAGAAACAACATCAAGTAGTTATAAATCATTGGTTTATCATATAACAACTATAATAAATTACAATGTGTCTAATTATTAGTGAATTACAAGTATTTTCATAACTTGAAAACTGATTAAAAAAAAAATGAGCTGCATGCATTATCGCTTTGAAGCACCAACAGATTTTGGTTTTAGCAATTTGAACACAATAAGCAACTATGTGGCCTTAGGTACACGACTTGGTAATTTCATTTACAATGTCTTCTACTAAAAATGCACGTGAAGAAAGGACTTATTTAAACATCTAATTTAATACTTTATGTTACAAACAAAATTATTTACTAGAAAACAAAGAAAAGTATTTGGCTTAACTTTAAAGAACAATAAAAGGTATGAGCTGCAAAATGTTACTGCAGACCATATAAAAACGTTTTCCACTTATAACTTGTCACAGCTTTGTCCTCTAAGATTTCAAAATGGCTGCCAAAAGAGCAATTGGGTGTTGCCACTTACCCAGGTAAGTATAAAAACTTAGACATAAATATTATTCAATAAAAGTGGGTTGGCTCTAGGTACACAAGTCTCCAATACTCTAGATATTTTTTTATACATTTACGTATACGGGTCTATTTATATTTTTTGTTAGTATTTCATTAAATATGTATACAGTTGTCAACTCAATTAAAATTAGATTTAAATATCCTTGAATTAATCTTTTTTTATTCCGTTGCTATTTTAACTTCAAACAAACAATTTTAAATAACTCCATGAACAAATGCCTCCCTTCAACTATCTAAATTCGATTCATTTTTTATAAAAAACAAACAAAAAATAAATTAAATTTGGTTTGGCTCCATTTTCCATTTCTCAAAAAAGCATTATTAATAATATATTCATTTTAGGAAAACATATTTTCTCTTCTAACCATAAGACTTTCATAAAGAAGTATCGGAATTATTTATGTTTGAGTTTACTCGAGAGAGAATGCATTCTTTGCTATAATGGAGTTTCTTTTTCTGAAAATATCTAAATTATTTATTGCTAATTCTTTGATATTTGTATAGATAATGTGTTTATTGATAAAAGATAAAAGTATTCAGTTACTTTATTTTGGAAGTATTTTCTAAGAGGGCAATATTTCAGTAAAACATCCAAATTTATTGTCATTTAATTATATAACAGACATATTTTATAAACTTCTGTATGAATTCTTGAAATTTTATTTACAATCTGATTTTTCTAAACTTTTGTGTGAGGTTTCAAGGTTTTTAGCCTCTTCAATTTTAAAATCTTTGATTTATTACTTATATTCAGATAAATTGTCAATTTTATTTTTCAGTAAAAATAGACAGGACACTATTGGAATTTATGGTTTATGCACTTGCCCCCCTTATTTTTTTGATATGGCAATAATTAGTTTAGTACCATCTGAATGAAATGGAAAACTAAACGGTGATAGCATTTGAAATAATGTGCTTTTTATTTATTATACATTATATTTAACTAACATTTTAAATCCCTTCCTCTTTGTTTCAGCATTTTTTTTAATTTTCAGAAATATATACATAAATTGAACATATAAACTTGATAAGTGCACTTTTAGAAGAACAATATAATTTTATGCTTTTCTGAAGCTAAACGTAACTGCACTAGAGGTCGGAAATATCGATCAAAATAAATATCGATACTATATCTTTGCATAGGAAAAAATATCAATAAATTATCGATATATCAATACATGATTTTTTTTTAATTTGATTTTCAATTTCGCTAAAAACAAAGTTTTTCGGGGGAAATTTCTAATTTTCATGATTGCTTTTTTGTAAGGTGACTACTTTTTCAACTGAAATGGATCTATTACAAAAAAAAATAATTATATATATATATATATATATATATATATATATATATATATATATATATATATATATATATATATATATATATATATATATATATATATATATATATATATATATATATATATATATATATATATATATATATATATATATATATATATATATATATATATATATATATATATATATATATATATATATATATATATATATATATATATATATATATATATATATATATATATATATATATATATATATATATATATATATATATATATATATATATATATATATATATATATATATATATATATATATATATATATATATATATATATATATATATATATATATATATATATATATATATATATATATATATATATATATATATATATATATATATTCGTTTAATTGGTGCAGTGATTTTAAGAAAAATTTAGATAATTTTCAATAGCTTTTAAGTGTATGGCAAAATATTGAATATTGGGGACATTTTAACTGTCTCTCAGCCAAGTTCAAACTTTAGTTTTGAAGTTTTTGAAAAGGGAATAAAGAAAATAAAAAAAAAACACATGGAACTACAAAACGATCATCAAAAAACTAAATGTTTAAAAAAATATCGATATATCGGTGACTTTTATCGATATTTTTAGTATCGATATTTTTTTAGAAATATCGATAAAAATATTGTCGTATCGATATATCGCCGACCTCTAAACTACACGTAGTAAGTAACATAAAACAGTCTATTTCTATAATTTTTTTAAAAACTTCTCAGCCAAAATGATTAATTATAGTTTTCCTTGCGTACTTTTAGAATGTGTAAATATTTCCCTTTATGCTTTATAATTCAATTAAACTCAAATCCCATGAAATAAAAAAAAATAAAAAATTAAATTGAACAAGGTAGTATCACTGAAGTTTTACACTGGTATGTATAACTTAAGCAACATAATTATTACTGATAATTTCAGTATCAGGAGATATAAAGCATTTTTAGAGAAGGAGGATAATGGGGAAAGCATCGATATTAGTAGACCTTAATAAGCAAGAATTTACAAAGATAGCCTACTCTAGCACATTGCATCGAAAGATAAAGTCGTGGTTACCTCTTGACTATACTTCCTGACTATATTAATGAAACACATTTTAGGAAATCGGCCTTTCAAAAGGTTCCATTGAAAAGTTTAATCCAGCACGTTTTCGCCAATGTGTTGCCATTAGAGAAGCCTATCCAATCACTGATAGTATGAATTTCAGTGAATAGAACATTGATAAAGTCCACGTGCGGAACAAAATTGTATCAGCATGAAAAGTTGGGTCAATGTTAGAAGTCTGGTTTATGAAAATTTTGGAAACCATAACAATGAAGATTGTCGGTTATAAAGTTCAGTATAGTAGAGATATATAGTATACTCCGTCAATTTTCATGCCAACGTTAAGGGAGAAAATGTGGTTCCAACTCTGAAATGAGGTTAAGTTGCCAAAATAAATCAGGCAAATTAATAATTTAAGTAAGTTATAAATTAAATAAAATTCAAAGTCATGAACTCTCATTACAATTTATAGTCCAGTTGGAATTTTAATTGCTACAGAAGTGTTTACAGTTTTTACAAGCTAATAAAAAAATTTCATGCTATTCCATTTTGTACCTCAATAACTGTCCATAATGCAATATAGAGCCTTCTGCCAGTTGTGTCTCTACATACTAGAACTGTAATGTAGTTGGAAAAATAGGGAAAATCAAAAAAGAAAATGTCGGTAAAAGAAGTTGAAAGAATATTGCATATTTGGCAATCCCAAAGTTCAGAATCATGCCAATTTATCTTTCCTAATCGAGTGTCTTTGAAACATAAAGGTTGTGTGCTTTTAAACTACTCTAAACCAAATGGAAACTACCAATTAATTAAATCTGTATTTGATGAACAAATATGCAAAGTTGTCTCAATAACTCAGCAAGTAGTCTTGTTAAGTATGTCCAATGCAATGTTTCTATTAACGCAGTTATTTTATTTAAAATAAATACTTCATTTTCGATCATTTTATACTATAATTTATTAATTTTAAAATTCTTATAGGTATTGTTTTCGTTTGTATGCTTATTAATATGAAAAAAATTACCGATCCTTTTACAGCAATGCGTTATTTATTGTTTTATTTATCATTGATAACTGACATACGGATCGATGTTTAAGCTATGCACATAATTACCTTAAAAATATCAATTAATCCTTCAGACAAATATGAATGAAACCTTTTAAAATGGTGAATTAATTATAACATTCAAAACGAATTAATAGGGAAACATTTTAAGAGACACTTTTAATTATTTTGAAACCAAACTCTTTAGAAGGCAATCACACTGAAAATTTTAAAAAGTGACCTAACTTGTCGGAGGTCCATTGAAATTCCATTGAAATTGGAACACTTTTCTCCTAGGAGTGCAAAATATGTATCTGAGTAAATATACATTCGCATATTAGTGTTATGAGTACACATCCATTTCTGAGGCATACGTAGTTTTTCGGAATAAACTATCCCCTTTCATGCCGATTTAAAAAATTATTTGATTTGTGAATCTTACATTTATGCATTTATGTGAATAAATTTTAAATATAGAAAATTATTATTGTCAGATAATACTCATCCACTTCAACTATGAACATTATTCATTTATTTAAACGAAAACAGTGTTGATTCTTCAAAATATATGCATTTCCTTTAAATTCATATCAATGCATATGCATACATATGGAAAATTATACATTATTTTATACAATATTTCTACATGACTAAAGTTAGAAATTTAAATCTTCATTAAGATTTCGGTTATTGTTTAGCGTAAAATCAGTAATGAATAATTCATTTTGTTTGTTCCATCAATGGCACGTATTACTAAGGGAAGAAAACAAGCATTTTTATATTTGAAATGTTGATTGGTTAAACTTTTCTTTCGTGAAGCGAATTTGTAAAGATATATTATAGATATTAACTTAGATCTTTCCATTTGAAAAATTTCAAAACATTTGTTAAAATATATTTTTTTATAAAAGAATTCGTAACACACTTTCAAAGTTCAAGAATATTGGTTGGCATTTCAGACTTGTACTTTGATAGTGTTTTATGAATTCATTTTTCAGAAACTTTTCATTTCTTTTCGAGTTAATTTTAAGAAACTTTTATATTCTTTTTTATTTTCAATCACCGATTTTCAGAGTTGTGACCAAATGGGAAGTGGGATATTCGAATATCCCTTGTTTGGAACATTTAACCCCTTTTCGACCCCTTAAAGTGAGTGAATCGAGATAGGAAAAGCTCCCTTTTTCTATGTTTACCATTGTTAATATTTTCAGAGTTGTGACCAAATGGGAAGTGGGACATTCGAATATCCCTCGTTCGGAATGTTTAACCCCTTTTCGATCTATTAAAGTGATTTAATCGAGATCTGAATAGCTTACTTTTTCTATGTTTACCATTGTTAATATTTGAACCAATTTTCAGAGTTGTGGACATGTGGGAAGTGGGAGAATTAGTGATGAGTGAGTGAGTGAGTGAATGAATCATTTAGTGAGTGAGGGATTTGCCTTATATATATATATATATTTACACAGAGTTTAAAACATGTGATTTGTCATATATTATTTAATTAGTGTGTTGCTAATTTGCGGAATAAAAATTGAAATAAACGTTATTAAATAAAAATAAAACAATGAAATGCAATTTCTAGGCATATAATCTAAAACATAATACTTACAGTATTACTATAGTCACTAAATATTTAAAATTATTATTAGTATCATAATCCTAACTGTTACTAAGTTAAGAAGTGATTAAATTCCAAATTTTGATTTTAATAAATTTAAGTCATTCATTGCAAGGTATTAATACATTTGATAAACTACAAAAGAAACCTATTGTATAATATTTCATTAAAAATAAAACGAAGCGCAATGTTTAAAATCACTAATGAACTCGGAAATTATATAGAATAAATTGATAAAACTATCAAAACTAAACTTCTAGTTTATTTGCTTACATGCTCCACTATTTCTACGACTATAAGACATATTGATTATAAGATTATACCTCATTGATACATTTGATAAATTACACAAAAAACTTTTATATAATGTTTCATTCAATAAAAACAAAGCATAACGTTTTAAATCCCGAATTAGCTTAACAGTTATATAACATAGGATACATTATAAACTATGAAAATTAAACTTCAAATATATTTGCTGACTTGCTTCACTGTTTCTACGACTACAAGACATATTTGCAATTATTCGCATCAGATAGATCAACACACGGAACCACGAACCATCCGTTAGATAAATAAGGGTCAGGTTGATTAATTCAAGGAAGTTTTGACAGATTGACCGCGGAAGAGTGGTCATGTCAACATCGCACCGGGAATCCTTAAGTAAGGATTTTGAGTGTTGGTGTGTGATTTTGGGAAAGTGAACATAACTTTTGATATCTAATCCTACAATTTATGATCTCTCAAGGGAGTTAAAGTCGTATAATATTAGGGGTGTCTGGGTTATCTATCTCAAAAGGGATTACTAAGTTTGCGCTATTTTCAAAATAAAATATTCTTGAAAATAATACCGATTTATCTATAAAACAACTTACAAATATTTTTTTGTTTGTTTAGTTACTTGTCCGGTAATTGTATTAATTATATGATTGTCAATCGCATAGGTGGATTTTTACTCTCAATTACCCATATCTATGTACATAGGATAATGAAAGTACAGCATTCGCGGTCCAAAAATTCGATTAATTCGATTTTTTTTTGCATTTCTCCACGTTTTGGAACATCCTGATATCAAAAAAGTGATCTAGAAAAAATGTGTCTCTGTGGTCAGCATAACTCCCGAACAAATTGACCTACGATGTTCAAATTTGGTATGCGGTTTGGTGGTGGACATGGGATCTACCATTAAGACTTTCGTCCAAATCTCGCATGCGCATAAGGTAGCTGCCATTGAAAAAAACATGTTTTTCAATGATTGCTACAAAACGGCTCAAACGATTTTGATCAAAGTTGATGTGGTAATGCCTCTTAAGGTGTTCTAAAAATCCCCACCTTCGAAATTCCCTTAAAAATGCTTTAATGGCGTCATAAGTTAAAAAACGAATGCCTTCAACACAAAGTTCTCTTTGCTTGAGCATACCTCATCAATGAACGTTTTTTCTTCTCTCCTCAGTTTCACTTATAATAAAGGATAATATAAGGATTATCCAAAAATATATTTACAAAATCCCCATTCTTTTTTTTTTTTTTTTTTTTTTTTTTTAAGACTTATACAAGAATTATCACAAAAAATATCGCCAAACTGAATATTTTTTCTAAATGAATGATGAAAATATAAAATAGGTAAAGGACACAAATCCACGTAAGTATTATAATGTAAATGAAAGTTTTGCGATGTTCCACACCCCTTCACCCCTTTCATGCAGATATATTCTTCATTTAGTATTAGGATCATAGCGAAGAAAATAGGAGTACAATTTTAATAATTCGTTAGGTTCAAGGATTTGTATTGGTTTTTGTGTCAATACAATTACAAATTTTTTATTGCAATTCCAATCTATAATGAATAAAATTCTAATTATGCAGCCATGGTAAGTGTAAAGAAAATTCTAATTATGCAGCCATGTTAAGTGTAAAGAAAATTTTAACAAAATGTGTTTGAAGCTCTACATTTTAATATAAAAGAATCATAGTTTAATATTAAAGTACTTTTAAAAGTAAGCATACAAAATTTAGATAAAGTTACTTTTTAAATAAACTAGGGGTGTGGAGCCTCGCAACAATTACACTACAATACTGACGTGGTTTTGCGTCGTTTACCGTTATTATATTTTCCTCATTTATTTTGAAAAAATTGCCAGTATGGTGATATTTTTTGCGATAATTCTTATATGAATCTTAAAAAAAAAAAAAAAAAAAAAAAAAAACAATTCTCCGCCAAAATGGTGATTTTGGCGATATACTTCTAACTAGATAAGAAAAAATGATCTATAATGAGATATGCTCAAGGGAAGAAAACTCTGTGTTGAAGGCATTCATTTTTCAACTTTTTACGCCATTAAAACATCTTTCCGGGAATTTCAGAGGTGGGGATGTTTAAAACATCTTAAGAGGAATTACCACAGCGATTTTTATCAAAATCGTTTTTTAGCAATTATTGAAAAAGATGATTTTTTCAATGGCAGCTACCTTATGCGCATGCGCGATTTTGTCGAATACCTTAATGGTAGGTCTCATGGCCGCCACTAACCCTCATACCAAACTTGAACATCATAGGTCAATTTGTTCGGGAGTCATGCTGACCACATACACACACACTGACAGAAATTTTTTCTAAACTACTTTTTTGAAATTAGGATGTTCCAAAACGTGGAAAAATGCAAATATATATATATATATATATATATATTTTTTTTTTTTTTTGACCGAATGCTATACTTTCAATATCCTATGTATATATACCTATGGGTAATTGAAAGTAGTAAGAAATAAATATTTGAAAGCAAAATAAACTAAAGTTTTAATTATATCTAAACGTCATTTTCAAATAAAAATATATTACAATGCTTTTCGATTTATTTTCTACTGCATACTAAAGACATTTTATAATACTTTCCCGCGTAACTTTTAAAAAAAGGTTTCAAATATAATTAAATTAATGAATTTGAATCGAAACAAAAAATACATTTACCTAATAAAGTTTAAAATATTTTTGTATGCATTTTCGCCCAATTTGTTGTTTGGAAATAAGACTTTATAACCTTTGAATATGTAATTTCAAAAAACTTCTTACTGAGTAAATTAATTAGCAAAAGAAATCTTATATCGTTAGTACTATAAATTTTTTTTTCATTTATTTCCTTTTTTTATTGTTATTTATTGCCCAATAATTAGGCGTTGCATGTTTCTTGAGTCTTGAAATACGTTGCATTCGCAACTCAATAAACTAAAACGTTTTTATCTTTAGGCTCAGTTATGTGTAGTTATACAATTGGACAGTAGAGTATGATATTGTTTTATATTTAAGAAAACCTTTAAATCTAAGAATGCAAAATGAAGTTGTAAATTCTATATAATGCTTTCATGACTAAATTTGAGTTTGAAATGTCTCATGCGTTCGGTAAGTCTGTCTATTAATTTAATATTTACTGTTATCAAATCTATTAAAGCTTATTATCTGTAAATATTACATTAATGGTCATGTAGCATCTTTTACGTACGGAATTTTGTATATCATTTTGAACGATGTTTATTTGGGAGGATCTCTTTTCTCTATTTATACAAAACAAAAATCGTAAATGATCAATCAATTCATCGGTTCTGATTACTAGTTTATTTTACAATTTTTTTTATTTTTTTTTGAAATTTGAAGTTATAGCGGAACAAATATACCCTCGTGCATCCATAGTGGGATGAATATATCCTCGTGCCATACAACTTGATATCTTCACGCTTTACCTTGGAAGCTGCAATCTATAGATTTGAAGATAGCAGTTTGAGTTTGGAAAATGGCGTATCTTCTAATAAAGTTGAACGAAAGAAACAGAAAAACGAAAGAAACAGATAAGTGTTATTTTATTTGAATGTTGGAGGATATATCCAGTCTACTTTGAGTTTAATTTTCGTTTATTACTCCAAGGTTGCGGGTTCGAGTCCCGTGTTAGGCATGGGTGTTTGTAAATGTATGTTGGCTTGTCTAATGACGAATGTTTCGGCGCATTATAGCCCTCGTGTTGCTGACGACGCCAGATAATCTGAATACAACCAACCAACCAACCAACCAACCAACCAACCAACCAACCAACCAACCAACCAACCAACCAACCAACCAACCGTTTATTACTTACCCTGAGGAATAATTTGAAAACAATTAACTCGACCCGAGTTGAATATTAAAGGTTTTGGATCATCCGGATTATAAAGAGAATTTGGCGATATTTCCTCTCGCATTTGAAATTATAGTTTCAGATATCACGGGTGTGGTTTCTGATATTGCCTATCATATTTCAAGTAAACAAATTGATTGGACTTTATCAATTAATTCTGAATTGCATTTAAAATTTATCTGTCACCATGGCATTTTTGGGACATGGAAAGAAAGAGGATTCAAAGCTTTTGGCACAAGAATTGGGCGAAGATCCGAGTCCAGATTTAAAGGTAGTTTAGCTGAAGAATGTTATAATTAATTCACGGGGGGGGGAGTCACCGAATTCGTTAAAGAAATGTTTACCACTATAATACATGATCGTTTAAGAAAAGAAAAACTTGAAATTGAGGAAGATCGTAGAAAAAGCAGAAAAGAAGATTATGAGCTAGAAAGGTAAAGAATACAGCTCGAAATTCAAAATGTGCTTCAGCATCTGCAAATGTCCCTCACACAGAATGTGATCAACACAGATTTGATTTAAAGAGGCTCATTCCAAGTTTTAATCACAAAGAAGGTGATATTGCAATATTTTTTAATCTATTCGAGATACAGTTAAAATTCTGAAATGCTCCTGAAACACATTAGGTACCATACCTAATCGGATCACTGCCAAGTGAATTGGCTACAATAAAAGCTAGAGAATCAGAAGAAATGTCAAAAAAATACACGGATGTCGAACAGATGCTTTTGAAATGATTCAAACTTTCTGCTGAACAGTTTAAGCAACTTTTCTGTCAACACAAGAAAAGACAGGAGAGCACTTGGCGTGATTTTTATTTCGAAATAAGAAGTTACTTCGAAGGATGGCTTTGTGAGTTAAAGCTCGAAGATTTTGGCAGTTTAAAGGCTCTGCTAATTTCCTATCAAATCCAGAAAAGAGCTCCTCCGGATTTCAGTGACCACTTCTTAGATTAATGGACTGAATGGGTGTCTCCAAGGGAGTTTTCAGACAAATTGAATGATTACTGCAGTCCTCGAAGAACTACGAAAAAAGATCAACTTGTTAGAAACAAGAGTGTACTTTTCTAATCTAGAGATGATGCTGTCAGACAAAAGTCTTTCAAGAATAACTTTAACTCTAGAAAACACGAGAAGGACAAACCGATGTTCAAGACCGAAGAAGGAAATAGTTTTAAGTGCTATGGATGTGGATCCCCAGTAGTTATCAAATCTAAATGTCCAATCTTCAATAAGTCAAGAAATGATGGGGATGCTTTTAGGAAACATTCAACTACAATCCTTTGCACATTTTCAAGTTGCTAACTCGAAGGCTTGAATTAATGGAATATATGGGATCGTGCTGACAACGGAGTAGGCCACTGTATTGCAGGAGAGATGCTACATCGTCTTCTTCTTGAACAAGGAATGCAATTCAAACCAGAACAACGAGTCATGAGCATGGCTGATGGACTTAAATTTACGGTGAGTGTAAGGACTGCTGTTGTGACCATTGAGCTTGAAGGAAGAGCATTCCAAATCATCTTGATTGTTCTTCCAGATGCATAAGAAAATCGAAAATTATTGGGCACCTATTTTCTACAAGAAGCTGGAGTTGTCTTAAACCTAGAAGAACGTGTCTGCTTTTACAATGACCGACCCCATGAATGTTACAAATTGGCATCTAAAAAGAGTGTTCCAACTTTAAAGTCTCCACCTTGTTTCAAAATCAATTCGTGTTCTCTACATGACAAAGAGGGTCAGCGATTGACCGGAGAGCAAAGAGACGCTTTGAATTCTTTATTGAAGGATTTCGATGATTTGTTTCGTTCAGGGGGAGGAGCCATCCCTTTTATAGAACATCACATTGATAAATGTACACATGCACCAGTGGCCGTATCTCCATACAGGATTCCTCCAGCAAAGAAAGAAATTCTTTGAAAGGAACTGGATAGGTTATTGTGAGTCGCCATACGCAGCTCTAGTGGCACCTGTGCCAAAGTCTAATGGAAGTATACAACTATGCATTTACTACACGAAGTTGAAAGAGATTACAGTTCCCGATTTCCTACCCATTGCCAGGAATGCACGATTTGCTTCATGCAGCCAAACATATTCCATACATGTCTACAATTGATCTTCGTTCAGGATATTATCAAGTTAATGTGGTGCTGACAGAGATAAAATAGCATTTGTTACTCTGTATGGGTCTTTTAGATTCATTCGTATGGCTATGGGACTTTGAAACGTTCCAGCCACATTCCAGAGACTCGCCGATCGTTTCCGAAGTGAGCTAACTGGTGTATTAGCTTTGGCATACTTATCTGAAACCTTTGAACTACATTTGGCTGATCTTCGGAAGGTATTTCAGAGGCTGTTGACTTTCAAACTATGTGCTAACAGGTAGAAGTTCAACTTTGAATGTTTACGAGTCAAATTTCTTGGACACTGGATCATAAGATTTTTCTAGACTTTTAATATGTCCAAAAGATATCATCAACGAGCTAAAACATTCTATCACCGCTTCTGTAGGATTTAGTTCCACCTATCGCTTATTTCTTGCTTATATCTCTTGTACAATAAAACAACTTCAATCTTTCTTGCAGTCTTTCTCTTAGTACAGAACATTCATCGAGAATTTCTTTGATTTAGTCAGACCATTGAGCAACTTGACTAAAATGAATGCTACGTGTAAATGGGATAAAGAAGAGCAAACAGTCTTTGAATAATTGAAACAACGACTCATCACAGCTCCTGTACTTTCTCAAGTTCAAGAAGACAAACCCTTTATACTGAGAACAAATGCTAGTAGATACATCCTTGGAGCTGTTTTTGCACAAGGACATGGTGTGGACGAGCAACCCTTGTAGAATATGCAAGTCGTCTTCTGACATCTGCTGAGAGAAATTACATCATTACAGAGCGGGAAACTCTATCTGTCATCTGGGGGCTAAACAAATTTCGTGGCTATATCGAAGGATCGGAAGTTACAGTTGCTTCTGACCATCAACCATTTAAGTTATTCATGAGTCTGAAATCTTCTTCTGGAAGACTTGCCAGATGAGCCCTGAAGTTACAGTCATTCAACGTTAAGATGACTTACATTCCGGGTAAATATAATGTTATGGCTGACATGCTGTCACGTCCAACTTGTCATTATGAATCCAAAGAAGTTTGTAACCTATGTATGGTCGTTGCTGACTTTCCTACTCGATGTCCAGCAGAGATACGAACTGAAGAGCTGAAAGAAGATTACATAAAGAATATCATTGAAAGCATTGAAGATTGGTTGGTTGTTTTCAGATTATCTGGTGCCGTCAGCAACACGAGGGCTATAATGCGTCGAAACATTCGTCATTAGACAAGCCAACATACATTTACAAACACCCATGCCTTACACGGGACTCGAACCCGCAACCTTGTGGTCTAGAAGCTAGCACGCTAACCACTATACCGTTTGATCGGCTTTTCCAGATGAACTAGACATGGTTATCTAATGAATAATGGAATTCTGACTGTTGTTGCTGACTTTCCTACTCGAAGTTCAGCAGAGATACGAACTGAACAGCTGAAAGTAGATGACATAAAGAATATCATTGAAAGCATTGAAGGAAAAGATACAGATGTTTTCAGATGGACTAGACGTGGTTATCTAATGAATAATGGAATTCTTTACAGGCACTCCCCAGATTCAGAATCGGAAGATGCTCAAATCCACCTACGATGTTCAAATTTGGTATGAGGGTTAGTGGTGGCCATGGGACCTACCCTTAGGGTTTCGTCAGAATCACGCAGTTGCCATTGAAAAAAATCATGTGTTTCTATGATTGCTAAAAAACGGCTTAAACGATCTTGATAAAAATCGCTGTGGTAATGCCTCTTAAGGTGTTCTAAACATCCCTACATCCAAAATTCCTATAAAAATATTTTAATGGCGTAAAAAGTTGAAAAACGAATGCTTTCAACGCAGAGTTTGCTTTCCTTGAGCGTACCTCATCAACGATAGTTTTCTCTCCTTAGTTTCGCTTAAAATAAAGGATAATATAAGGATTATCGAAAAGTTTATCGCCAAAATCACTATTTTGGTGGAAGATTTTTTTTTTAAAAGACCCATGCAAGAAGTATGGCAAAAAACATCGCAAAACTGGCCATTTCTTCTAAATGAATGATGAAACTATAAAAACGGTAAATGACACAAACAAAAGTCGGTATTACAGTGTGATTGAAAGTTGTGCGATGTTCCACATCCCTAGTTTATCTTAGAGAGAGTTCTCAGAATTTCTATTGAAATTGATAGGTTGTTTAATGGAGTCATATTTGTAGACTTTTAGCCTGAACTTTTACTTTGAGAACATGTGATTGGAATAGAATTTTTTTATTCAGCGAATTGAAAAACTGCATTATAAAAGCAATCAAAAATGGACACGCCTTTTTTAATTGGCTCTTAACTTGTTCATCCAGAAATAAATAATATATTTCTTGATTTTATAAAACATTTGATGTTGAAACGACTATATCTGCTGAAAAAATAATGTATTAGATATATTAGAACAGTATGCCGAATGATACTTGGCAGTAAGTCCAATTAAAATTGTGTTTACCAAATCCGCATTGGCTGAGTTCCTGAAGTTGCGGTTAGTTAAAAGAACGATTACAAGTTGACAGAGACCGATGAGAGCAGTGAGATTATTTTATTGGTTATTATGTAACTTTAGATCAGATAAAGATAGTATGCAGAAACAATTTTGCAGGTGCTATTTTAATATGTATTCTAATAAACTATGAAATTTTAACCTAAATTCAGGCATTTGCGATTAAAAATATTTTAGAGTTTAGTTGAGGAAAGTAAAAGAGGTTAAACAGAAAAAAAAGTTTTATGTAATACGTTGCATGTAAAAGTTTTAAAAATAAATAATCCTAAATAATATCCCTAAATTTTCTTCGAATTTAGGACTCTATGATTCAATCGTATTTTATGTATAATAAAATGATCTCCTATAATTAATAAAATATAATCAAGTTTATTACTAATTCACCTACTATTCATTAATTTAATTTATTTCTTATTAAATGTCACATTAATGAAATATATATAACATACTAAAGTGAAACCTAACAACTTCTTTACGTAAAAATAATTATTTGTGTTAACTTATTACGTGATACGCAGTTTAACAGACTTTTAACGAGTTAATGATAATTGCGTTTCTAAAACAATTAACATATTAACATGATATCAATTAAATATGTATTAATATTTACTTAAAACATAAATTTTTGGTAGCAGATACATTACACCGTATATTTTATGTACGCATTATTAACTGTACAGGTACGTACACTAAGTTATCATACGATGCCATCACAAATTATGAGCATCTCCCATATAAAATTGTCCCATATAAAATAAATAGATCAAATAAAAGTTAAAGTTATATTTTTGAAAGAATAGACGATTTAACAATAAATAATATAAATGGAATAGATAATAAATATATGTTGTTTAAAACAAGAACAACCATTGTACACATATTCAGTTTTGTAATACTCTCCAGAGAAAAATGTGAGGCAAAACTAAAAGTATTCATATCTAAGATAAATATTTAACAAAATTCTAAATAATTCGGAAAATAATCCAACTCTTACAGAAGTTGTTTAATTATTGAAAACTATAAGATCTAGCATTTGAAAAGCATTTAAATCAATTATTTAAAAATATTGGTAACTGAATCAATATTTTATAACTTTCCAAATAACTCAGAAAATAATTCATCTATAACGTTAGTTGTTTTTTTATGGAAAACTTTAAAAGCCTAGCTTTAAAAACACATATGAATAATCTATTTAATAATAAAAGTCATGAATTATTGGGTAATTGGCCTATGTTTGGCTTTATAATTATATGACCTATATTTATAATTTGTATGACGAAAACAATTCCTGTTTATTAAACTGTTTATTTCCACTAACAATATGAGAACTTTTTATGTACATGCATGTTTTGGTTAAAGAAAAAAAAAATCGTTTATTATTAATAATAAACGACTATTATTAATACTAACCACGTCTTTTAGTAAATGTGATGAATAATGCATATCAACCAGATTTTACAATAATAAATAATTATAAACAATTAAATAACATAATTTATTAACATAATAATCAATCATTAAATATAATTTACTGATGCGCTAATTGTAACGTAATTTTTATGTCATCGGAATAGATGTATATGAATTACATCAATTTGATTGGCAATGAAATTTTATCAAAATAATTTTTTATAACGATGTCATTTAAATGATAAATTAATCGTTTATTAATCAAACTCATTTCATTACTCATAAGCACTTTAAGACGACAGAATATTTCAAATAAATTACATTACGAATGCATTACCATTACTAATAATTTTAACTATAACGTGTTCAGTATTATTACATTGACTAAACTTCATTGATAATTATTAATAATAAACGGTTCGTGCAATGAATTCTAATAAATTATTCACATGAAACGTTTTAATATCTTAATATTAATAATATCCGGTTGTTATTAATTATAATTGACTAATTGCATTAAAACCCACTGACGGGCATGCGAATGGGTGAAATTCCCCAGTTGTTTTCCCTGCAATAATTTTTAAATCATATTTCTAATTCAAATACATAATTTTTTTAATTATTTTTTATTTGTTTTATTTTAGATAGGTTATAGACTGTCATCCTAATAAAAATATCTAAAATATTTCTTATTTTAAATTATATTTATAAACTTAAAAATATTGTATATTGCTAGAAAAACTGGGGATCATAAGACGTATATATACGTGCATGATCGCCAATGGGTTAAACATAACATGTGTGAACTACCTGAGAAAAGTAAACTTTCAATCCGTAGTTCAGAGCTCCCATTACTCAATATTTTTGATTGTATATCTAATAGATTCTATTAGATATAGAATATATATCTAATAATATATCTAATAGATATCTATTGATTAATATCTATCCCTTGATATATCTAATAGTTGGTTTTTGTTACAAGGTACAGATATAAGCGTGCATATCAAATTTAGAAATATTTACTAAACACAATGGTATTCTAAATATATGATAACGTTATTTACCTTCTCGAACAAGAACAAAGCACGTGGATCAAGAAACATAGAAGAGACCAGTGGTCAAATATTCATCTCAGCTGGAATTCTCTCAATTGTGGACGTCAATTTAAAAATAGCTCTTATTGAATAGCTATTGTCTAAAAGGGGTATCAGATTTCACGTATGTATTATTTACTACATCGTCACAAAAGGTTTTACTACCTCTACATTTTTCTAGGCACTTTGCCAAAATCCCGTTTCAAACGACTTAACTTTGTCCGCTGCCCCAACCTTCAAGTGGTAAAACAACTTCACTAAAGAGGTACTTTTTTTTTATTATTATTTCTTCGTTTTTTGTAAGTCGAAGTAATTTTTCTCTTTCAAAGGAGGAGAGAAAGACGAAACATCTTATTGTCGTTGAAAGGAAGAGTGACGTGAAAGGTTTCCCCTGAGGGCAAATGTACTATTTAATGCTTCATTTGCGTAGAACAATATAAAATTCATTGTCGTTTTAATAAACAAATGTTGTAGGGAAAATGTAAGTAATTGTTTATGGGTATTTAAATGAAACATGATAAATTACTTTTTTCTTTAAGACAATTCCGCACTTTACTGGTAATTTAAAATGATAAACGCAAACTAAAGCACTTATTCATTCTGTATAATAAACAATTGAGCTACGTAAACCTCAAAGTATTTTGGTAGCGATTTTCCGATAGCAAAATATGAGTTTAATATTGTTTCTTAATTTTTAACTTGAATAGAAAGTTTTTAATATTTACAACATGAATTTGTTTTAGTTTATGGCAAACTCTTGAATAAACCCTAGATGTTTATTTTGAATTCGAATAATAATATTTCCTTTTAATTAATCATTTCGGTTTGAAAATATGCTCTTTAAAATATTTCTTACTATTGAAAGAGTTAAGGTCAGTTATCTATTTCTATAGTTGTTAATTAGACTATAAACTAATTTTAACTTTACCCACTGTATACTGTATATTGATAGGTAACCAAAAGTAAATGTTAAACTTTTTTAGTCATCTTTTGAAAGCACAATGTTTAACAGAAGGAAATATGTGATGTTTTAATTGCATGAACAAAATTAGAAAATAACTTCCAAAAGAACTATTAAAAAGTAGCATTGTCTTGAAAAGGTAAGGAAAATTTTATGTTTAGCACATATATCCATTTACAAGTTCACATTAGTATTTTATGTTATCGAACATAGTAGGTTTCTTCAAACAGTTTGAACAATTTTGCTAACTTTCAGTTTTTTGCAAACATCTCACTTCCACTTTAAATGATGAGATGAACTGCAATCACAATATCGTAGAGCACAACAATTTTCAAATATATTGCATAACTTTTTTTTTCTTTTTCTAAGACGAAATTCTATAAAACACAGTGGGGAAAAATAAAAAGTTTCTTTTCCAAAAACTAAATTTGCCAAAAACGCAAAATGTTAATTTTGGAATGTCTTCTAATATGCCAAAACAATAATTATATTGAATTTTTAATCAATTCTAAAAATTTTATTATTTAACATTACATTTTAGGTATTTAGATTCTATTCAAATTGATTTTAAATTATTAGTAAATGGCATTGAAAAAGTTTTTTCAACTCAAGAGCAATGGAGTTATCATGAACTGTGTATAAAATATCTAAAGTTTGCCACCAAGCGACGGCATTTAGTTTCTTTGGGGTACTTTTACACAATGAACTAAATTGGCATTATTAGGGTGAATCCCCATAGACAATCAGAACTTGGTAGGCTAGAGTTATTTCGGATTAATCTCATTTTATTTTCTTCAGCTACCTTGCACCAATTGAACTGAATTCAGATTAATTTTATAAGAACTCTAGCCTGCCAAGTACTGATTGACTTTGGGGATTCCCCCTAATAATTACAATTTAGTTCATTGTGCACAAGTACCCCAAAGAAACTAAACGTGGCTGCTTGGCGGCAAACATTAGATTTTACAAATTTTTCTAAACGGATTATTTTACTTTGCGGGCTATTTTTACAATGTCTTGTTGTTTTTTGGGAGATATAAATACTTTTTGTCGTATTTTTTATGCTCTAAATGTGTAAGATGCGGCCAATGGATACTTCAGCGTGAATAAGAATATCGTCGATTTAAGAAGGGGGGGGGGGGGAAAGAAGGAAAAAATAAATGGCGTAAGCGAGAACACCATTAGATTCACATACTACTCTTTATATTGAGAGTGACAATAAATATCATGATTAAATATTGTAGAGATTTAGGTTTGCAATCCATATCTCTTCCATTTCTTTTAAGAAGAAATCTTAATTACCACAACAAGAAAAAATGCTCATAATCAAAAATATGTATTTATTCTAACTTGGGCACAAAAACATGCAATTATATAGTAAAATAAGTAATTACACAAAGCAAGTAAAACATACTAACACATTACTTGCTTTTATGCGAAATTGACGATTACCAGCTTTTCCATACGAATATATAAATATATATGTATTCCTTCAAACAACTTCGCTTTATGTCTGAAATATAAGATTTTTTATTATTTTAAGAGAGATTTAGAAAGCTTTAACAGTGCAGTCGTTAAAATATCAGAATAATGATCAGAAGGTGCATGGTTCAAGTCCCTCCAGACACCTAGGACACTTTATTTTAAACTGAAAGGGGTTTTCTAAGTAAAAAGGGGAAACGCGTGTTTTCAGAGCTTTGATAAACATGCAGTTTAATTGAAAAATAAGTAATTTTATTTTTTTCTAATTTCACTGTTTTGATAGTTCAACTTAAAGTATTAAAGTCACTTCTCGAAAGTGAGTGAAAGGTGAATACCCGAAATCCATTGACCCGTTTTAATCAGTCATTATCCAGGCTAAATTTCCCAACTTCTGGGATCATTTCTGGGGTTATAGACCCTCGTACTCATTAGTTTATACAAAAAGCACTTACACTATTCAAGCTGAGAGGGATAAAAAAAAGCATGGTATGAATATATTAAAGCGTTTAAGCTGTAGGCCTGGCTATAATTCCGAAGTATCGAGATCATTTCCGGGGATATAGACTCTCCTACCCATTAAACCATGCAAAAGGTACTTCCTCTATTCAAGCTGGGAAGAATATAAAAAGAATGGCGTAAAATCATCAAATAGTTTTGACTGTAGCCCTGGTTAATGTTTTGGTCACAACCAGAAGAAGAATTAGAAGAAGGAGAAGAAGAAGAAGAACAAAATTCCGGTGATTTCAGCGATTTTCAAAGGATTTTTTTTATCATGTTCCCTAGTTCAATGTTAACAATTATGCTGTTAATTTTCATTTTCTTACCCAGGGTAACATGATGGGAAAGAAATCAGGGTTGTAGCTATAATAGAAGCTGAGCTGTGAGGGGTCGAAAACGGGCCTAAGCTCTGTCAACATAATATACTCTTGCATGCTTGCCGCTTTACATCGGACTTGGCGGTGGAAAATTGCCACGTTCCCAGATGTTTTCTTTACTCTAAACTAGTTTTAATAAAGTTTTGGATTTGAAAGCAAAATAAAATAAAAAAAAGTTCAAAAGTCAATTAGGGAATCGCATACAAATGAGAATGACTGACTGTAATTTTAAATGTGAATGTTTTTGAATAACATATTATTCGCAATCAGGCATGATGCTTGCAGGAAAAATTACGCAGAGCAAAAGCTAATTACTGCATTAAGACGGTGTTATGACTGATCCTAATAATGTTTACTTTATCTGCAAATGTAATTTGAGTGACTGTGCCGTTGTAGTAACTGTAAAAAAGATATGTTTGAATAAAATTAGAAAATCCAATGTGAGCGGAATGATGAGAGGTTCAAATATTTTTTTAAAAACTTATCTTCCAAAACTTGCTTAAAGATATCGAAGAACATATGTTTTCCTAAGACATATTGCAATTTCTCTATGCTAATTTGTACTTTATTTTACTTGAATGTCTTCAGCTAAAGTCTATAAAAGTGTACAGATTCTTTCCAAATAATATCTCTGAGAGAAACAAGGAATTACGGCTTGAAGGGAATCAAGTTCATCAAAATCAAATTACTCTGTTTTCAGTTATCTGATCTCATCAGCTTACGAATTTATTTGCTTGTATAAAAAATAACAAAGAGTTTATTTTCTATGAGGCTAGAATTTTTTGATGGCGCAAGTTAAAAAAATCTAAATCGTTTAAGCCGCCCAATTATTATTCTATCGTAAATGCTTCGCCTGAGGACTGTAATGTTATTTTCACATTTCTTCATTTGGCTTCTGAAAAGCTATTATCAACTACACTTTCACCTTAAATGAAAAAGTCTACCTTGCATTAATTCCAATGAGTATTTTTCTTGGAACATTTGCTACCTAAATATGTGTAAATATTCTTCATTTATAAGAAAATAGGTACCTACGTTGAAATACGAAGATTTAAATAAAAAAAAATTCTGATCAGGGATATGGATCAATATGTCATTGAAGAAACCGAATAATTTATAGAAAGTATTAAGGTTTTTTCACGTTTATGAATAATAACCGATTATTTATGTTTTAAATGTGTAGACAGTAGGGATAGTGCATTTGCCTAATATATGTGATGAAATTTAAAAATGTGCTTTAACAACAGCAGCACATGGGCATATGACAGTAAAATTTTTTTTAAAAAAGTTCTTGAATGGTCTTTTCATTTTCTTTTTCCAAGAATCGATTAGTTGATTCCTATCACTGGAATTGTTGGAATTGGAATGTATAACTGCTACCAGCTGAATCAAAGTCAGTGGTATTACTAATTACATTACGAACCTTATTTCAAAAAATGTGTGCTGATATGCAATCAGATAAAATATGAAAAACATATCTTCAGTATAAGATAGACCTGCATCCTTTGTCAGTTTTTGAAAAGAAAATAATACAAGTCACGAAATGTTTTCTTTAATAATAATTATTAATTTTTAATTTTTAGAATTATTTTTCTGAAATGTCTTATGGCGTAATGTATGATGCTTTGAAACTTAAACACTATTTTAAATATTAAAATTTAAAAAAATGATAATTTTTTTTTAAATTAAAAAAAATTAAAAAATAATTCCTAAATTTGACAAATCTAAAAATCTTTTTTTTTTAAAATCCCTTTATTTTTGTCCAAAATTGCTTCTTATAATTCATATCAAAAATTATCTTCATGATTATTCAATAAAGTACTTAGAAAAAAAAAAAAAAAAAAAAAAAAAAAAAAAAATTGTGCAAAAACTGTGTAAAATCCATAGTATGCTAAGCTCCAAAAACTTTAAAAAAAAAAAGTTAAATGAAAAAACATAATTTATGAAGATAAATTAAAGAAATATATATAAAAAATAATTGTGGAAAGTTTCAATGATTTATAACAAGTAGTTTTTAAGTTATATCAATTTAAACTCAAAGATGGGGCAACAAGCTATCATCGAGAAAAACAGCCTCAAAGTTTCAAGATAGCATGTTTGAGATACAGTTGTCATGTAACAAAACTTAAATATTTCAAGTTCTACTAAAGATAGAAACAAAGATTTTATGTCATTTTGTTTAAAAATATTTGTATTACTTTTTACAATAATATTTTTTTTTTTTTTTTTTAGAATTTAAAAATTTTTGAGACCCAGACCCCCTTAAGTTTCCTCAACTAAAGAAGATAGCATTAAATATACCAACTGCATTGATATTGTTGGCGAGAATTATTCTTCAAATTATCTGACTTCAAAATTAATCTTTTGTATCGATCATCAAAAATTACATATAGCACTTTTCGTGGTATTACGGAAACTATGAAATTCTTGTTTTTGATGGGTTTCCAATGCAACATTTGTATTACATTGCAAATTTCTAGGGGGGAAGACCAAAATAGAAATATAATGACATTCCCTCCTGCCTTTCGTTAGCTTAAGTGGAAAGCTTCTTGGCGTCTAAACATTACAAAGAACTAAGTTTAGAGCAATAAATTGGATGTCACCGGAAAACCCGTCGCGGTGACTGCCGTTGGGTCTCACCAACTGGAATGCAGGAAAGGAATGCAGAACAGACTGAACATTATCACACTTAAAAAAAAACCACCACGGTACAGTATTTTATCCAATAGGCCTATAAGGGGTGCATTTCCATTTTCTCAATGACTCTAAGAATATCCAGTCAAAAATGATTAAATACACCCATTCTCCCCCTGTCAATTACTAACAATTTACGAATTTTTTATGGACGCTAGCAAAAAAAAAGGACTCAAACCAAGCAGTAATCTATGGTTCAATTAGACTGACAAAAAGGTCGAGTAATTGAACTATATATCCGATTTGGAATAAGTCATATTCTTATGATAATCTTGTAACCCAGTAATTGTTAAATTATTTTTTTTATCAATGGAACAGCTACTGACTTCTTTATTTCATTTTATTCTCACTGTATTGGGATTTGTAGCAAATTGGGATATATTAAACTTGGTATCTAAAGTTACTCTACTGGGCAGATTGCAGTTTAGTGACACAAATGTAGTTTAATTTATTTAAAGGCATAACCAATTTTTTGAATGATTGCTTTCTTAATCTATTGAACATGTTGATTAAATGTTGTAACCGTAGCCTAGCGTTAACACTTCCGAATGATACAGCCAAGAGCATCAAAAAAGCCTTTCTTGTTTGGGAAATCAATACTTCATCAATATAAAAATTTGATGAGTAAATGATAACAATAAATTTCAAAGAAATATGTTTCATACTCAAAAAATAATTGAAAACAAAATTTAATTTCTATACGTTGAAAAAGGTTGTAGGATTGTAAATTTGTCCGAAAAACAGGCTACAGAAGATGCGAAGGATATATTAAATATTACAGCGTTAATTATGTCGTCATTATGTCACTATGATCTTGTTGTGAAAGACAAAACATACATTTTACTTATTTCGAAAGATATTCTAAGGCATAACTAAATGCATATTTTTAGAAACATGGAAAAGGGACAATTACTCAAATAATTAAACATTTCGAAGCTTACAACATTCATCGTCTGAAAGCATACAATATGCAGAGTCTCAAATCTTATAATATGGATGATATATTAGTTTTGTAAACCTTTGGTGACTGTGATATCATCCTCTATTTTTAATAAATAAGCAGACATTCCCCCCCCCCCCCAATACATATGAATCGATGAACAAGCCATTTCACATTTTTAAAGTGGACAATTTTGAGCATGAAACCGTTACTGGTGCTGAGGAAGAAATTCCACCTAACTTTACAACTTTTCTAAAGACGTGGCTTTATGTACTTTTCGGTACACACGTTTTGTAAACTCCTTTAAAAACCGATATTTATTTTAAAAGCGTTGCATTTACAAATTGTGCTATAAAATACAATTTACTACGAACTTACCAAAAAGTTTAATTATGACGTAATAGTTTAAAAATTAATTAAAAATAATGATGGAAAAGAAATTAAGTTGGTATTTCTCCAATGAAAACCATAAAGCACATCTCTCTTTAAAAACTGGTCAAATTAATCTCATTTAAAAGATGAAGAGTTGACATTTATTTCCTAAATGATGTATAGCATAAGGTTCTAGAAGATTGGAGAGAAACGTAGTAATGTATATTTTTTAATAGATCATGTGAAAATGTTGAGGACATTTTATAACTGTCAGATGAGAAATTTGAGGAAAATTCTGACTTAGAAAAGTCTTTCATGTTGAAATAAATGATTGTATGTTTATAAGATGCAACAGAAGTGGAAGAGACAAAATCTTGAAGAGATAATCTGGATTAGCCTGGTTTATCTAGAAGAAAAGTACAAGACACTGAAATGTTGAGGAAAAGTCTTACGGATTCTGTCAGCTAGAAAAAAATTTTTTAGGAAACATTCTTTCAGTTGTACAATATCAATGTTTTGTTGATAAACAATTTCCCATTGTTGTTATATTCAAACGCATATTTTATTAAATGTAATTGCAAATTTTCATAATATGACTGTATTTAATTCAATTAATTCCAGTGTGGCATGATAGGATTAAAAAGTGGTAAACAAAATTCAATGAAATTTATAATTTTATTTATAATAAATATTTAAAAAAAATTGAGTTTTTTTGTTTTGTTTGGCAAGTTTTTATTTTGGTTTTTATTGTTTCCATTTTATCTCATTGTAGCTTAGAAACTGATCATCTTATACTGAAACACTTTGATCAAAGAATGTTCACAAATTTATGTCTTGTAATGCTATAAATGCAATTAATAATAATTTTGGTTCTCGAAATGAAATATCTAAAAAACAAACTTTTCAAAGAACATTAATATAATGATATAAGCATTAATCCTACAAAGTTTATTCCAAATAATAAAATGATTTAATTAATTAAAGATTAATTCTACCTATTGCCATTGTTAAGGATCCCTTTAACTAACTCTAAACTTCTAAACTATCCAAATTATAAGGACGGTTTTTATTAAAGTATATTTAAATAATAATAATAATAATAATAATAATAATAATAATAATAATAATAATAATAATAATAATAATAATAATAATAATAATAATAATAATAATAATAATAATAATAATAATAATAATAATAATAATAATAATAATAATAATAATAATAATAATAATAATAATAATAATAATAATAATAATAATAATAATAATAATAATAATAATAATAATAAACACAGAGAATACTTAGAAATATTTTCAAATTAAGAAAATAAGTATCAAAAAACTATTTCGATTTCCATTTATACATTTAAAATTCTTGTATAAAATGAACTAAAACCTTTTAGCTTAATTCATTTATAAATGTCGCGTTAATTTATAAAACTTAATGTATTAAAATTAACATACACGAAAGCAAACTTACTTTTAAAGTGAAGCCCCCTAGATTTTTTGGTACATAAATTCTGATTTAATTAAACTTGAACAACTATGTAGCTTTAAATCAACAGTTTAACAAAATAAAAAAAAAATCAATTCCACGGAGATATTACGAATTATTAAACTTAATTGAGCTGTCTCAAATAATGTTGAAATGAACAATTAATTATAAATCTTTTTTCTTTTATTCAAAAAGCCGCATTAATTTTCCCATCTTCAATAATTACCTCAATTAGATCGGCCAATGTATATCCTCCGGGTTTTGTCCTAAACAAAGACTGTTCGAAGCAGTAACGGACCTCTTAACTTCAAGCAAAGAAAAAAGGGAAAAAAAAACACGTTTTAATAGATTAATTTCATTTCCCACAATTTCTGAAAATCTCTCATATTGTTTGATTGACAATGTGAAGAGGCTTACTCCAGGAATGGTAAGATCTTTGTGGGCTCCGAATATAGCTATTGAAAGATCGGTTGATTTCATCGGAGAGCTCTTTATATTCTAAAGGAATCGATTAATTTTAATCTTCACATTTTATTATCAAGTGACAAGAATGGATTTTGAAATATTTGTTCATTGGTAAGGAAATTATTTCTCTAAGACAAAGAGTTCTCCAATACTCTTAGTAAGTATTTTACCATTATTAAATAACTTAAAAAAAGTATGTTTTGTTGCCAAAATACCATTTTAATGTACTATTATGCTTATTATACTTGCATGTTAAAATTTTTTAGCATATTTCAGTTGATGATTATTTTCATTAATTTTACGCTTAAGTATTCAAGGAGAATATTTTATGGGTATTTCTGTGAATATACATCGATCAATACATATATTTAGTTTTCAGTTCTAAACTTTTTTTAAAACCTAATCAACTACTAGTCTTTATTATTTAATCCATGCTAAAACTTACATTTGACAGTCAAATCTACAAAAAAAAAAAAAAAAAAAAAAAAAAAAATTGATAGGTACACAAGTAAATATTTGATATTTAAATTTTAGGGAAAGTTAAATACATACTTGTTGTTTACGTACCTTTTAACATTACAATATTAGTTTTTTAAATTTTTTTTAAAAAATTTATTTGGAGAATGCGCAAAAGAAAAAATATAGGTAAGTTTTTAATGACTTCTAGGCTTAAAAACTTCGATGTAAATAACTTTACTTTTTATCGTATTTTAAGAAGAACATTATTAACTATATTTTAAAATATATTTTCTCTGATTTGTTTTAATACATGGAGTAATACTTCTATCAAAGTCAAAAGATTGAAATAGAAAAGAAATAATAAAAAAATATATACCCATTTGTTTGTCAATTATGGATCTCAAAAGTTATTCAGTAGAAGATGGGTTGTGATAAAGAAGCCTCTCATAGAATAATGTTTTATCCCATTTAAAGTGATAAATAATCAGAAATTACAGAGTAAAATTTCTTGGTTCTATATCTATTGGTAATCTGAATAAGTAATACGAATGATTCCGAGAACTATTTTTTATTTATGTACAAGAGACATCTTTATATATTTGTACTTAAAATAACGTTGGAATATGTACAATTATGTACACATAAATACAAACTAGGAAATACTACGAATAGATTGACAGCATTAAATTTTTACTCGCGTAATTCTCTTTATGAAAAAATAGTGTAATCATGTAACTTAATGTGTCTGCAGGATGTTTAATCCTATATTCAACTTCTCATTCTCATGAAGCAGATTACAAACATAAACTAACTTACCCTTCCTGAATACTAAGCAACAAATACTTTTTCACTTATCTTAATTTTACTTAGTCTAAAATATCTCTAGTCACTTCTTACCAAAGAGAAATCTCGGCACGTGATCTGGAAAGTGTTCGAGAAACTCTCTCACGTTTATTTCACTCCAAGCAATGAAAGAAAGTGAAAAACACAAAACCTCAAAACTCGCCATTCGTTCCACTTCGCACAGAGATATTTATTTCTCCAAAACAAGACGATTGCAAGCATTCAATTACTAAGTTCCTTACGTCACGTACCTCAAAAGCTTTTAAGGAAGATATTTGTGATAACATAACATTTAAAGAAGCGATTTTCATCGTCTAATTGCACTAATCAGAGCAATGAATTATTGGGATCGTTGTAGTTGCGTACTTACAGAAGGATTTAAGAAAAGACGAAACTCAAAGTATGCAACATTACTTGACGTTAATGATTGGATTCGTTTGAGACTGCTTTTTTAATGGGACTGGACATTGGTATTGTGTTGATGTATTTTTTATTTAAATATTTCACACACACACGCAATATCGCTTTGATTTTATTTCAAATACTGACTTTTATTTAATGATATTCATACTAATTATAAATGGTCATTAATATTTATTAATATATGTTCATTAATATGTATGAATATTTATTAATATATGTTCATTAATATGTATGAATATTTACAATATGTATATATTTTAAAATATTAATAATTATTAATTGTGAAATGTGGTGAAACATTAAGCTAGTATTAATGGGAAACTACAATTTGATTTTGAAGACATATTTTGATTGTAATTTCTTTCTATTAACTGTATGTCTCTATATATTATACGTTACATGAAAATTGGCAGCAAGGACTCTTATATACTATCAAACACTTTTGTAATTGTCAAGAAGTGCAAGCAACTAAATTAAATTGTTATATCCTTTTACCTTTTTTATGTTTGTATAACTGAAAAAAATACATCAAAGGAAGCAGGATATAAGTAATAATAATATTAAGAAAATTGAACTTGAAGTGACACCATTAAACTTTAGTTTAGAAATTAAACGTCAAACTCAATATATATATTATTACACAGCTAATTATCTTAAACACCAGTTGTTTAAATAACTAGAATTTTATTGTAACTTATACTTTATATAGTTTAAATAACATTATTGTCAGTTCTTTAGAATTTTGCTAGCTTTCTATCGTTTTTTATTAAAACATTCCAACTTGATCCCTTCTGATGTAATTTTATCAGCATCTAACGATAAATGACATTTTTATTACTATCGATAGCTCCTACGATCCATAGATCTACGCATTTCTAGAAAAAAAAATCACTTTCTTTTTCATTTCAAGCTATGTACTTCTACTGAAAAAGAAAATCGAAGTTCAATTTGATTTTCCTACGAAGAACTAAAAGAAGAGTTCTTCTAAGTGCATTTCCACGGGATACGACATCCTTCGTATTTTTGGAAATATTTGACGTGACATGCTTATTAAACTTGTCATGGATTTATATTGATGTATTTGAAATTTTGTTTTTGTTTTTTGTTTTTTTAAGTTGATTGAGAAATAAAGTGATAATTTCAGTATATGCTTTCCAGGATGAACAAATGTAATACAAGATTGGAAGTTTATTTTTTGATTTAAAATTCAAGAAACAATTGGACGTACATTAACCTGATAGTTTTTTTTTTTCTTAATTTCTTTTATATGAAGTAACATCAACATCTTGGTCCAAAAACTCAATAAAACTTTTATTAAAATGATAATGACCCTGTATTCAACCACACAG
Source organism: Linyphia triangularis (assembly GCA_963978545.1). NCBI lineage: Eukaryota > Metazoa > Arthropoda > Arachnida > Araneae > Linyphiidae > Linyphia > Linyphia triangularis. Next base: position 49,439,107 of record OZ021731.1, on the reverse strand, counting down.
TACTTAGTAATAGTACATGTTTACAAATAGTTAAATCTATGCACTGAATAAGAAAAAGCCAATGATAAATACTTCCTTCATATTATGGTTAAGATATTGAGTTATATAATAATTATCTATATTTATATAATACTATTTTTAATTGAGATTGACTAGTAATAAATAACAATCATAGAAATTATTTATCAGTAGTAAAGAATGATATGAACTTCAGCACGTCAAATACTTTTATCAAAGCAATGCAACACATATAAAGCTTCAATACTTTTTTATTAATTCCAATGCTTTAAAATAATGAAAGTTTTTATATAGCTTGCAATAAATTTCTACATTTTTTTAATTAAGCTAAGCTTCGGTAGTAATCTATAAATAGATTTTTCAAAGATCAATGGTATTTTGATTATAAATAGTAATAGCATTTTATCCCTTATACAAACACAACATTATATTAAAATAACACACTGGATTTATATTTGATTGTAAGACACGTGACTTTCTTTTTCAACTACACAATTTACACTTTCTGCAATTTCAAAATTAATTACGTAGCTTTAACAACAAAGAAGTTAAAAAGCATTAAAAAATACAAGTAAACTATCGATAAGTGTTCAAAACAAGTCTGCTTAAATGAAGACAGATTTGTGTAACCATGGTTAAAAATATTTTGTAATACTGAGGTGCCTTTTTTCTGTTAAAGTAAAAAAAAAAAAAAAATCCAAATTATAAAAAAGCATTCCAGGTGAAATGGAACTAAACATTCTTTTCAATAGAATTCCGACTTAAAGAAATCAGTGAAGAATTTAATTCTTACCGACATGTTAATCTCATAAAGAAGCAAAAACTGAATACATGGGGAGTGATTTAAAAGGACATCGACTTCCCTAATTTCATTTCTGATATTTTTTTTTACCCAAGAGCTACATTCTTTTGGAAAATTGTTGGCATCGCTAAGAAGTCTTGATGTCTAATTTGAATAATAGTTTGGAAATTGGGAAAATAGTAGATTTTCTTTCAGTGATAAACGTATCTTTTGTACGGTTGCGTTTTGTCTAATTTAGTTTCTATTTGAAAGAAAGAGTACTACTATGTTGGAAAAAGTAATTTATTTTATCGTGTTCTTTCAAAGGTAAAAGATACTTGATTTTAGTAGCTTATTGAACTTAGCTCGTTTTTAAGTTGTATTATGATAGAAATATGAGTCAATGTTTAAGTTTTCTTGTTGTTTTTTACTAAGGTACCAAAAGGTGTTCTTTGTGTTTCTAATGGTAATGCTAAAACATTTTTTTTCTACAACTGTTTTTGTTTCAGTACTTATCAATTAAGTAAAATGGAGCCTCTCGAGTTTCAATTTCCCTGTCTCGTTAATTTTAAAATAACACTTATATAAGTAACATTTTATAACAAGCTATTCAACAAAAAGTCTTAATTTTTGTCATGGGTAATAACTGAATTGTTTTGAAGACTTTACCATGAGCTTTTATGAATTTAGTGTTCCGATTTGCTTTTATAGTACTAAACACTTTTGATAGTATACTATTTTTAAAAATTGCAGTATAATTCTAGTGCATTTTAGCCAGTAAATTTATAAGAAAATTATAAGAGTAATTATTTTATAAGACATCTAAAGTATTTAAAAAATATGAAAAGGATTGGGTAAGTGGGTTTTAAAAAAATGCTTGTTACATAGTAAAAAATTTAGTTTTGAGAAAAATGATATCCTAAGTGGACACTTCTTGACTTTTGTAGCAAGTGGCTACAAATTAAAACGTACTTTAAAAATACTTCTATAAAGTGCTGAATAATATCTTTTATATCATTTTGGACAAGATGAATTTAATTGTCATTTCCAATAAAAGATGAAAAATATCAAATTAGGTCTAAAAGTGAGTGTTAACCCCTTTAGTATAAGAGTCAAAGGAAGAGTGGTGTGATGTGACAGATATCAATCAATTTATAAGCATATTTAATATTTTAAATTATATGAATCAAAGCACAAGCTCCCTTAACCAATACCTATAAATAAATTAATGCATACTTTTTCGATAAATGTACAAGCTACATTATTATTATATGGTAGATTAGTTTTTGTACCCAACCAAATTAAAATAAGATATTAGTAGAATTTTTATTAGATTACCATAAGAAAAATGAAATTTATCTAGGTATTAATTTTTGAAATGATGCATTTCTTTAGCTTTTAAATAAAAATGGTGAATTTATTTTGACAGCGTAAGTAAATTTATGAATGGAAAATAAACTGTATTGCATTTAAGTACCGAGTGTGTGATATCTCTTATATCTTGGAGATAAGTTCGGCATGGTACAAATATAGATAAGAATAAATTGAACCTAATGTATGGCATCCTAGTTTATCGACTTATTTTGACTCTATCACAATTCTGTTTCACCTTAAATGTAGTCATTTCTGTAGAAATTGTTTTTAATATCAAACTTATTAATTCATAATGTCTTTCACTTAAAGTCAACTACAAAAAATTGAATAAAAAGTAGCTCGAATGAATTTCTTAATATAGAAATTTAAATAATATGCTAATATTCTTATATGCTTTGATAATATTAATTCTTAATTTTAAATAATTCTTTTTACCTTAAAATATAAAAAGAGGCAAATAGCAAGATACTAAACATTATTCTGGTTATTCTCTGGTGTACTCACGGAATTTTTTTTTCTCTTTTTCTACTTGTAAACAGATAAGAATTTTAAAAATATGATAATCTAATAGTTATGTTTTCGTTTTTCATAATATTATTTGGTGACAAAATTATATGGAAAAATAATTATTGTAACTAGGTTAAGTATAGATTTAAGCTACTGACCAATGGAACTGCCCATGTACCATGCGTCATGAAAGTAAATCAGTCCGATTTCGCCGCAGACTCCGCTAACAACTATTACCTATCAAAATAAAGTTTTTATTCAAATAAACATTTTATTGAAATTTCAAAAACAATTGGATGACTCTCTCAAATACCAGGTAACCATTGCCTGATTTTAGGGAAATGCATTGGGAGGTTATTCGGATCAGATAAAAAATGTATTCCAGTAAAATCACTGCAAATTAATATATATTGATAGGATAAATCCCACGATACCACAACATACATTTTGAACATTTTATCTTTTAACTGACTTTTGCATAAAGCTACCTAATAGACAAATACCGCATTTTTTTATTCAATTCTAAATGTTTCGAAAAGACCATAAACTTAAAAATTTCAATTTTCCCCGTTTTTTTTGCCTTTTTAATTTTCAATTTAAGTTTGACTCTCAGATTACAGAGGGAAAACGATGCATGACTTCACTTCATCCGAAACAACTCCGTAGGCAACTACTAAGTAGAAACCTCACGATACTTGCTAGGCATATTTACCAACAAAGCCCATCCGTAGGGATAAAAACTGGTTCCTATTCTAGAAGACAACATGGAAACTCTCTGGTCTAGTTAATTGAATCAGCTAGGTCGGCTCCGTTGGGTTACTTAAGGAGTGTAAGAGTTTACTCACAGGTAAACCCAAAATTCAATGGACAACATGAGTTGTAGGTCCAAAAGCTTCAATCCAATTGTTATAGTGGTATGGAATGCAAACAGCATTGTCAACAAACTCTAGGAACTCATAGACTTTTTACACATATGTAACATTGACATTTATATGGTTTCCGAAACTTATGCCGAACCTTGCCAACTCATACCAATTATATAAAATAAAATACTTTGAATTTTTAATAAATATTTTGTTTGTATTAAATTGAAGTGCTTGTTATATTCATCATTTTTTTTAATGAATGCCTTAGGCACTTTACAGCTTTCTAATTTTAAAATACTAATTGGAAAACTAAACTTCAGAAATATAACAGTACCAAATAAAACTAACGAAAATATATAGTATTTGATATAAATTATCAGAATGCTAGAGCCAGCACTAATTTCTAAGAAATATGCCGAACTCTCTCTACTCTTCGCTGTTGTCCACTTGTGTTGATGACATAAGAGCTAAGTAATCCGGAAGCAACCACTGATCCAAATCGAATCACTAAGGTAAACATTGTTGTTGAAATGCTGTACAGGACCTTTTTCTAGTGAGTGAGTTCTTGTAGAGTACTTAGTGTTAGGAAATGTAGTAGGTATTTGATAAAAAAGATTTTAGTTGTTTTAGGTTATAAGGTCTTTTTTATCTCTCTCGACCAGAGACTAAAGGTTAAAGGTTATCTGTAATGGACAGAATATAATGAAACTGAAAGAAAAACGATTGCATTAAGGGATTGCTGATGTTGCTAGAAAGACTTTCACTGGGAGTAAAGTGATTATAACATTTTCAATTAAGTGCAATGTCATGCGGCACTACTCGTGTTTCACTTACTTAAGTTTGAGATGGATGCAAAGTAAAATGTTACTAAAATAGCAAAGTTATTTCTTACAGATTTAAATCGCTTTTCGTAATTTTAATCCTTGCTATTTCTTAAGGTACACATATACAATTGAGATCATTTTCTTCAATTCTTAGGTTATAATTTCAATTTTTTTGGCAGTATATCAGAATTAAAAATGATACATTTTTATATATAAACTTTGTTTTTCTGTCAATTTTTTAATCAGCTAATTGCAATTAAAGTGACGAATTAGGACATTATTAGAACTTACATAAATAAACCTGTAATTAGCTTAAAGGTATGATTTTTCTTGCAAATAAGAGATATTATATTGACGCATGTTCCTATGGGGAATTTTGAATTTGACTTTAATATTTATTTAATTATAAGTTTTTGAATAAAAAGTTTAAAAAATACTTAGCTTTTAATAAAAAATTAAGATTAAAAAAATATGCATAAAAAATGTGTTTATAACAATATATATTAGATTCTCCATAGAAAACACATTCACAACTATTGTCTACAAAACAAAATTAGAATTTTGTAAATCGAATCATTTATTATGAAGTTATGACCATTGGCTTAAAGTCATATAACACCAAAATGTCATTCTTCAGAAAAAGCGTTTAAAGTTTACTACACTAATAAACGTGATACAAAACAGGTTCACAAAACCTACTGTAATTTAAAAAGTAATTTGAGTCTCAGAAAGAAAATGGTATCGTTTTAATGGTAATGAATTCGGGAATGTGTTAAAGCCAAAAAAGAAAAATGCAGACTTGAGTCAAATTTTGCAAATTCCTAATGTATATGTATACCTTAAATTTAAATAGTTACTTGAAAGATATTTATCACACGTGCAAATCGTTGAATTCTTATTTGATAGGTTTTCTGAAAACTATTTAATTTATGATATTTATAAGAGTTAATAGGGTCTAAGTTATAAATTATGTTGTTTGATGTATATTAAAAGACGATAATTTTTCATGTGGTCATATAAATGGAACTTTTTATGCTAAGAAGTATTTCTTTTCAGTTATTTTACAAGGTATTTGAAAATTATTTCACAATATATTTTTTTTTAAAACATATTTTCTCTTTCAATAAATATTTAAATAAAACGTAAGTTTTTTGCACAAAAATCTATACCAAAAAAAAAAAAGTTAGTATTACAATTAAATAAAAATGTATGTCATTTAAATACAATATTCGAAATAATACTTGTTAGAGATTAAATTTTGTTAAATAGTTATTGTTAAAGTAACGTAAGCTTCGAATTTAATATAGCAAAGCTTTTTAAGCAATAGAAATTTATATGAGTATTCTTCTATATATTTTAACACAATTTATATATACTGGAGACATAAAATTTATTTCGCTGTTAAAGTTGAAAAAATAAACTTTTTGTTTGACCACATTCTGCTTTCGAAATTCTATCGTGCAAGTACATGTACTGCATCTTGTTAAAGCCACCTAAAACTTTTTCATATCCCTAGGGCTATAAAATCTTCAGAGACTATATAGATGCTGCGTTCAGTTGTATTTTAAAGATATATTTCAAGGTACTGGGGATGTCGCTACAATGCGAAACTTGTAAGTGTAGATAAATTTCTTATACTACCATGTATCATATTTAATCCTTAGAGCTTCTTTTCAGTTTTACTAGCAACAGCTTTTATTACATATTTTTCTGACACTTTTTCATTTTTTTTTCTAATTAATTCTTAACTTCATTTAATCTTCATTTTATGGGAAAAGTTACTTTGAAAGTACATGATAACTGATAATTTTAGAAAATGAAATTTTTTAAAAGTAAGTTTTAAGATAGATAGAGATTAAAAAAAAAAATAATAATTTTAATTACTGAGCTTTTTAGGGATTGAAAAAAGTGCGATTTTATCTATCAGCCTTACGCCATAAAGAAGAACCTTAGTTACTAAATATATAATTTATCTAATGCATATAAATTGTTAACTTAAATTTAAATAAATCTCCCCTGCATACACAAGTTATTATCAAGTTTCTTTTGTTATTCTTGCACTGCATTTTAAGATACAAGTTTTAGAAGATAATTGCATTATAACATATAATGCAAGAAAAATAAATCTAACTTGAAAATAACAGGTGCATATGAGATTGTATACATTTAAGTTTACAATTTACATGCATTAGAGGAATTATGTATTTAATAATCGAGGTTATTCTCTAAGTCGTGAGCAAGACGAATAGATGGAGCCGCAGTTTTCTCAATCACAATTAAGTCCAATAATTACATTAAAAATTCTCTTTTAAACTTTTGTGTTTAAAATTTAATCAATTTGAGTTTTTTTTAGTTTAAGCATACTCATTTTCTTATCTATTCTGAAAACTTTGTATATACGATCGTTAACTTTGTGTACTAAATTTACACCGGTCTAGTTTTATGAGACAACATTATGTGACCTAATTTAAAAAATAAAATAAAATTAATTAGCATTGAATATTGAATCCTTTCAAAGGAGCTTGGTTTCTTCTGTTTAGCAATTCTAATTCACATTTTTGAATACTCTACTTAATTCCAATATATTCATTTATATTAGAAATATTTTATTTTAAAAATATAATTTGAGCTTACAAATAGACTTTACATTTTTTTTATCAACAGTGTATATCATAAGAAAAAAAAAATAATTCCGACATAAATATTCCAGAAATATGTAAACCGACATTCAGTTTTATCTGGTATCAAATTCAAGTGCGTTTACTTCATTTTGAAGTTCAGAAACTGATATTCACCCAAGGCAATTCCGTTTTCACACACTCTACCAAACTAGTTTTCAAAATATATAGACTATCAAACTTCCAGTTGTCAGAAATTTATGGAAATTCAATCTTGTATCCAGAAATAAGATACTTTGTAAACGGATCACTTTTTGGGTAAAAAAAGTGTTTCGCGCGTGGAATTCTGAAAAAATATCAACATGGACTTCCTTCAAAATAACCGACGCACATTCATAACACTGAACTGAAAATGTGTTCTTGATTTTAACTCGAAAGAAGTATAAAATCAAGATTTTAAACTAGTGGAAGTCATGTGGAGCATCGGGATTTCTACAAACACCACCAAACGCAAACACTCCGTGAAATTCAGAGAACGCATTTCCAACCCAATAGGAGATTTTTTTTTTCTTTTGGATGTTCCTGAATACTTTAGAGTTTTCCGATATGGATTCAGAGTTATATGTGTTTTTTTTCCCTTACTTTTTTCTAAGGATCACCACATCATTTATATTGCATGGAAAGTAAAGTAAAAGGTTTGGATGCTTGAAGTTGTTTGGCATAAGAAATGCCGAGTGAGTGCACAGGCTGGAGTTTTTCAATATTTCTTTTGTAAATTCTATCCGTCAGATTGCATTTCTGAATATTTTAACTCGCATTTTCACTCGTAGTTATATACATATATATAAAATAAGTTGTATTAAATTTCCCTTCCGTCCATTCAAATAATGATTTTTTTTTCTGTGAAATTATAACCAAATTTGTATTTTTTACGTTTATATAATTTATTAGATCAATAACTATTCAGTTTTGTCGGATCAATAGAACTTTTTAAATGTAATGTTCAAAAAAGGATTTTGTGTTTAGTTCATAATAGATGTCCATTACAAGTAAGCTAGCTGAAGTTCCTACTTCATCATAACCTAGTAATAACATCAGTGCAATTCAACTGATAATTTTATTTTGAAATGCTATAAATAAAATACACAAGACCATGGTTCAAGTAGTTAACAAATAGAAGGGTCTTTCAGATGAACTATCCACATTTACGTCTCTATCAGAATAAAACCTAGAATGCCTTCAAACTAAATGCTAATACTGACAGCATGTCTTCAACCTACAGAACCTTCATAGATTTGTTAATCAACGTCTTTAAGGCTTGGTTAGATATACCACTCTCAAATATATTGTAGAATTGAACAATCAGTTATGAAATTTTCAATTTCAATTATAGTTCATTATAAAATCTTCATAAAACATTTTTTGATATCTGGCTTCGTAAGACAATCAATAAATTGTAATACTATGAACTTCATTTAAATACATCATTAAGTTTTAATTGTAAATTCCTTTTTAACCATCCATGACTAAATTAACTAAATTTTAGGAAATTTCTATGTGCATAACAAGTGTTATTTAGATTTAATTACATAACAGAAAGGCTTAATATTTTCAATCAAATCCTTCCTAGAATCTTAAATCAGAAATACAAACCTAACAGAAAATATACAGCATTTAAAAATAATAAAATGTAAACATTCATTGAATTGTTTTTACACATACATCACTTTATAGTGATACGGAAATTGAACACAATGCATTAATAATTTTGACTTATTCTTTAAACCAAGGAAAAGGTTCATAACATCTTGCATCCTCTTTTATCAATTTTCTGCTTTCTAGGATTTTCAGAAGTTTTAAATGACTTAACTAAAATAAAATCCTTTGGCCATTTCCAAAATATGTTAAATTGTTTAAATTTATATCTTAAAATGTAATACATAAAAATAAAAAGTAACATTTTTGATTTAGTGCTAAAATAAATTTTTAAGTACTATAAATAATTTTCACTATTGCACATTAGTTATTACATTTTAATGATATACTAGAAGAGTTTGAGATTCATGAAGAAAATGAGGTCATTACTTTTTATTTTTATTAGATACAGAATGTTAATATGGTGTTCACTGTTATTTTTATTGTAGAAAACTAAAAATATTAGCAGTTTGAAAGATATTTCAGTTCTTATACAAGTTCAATAATAAGAAAATAAATATTTATTTAACTGCAAATGTGAACTCACGTTCAAATCCAAAATTTGTAATTCTATCATTTTTCATTGAAAACTCAGGTTTATGAATAGACTGAATTTAGTCAGGTTTGTGTATCTTTAGGTGATTTGTGCATTGAATATTATAAAATCTTCTGAAAGGTGTATAAACTGATTCATCTAATGGTTGTAGTATGTGAAAGTACTTTGGAAAGAATTATAATACCGTTAACTTGTGTAACATCAATGGTAGACAACGACATACAACTTTCAAGAATATCAATCAGTAACAATACCTTTTAATCAATTGAATATCGTACATACTTAACAAAATGGTGTAAGAAGAAGAATAAAAATCAATAAAATCTGCCAAATGCATTCAAATAGTATCCCTGTCATGGGTCAAGTATCCTAATTGTACATTTACTACATAACCCTAAAATGCAACCATTTGCAAGTAAGAGGATAAATGCTATTCTATATTATAATTGCAGTTAAAAGTAGGCAAAGAAAAATCTTACTTTTAAAACAAAACCCTTTTCACATCAGCGTTTACAGTACAAAGGTATTACTTTTGGAGCAAGAAAATTAAATTTGTCTTATAGTTTAAAAAAGGATGCAAAGATTCGGTTGTCATTTTCACCATGTAGTTAGCTAACTGCAGGGAAATAAGTGATACCACTCCCAACTTATAAAACCTTCCCAATCCTGAGATTAGGCATTGGACAAGTATCCCTAGTTCCACTACTCGTCTTCAAGCTACCTGTGTTGCTCATCATCCCTCTTTACTGATTATCCTAGTACCAAGAGGAAAGCATGTTCATTACTACAATCAATAAAAGGGTGAATATCAAAGAGAAAATGTATTGATATACCTTGTAGTGACTATTAAAATTCAAATTTAATGCATTGTCTGCCTCCTAATATACAAATAAGAGGCAATTAGTTCCATTTCAAAGTCTCGCAGGGTTTACAAAACAACGTGGTACACTGGGACTGAAACTTATGAGGACTTATTATTCTCACTTGATTTCTCTCTCAACATATATTTATCCAACCAATTCACATGAGCATGTGGTTCATATATTTACAATTTTGAAATGATCAATTGAATTTGAAACGATTTTACCCTAAATTTGCGACAGTTACCAGGACACCCGGGAAGGGTATTAAAAGCAGACACTATTGAACCTTAATTGTCTAAACTGAATATAAACTTCTACCGGGTGGTCAGATTAGATCATTCCATTATTCATGTGAACGTCCCCGACTGTATGTTTTGAGAAATCATTAATTTTAGACCATGCAAAGCATTTGAACTCTCGAATGCCATTCTTGTAAAAAGGAGGGATGTACCATTGGAGTAAAGCTAGTTTTTTAAAATTCTTTTTTATGTTCGCTTTAGGTTTTTATTCTGTTTGTATATTAAATTTGGATTTTGTAACCTTGAATTTTGGCCAATTTGCTTTATTTAGATAAAGTGGTAAAATATCCTGTATGTTGGTACCATAAAAATCTCTGTATCTAAGTCAAGCTTTTGACTCTTGTTTCACTGTATGCGAGCACTTTTGGTTTATCTCTTGGCCTCTGTCAGATAAATGTGAATATTCTGACCAAAACGTATGTTTTCAAGGTATTAGATTTGTTGTGACTGCCAGAGATCATGCAAATCTCAGTAGAAACATATTCAATAACAACCTTATGCCGGATAATTCAACTTCATATTAAACTTACAACCTACACCATCTTCTCTCAAATGATTTCGCACATTACTGGGATAAGGAGTCAATTGGAGAGAGTACATCTGATATGCATGCACCCCATTATATGACTATTTCATATATTTAAGTTAACTAAGAATGTTATTTATTCATGTGTTTTTTAGTTTACTTACGTATATGGTAGCCATATCTCAGAGTAACTTTTCAACGTTATTTTATAAAACGTTTTTTCATATTAGTTGTTTTGATACAAAAATGAACTATTGTCTATTTTTTTTTATTTGAGTTTTTCCAAAGCATTTTTTTTTTTGTGTGAATCGCATCCTCCTACTCCTTGAGTTGCGTGAATTATCTAGTTTTCAAATGGAATTTTACTTTTTATCACCACGTAAATATTGGCTTTTTAATCACACATTTCCCCAAAATGAACACTTTTTTGGTATGTTTTATACTGTAGATTCTCAATAAATTATTTAATAAACTAAGTAGTTCTAAATGTGGAAATTACAGCTTTCTTAGAAATCGTAATATATATATAGAGAGAAAATTATGTACCATGTAACATTGAAACTCCGTTTCAAATTATCTTGTTCAAATGTAAGACATGCGCCCAAAATGAGAAAAATACATTTGTTAACAATGTCGTTTTTTTTTAAATACACGTGTTTTGTTGTCGTGGTTTTGCTTCATTCATTGGCTGGTCACTGGTACAAAACGCGAAAAAAAAAAAAAAAAAATCCGAACTGTAGTTGTATCTTTGTGCTTCAGAATGTTTTGTTTATGATTTTCTATATGTCTGGTGCAAAATTTGTTTCTTAGGGATATAAGATCTATCTTTAAAAATTTCAATACAAACCCCCCATTTTTAATGTTTTCATTCGACTTAGAATACTTCGTTACCCTAAATTTTAGTAGATTATGTTGAGAAACACTTCACTTATGAGCGAAAATGTTTTGACCTATCTTCGGGCCATATCTCTTTAAAGCGGAGCAGAATCAAAAGTTTGCGTGCTTCAAGACGTAATCTATTATATGGTCACTTAAAGTGAGCATTTTTAAATTTTTCCTAAAATATTGAGAACCAAAAGTCAAAATGAAATGAAAAAAATCCTGGAGGGATTTTCGATCATGATAAAACGCCACGACCACTCATTGGAAAATTATGAAATTTGGTATTTCAACGAGTTTTTTTTTTTTTTTTTTTTTTTTTTTTTTTTTTTTTAAATTTTAAATCTTAAAATGGTATAATATGTGGTGGTATAATATGGTAATATGGTATAGTATGGGGTTGCCATTGAACTTTTTTAGTTTTAATAAGTAGATGACCCGTCATAATAATTTTTTTTTATTCAATTAATAAAGACCTTCCACAATTCAGAACGGAACTTGACTTTTGTTATTTCATCAATTAGAATAAAAGATTATAAGTAGACCAAAAATTGTAATCGAACAAGTTTGTTAGTATTGAGTTGTGGAAACAGGAAAGAGAATCATTAAAAGGTAAAAAAAAAAAAAAAAAAAAAAAAAAAACACTCCTTAATTAACTTAAATTACTTTAAACAAATGCTAGCAGCAATTTATAGCTATCTGTGTATCACTAATTGTGGAAGAGCAATGTTAAGTTGTTTAATTAAGAGGGGAGTTTGACTTATTGCTGGTAAGTGCTGGGATCAGGGTAGTATCGGTGAGGCTAGCTTTTGGGTGCAGGGTTTTAGGCAGGGTCGGTGATTCTGTTCAGGCTTAATCAGCCGTGGCCTGCTGACTTGACCGTCTGAATACGAAGCTCCGTAGTGGCTACATTGGGACATTTCCGTTATGAGTCGCTGGAAAGTTACGTTCGTAAACGACTTAAAAATGGGTTAAACTGGAACATCTGCGACTCAAATGAGGGAATCGGAGCCCTCAATGACGCTTTGCTTATGAGGCTAAGTACATCTCATTCTCTCCGCTCCGACTTGAAATCAAACTGCAATCGTCTCGCCAATTACATCATCTTCAGGCAATGGAAAAGTGCGCAAAAAGTGACTCCTGACAGCCTGCTCATCCTTTTACGTTCTAATGGGATGATCCCTCTTTTCCATGTCATCCCATTTCACTTGAGGGTCATCTCCCAAGAAATCACCCCTTCTTCGCCTCTGCCTAATACAAATCAGGTTGTAAATTCATCTATGACCTCTTGACTCGGTCTTGCCAACTCTTGAACAAAACCGCGACAGCAAGTCTACTCCCCTCCAGTAAAAATTGCCTTTACATATAGGGTAGGTCCTTACTTAATCCCCCAAAACATATAAAAATTTAGATGGGGTAACCACACTATCACATTTGTATTTATTCTATTCAAAATATATTGCTTTTAAAGACCATTACCTAAAACAATACGCCACAAGTATTCATAAATGACAAGAAATAAAAGATTGAAAAATAGTTATATGCTCTTATTTTAAAGCAACTGTTTGTTTAAATTATCACTTGAATTGATTAGAGAGTAGGTTAAAAATGTGGTACATAAACATAAACACATACTTTTGTTTGAGTGCTATGCATTTATTACAATTTATAAAAAACTCAAACACTTAACAGATAAACTAAATTTTGAAACTAAATTAAAAGGTTTGACATACAGAGTTTATTCAATATAGAAAAAGAAACGGTTAGAGGTGTTCTCATAAAATGTTGTCAAATTTGTACTTTAATACGATTTATTAACTAAAACATTTAAAGCAATATTTATTTCATTTAAAATGTTGTGTCCATTGGGTAACATGGTAATTAATTATATTCCTTAATTCCTACAATTCTAATTATTTTCTAGAGTCAATTAAACTTTTCTAAATATAAAGGCTATGAAGATTTAATCCAAATATAATTGCATTTAAATTAATTTTCTCATTTCGAAACCTATCTAATTAGCAATATTTTTGCATTTAAAACTAACAACCAATTAGTCAACGCTGAATTTAATTTGTATTTTAAAACTGTGTTAATGCATTTCTAGCTTTTAAATGAGATTACTTGAAAAAAAAAATCAAGCATTCTTTTTTCCTTTTTATAACTTTTAATTATAGTTGAGTAAACTGGGATAAGTGTTCGCATGGGAAAAGTTTGGTGATGCCCTAAAAAACTTATAAATCTTTATTGCAACATAAAAACATATTTTCTAAGAATATATTTTTTTACCCTCACCAATAGTTTAATGTGCAAAATAGTTTTACAAAAAAATCTTTTAAGGTGCTAGTATTCATTGGAATGTGGTGAAAATAACCATTCCTCCCTCTAAAATATTCTCGAACTTGGTAGCTTTAAAATAGATAATTTTGATATTCAAAATGCTTTTTATACTACATTTATTTTTGTGACGGCACGCAGTGTTAAAAAATCACTACTGCAAACTTTGTATTTGAGATGTGAGGAACTTGTTTTTGTTAGGGAGAGGGACATTTTTTTACCTGATATAACTTCGGTTTGAATAAATTAATTAAAAAATAATGAAATTTTTAATGTATAATGCATAGCAGGATACATTAAACCTTATTAAACATTCACTAGGAACTAATACTGCTATGCAAATGGGATTTTTAACTTAATATTTATGTTTTTATAAAAAGGAATTAATTACAAATACTTTTAACTACGAAACTACTAAATACCTTTTAAACTACTTTTAATTTTGAAAAGGTTCACAGTGTTCAAAGATCACTATTGCAAGTTTTATGCTTGAATTGAGAGGCACTAGTATTTGTCAAAGCGAGCCCATTTTTCATTAGATATAACTTCGGTTTGAATAAATTAATTTTTAAAAATGACATTTTAAGTGTATAATACAAAGTAAGAAACTCACTAGGTATTAATATTACAATGCAATAATTGATTTTTAGCTCAATATTTATGTTTTTATAAAAAAAAATTATTAATTTTAAATATTTTCAAAATATATTCTATGTTATAATATGTTGAGAAATATTTACAAATATATCATTCACAATTTAAATTAAAATTCCAAATACATTACATAATGAGTTATGACTGAAGAAATTAGTCTCTAATTGGGAAATTAAATTTTAATTAAACAATTAAATATCATCAACATAAGTAATTTTTAGATTTTTTATTTTTTTGACATTTGCTAATTGTGAAAAATACTGTGGGTCTAGTTTCCAAATTAAATAATTTTTTTTAACTATATATGGTACCTGCTGAATATAAGTTATCGGATTTAAAGTTTGTGAAATCTTTTTTCTTGAAAACTGAAACCTAATGTCTTGATTTTTATATTTTTTGGGTTATTTTGATGCTTAGATTAGCTACATATATTTTTTTTCATTCATGTATGCTCAAGGTTCTTTTGCTCCTTTTTTTAAAAAATTTAACCACTTTTGACACAATTTGCTTTTGATGTAATTTAGTTTCTATTCTATAACAATACAGAATTAAGTTTATACAAAGGCTCTATCTATCCGGTTGATGGCCATGGTTCGCATTACAAGATCAAACATGGTTTTCATTACACATGTTATAAACACATGCAATTTGTTAATGAAAGTCCAGGTAAGTTCTCATACCAAAATTCAACCAAATATTAAAACCTAAAACATTAGAAATGTCGAACAAAAATCAATTTTCAATTCTTTAAGCCTAAAACATAAATACTGCAAATACGTGTCTTACATCAAACTGCAAATAAGTGCCATACATCAAACTGTAAATATGTGTACATCAAACTGCAAATATGTGTCATACATCAAACTGCAAATTTGTGTCATACATCAATTTAAATATACTCTTCTTGTGAATTCACAAGTGTTTTACTTTGTAGTGGAGACATCATTATAAAAGGAAACCAATACCAATAAATGAAATTTGGCAAATTCAATCAAGGTTAACCAATAAATTTTGTTATATACATATTTAGGAAACTCGATTTTTCAAATTCTTAGACTAAGAATAAGGCAAAATTAATGCTGTGAGGTCTTTTTAAGTATTTAATATTTTTCCAATTAGTTACATTAAAAGTAAATGTCAACTAAAATACACTTCTCTTTACAATTTCTTCAGAAAACTCTATATTACATGAATTTCAAATTTTTTAAAGTATAGATATTGCATAGATAAATGTAGTTCTTGAATAAACAAAAAATGTATAAACATGTAGCATGTAAACTGTTTATACAAAATTGCTTTCATTACAACTGTACAGAAACGTTAATTGTCATTATAATTAGCAACCTATTGGTAAATTCAAATTATCTTTTCCAATGATTGATGTTAATAACTCAACATACATCGTTAGGAGTTTTAAGTATTTCTAATGAGTCCGAAGTTCGGCAAGATATGTTGTTGTTAATAAGGTGCTTTGAATTCCGTAAGCACAAATTGTTTTGTTTATTTTACTGAGAAGAAATGTGAAAGAGTCAAAATTTGGCAAGTTCACATCTAATTCTATAATTAAAAGTTCAATCTTGTTTTGCCCTAGCGAACCAAAAATGTATAATATTAAGACTTACTTACTAAAATTATTTGAATTTAGCGATACATAAACAAATACATTAATTGATTTATCTATGTATTATTAAATCCATATTCTATTTATAGTTTTTGATTAAGTAAAATCTATATAATCTGTTCCCAACACAAGCTGTTGCAAACCAACCAACTGTACAAGTTGTTTTAACTAACGAATTTCAATACTTCCAAAGAAAGTATGTGAAGACGTATTTAATACATTTCCAATCAATACATTTGATGTTCATGTAATATTTGTTACTTTTGTATGAATAATCTCTTAAAATACATGGAAAATAATGTCCCAGACTGGCATTAAGTTTACAATTCAAATTAAAGATGTAATAAGCAAGAGTTAATTTTAAACTGAAAAACAAGATTCTTCAAAATGTCAAACACATATTTTTACTTTGTCATTCTTAAGTCCTTTAAAATAATTGCGAGACTTTTAGTAATTGTTGCTTGTTAAATATTTGATAAATCACAAGTGGTTTATGATTTTTAATTTTTAATTTAAAATAATTTCCTTGAGAAAATATTACAATTGGAGTGTTAGCAAAGTTTTTTTTTTTTTTTAGAAAAAAGGTATTTAATGAATATACCACAAATCCAAAGATCATAAATGGAATGAAGCCCTTTTTATACAATTTAATACATAAATGAATTATTATTGCTTAATGAGTGACACTAATATTAACAATAGAATTTAAAGAGACACATCCATTCTAATTGTCGTTACATATCGAAAGGAATAATGGGTGAATAGGAATCTATTTTGTAGAAAAAGCAAATGAAAGTTTATAATCTTATATAAAAGGCACGTTAGAATTTTCTTGTGGCTAATCTTACGCAAACTGGTGTTTTATGCACAAAAAGTAATAGTATATTGACAAAGTTTTTGGCAAAGACAACAATGTGTCACTAAAGGTTCAATTTCATCCCACGGACTCTTTTGATGTGTATTCTTTTCAATTCATCAATATTCTCTTCATCCCTTTTACATTCCCTTCACTGTTAAAAATTTTGTTCCACCTTGCACCAAAAATTGGTTCCCATTTAGCTGCCACCAACATTTGGTGCTTAGTTTCACGATTTAATGGTGCAACCTCGGACCGTAAGCACCACTAAATCGCGAAACTAAGCACCAAATGTTGGTGGCAGCTAAATGGGAACCAAATTTTGGTGCAAGGTGGACAAATTTTTTCAACAGTGTTCTCGTTTTTATTTTGTTCCTTTCAGTATTGTCTCAATCGATTCGTTATTGGGATTGGAAGCGACAAGTATTGTGGTTCATAAAAAATTGTATCATAAAATATTTTAACTAGAAATGTGAAATGCATTTTAGATAGTGTTTATGAATATAAAAATTATTATCATATTTTAAAGTTTGATTTTAGCTCAGATTTTGTCTGATTGAATTATTTAAAGGAAAAAAAAATTAACATTGATCCGTACTTACCTTAAATTGCCTTTATAATTATTATTTTGGAAGCCAAAGTGTTAGTAAACATGTATGCAATTTCCATCAATAACTTATTTGAATCATTTTTAACTAACAAGCGGATGTAAAAAGGGTCATTCTGTAACCAAAAACTAAAATATTAGAGGGAGACATTTTGACGGTAATACTACACGAGTACTTTGTCAAACACTACTATGAATATGTTTAGAAGAAAAGGGGAAGATGTAAGGGATTATGAAATAGACTGGTCTTCCGGAACAAAAATGACCGAAACTGGTCAGAAAGTCAGAAATCATATTTGAATGAGTCCAACTTAATATTGGCAAATAAACCCAAACTTGCAAAATAATAAGCATTTTTTTTTTTTTTTTTAATTTGATAGCCACTCTTTAATTTTCAAAGAGGAAAGGTGCAGACGATTTCTTTTCACTGGTGAAAAATATATTACGTAACTGATGAATGGTGGAAACACATACTACGTAACTGATGACTTCTGACTTGGACTAACTTGCCTCACTTTTAAAAGATACAAATATTTTTCTCCATCGAGGAGAATCGTTTGCGCCCTTGAAAATTAAAAAATGTGGGCTACCAAATAAAATTTTTCATTATTTGGCACCTCATTAAAGTTCAAATCATTCAAAGGCGATTTTTGACCAGTTTCAGTCACTTTAGAACCATTAGACCCGTACATCCTTGATAAACTTACTTTTCTTCATCTTATATAAGAAAAAAAAAATCAGAATGATGTTCGTTGGGGTACCTAGACTTGCAGTCTCCTCTCGGACTATAATTAATATACTATAATTAATTATTTTAAGAACTCCAATCCTTAATGACAAAATATTACCATCGGAAAACCACACTTAATTTGACATTTTGTATTTATAAGACAGAAATTACCTCTAAGAAAAACATAGACACATTGTGTATATAACCGAGAACATCTGATAAATATTCTGCTTATATGTTGTTTAATTAACCAACAGGCAAAATTCATTAAGAAACTAATAGAAAAACTAAAATAAATGACCATGGTTCTTGACTAGGGTCATTTGTTTCCATTAACTGACGCCATTTTTCCAAACTATTTTTTTTCTGCTTTTTCACGCACTCCATTAACGAAGTCTTGCCAATCGCGGCTGTTCTAAAATCAGACTGGGTTTAGCAGCATGACAAATGACCCAACTTTCTTTCCTTTTGTCAACGTTGTTGATAAACCGAAATAGGTTGAAGACTAAAATCCAAATTTTGTTCTTAGAATCGAAGAACATATTTCAAGATGGAATGGAGAAGAATTGTGAGTTATTTTTCTTTGTTTAAAATGTTTTTAACTGTGAAATATGTTTAAAGTACATTTTGTGGTTGGATGCGTATAAAAAAAGGAATGTCTTTGAGAGGGTATGTGGATTGTTTTTTTTTATAGAAAACTGCAGTTAAGTTCAGACCTTGATGAAGTTTTGAACATTTGATCTTCAAAACAAAAGGAAGCTAAACAGCTACATAACATTTTGAAAAACACACCCGAACTCTCCCATTCTAACTCATAAAAGATAAGATAATAATTTAAGATCTAAGAATCAATTTGAAACAATCTTCTTTTCAATGGGTATCTTGGATAATCCAGATTATAGGGAAGATAATTTTATTTCGAAGTTTTGTAGTTAAGTTAATGAAAACTAGGATAAAGGGTTGAAAGAAGCATCCCTAAAATTTAAATCTGGACGTGCAACGCTGCGCCACAACTATTAGTTCAAGGGAAATTCCTGGCACTTCGGCAAGTTTTATAACAATGAAATTATTTAAATGCCACTCAAATTTACGCAATAATATTTTTTTGGTCAGTCCAAACGGCTTTTTAACTTGTTAATTATGAATTCATAGAGGTACACTTAATTCATAAAACATTGATTTACCTATTTTGAAAATAAAATTTGTAACAAAACGTGTTATTACTTTTGACTAAATAACGTATAATTATTTATGTATAATAATATTTACTTCATGATTCAATTGGTACAGAATTACCAGGTTTTATTTGCAACTAATATATTTCTACGACAATTGATTCAGAAACATATCTTAGGACTTAGAAGATAAACAGAAAATCATATAAAGATTTTATTTTATTGGCTTTGGGGCGATATATACCTTTCACTAGACGTCCTTCCAATTTCTTTTTTTCATTTCAGTTGCAATATATTTGTCCTCAATATTTACTTAACATTCCGGAAAAAGGATTTTAGGCTTCAAGAAATGAAATATTTGCTTCTGGGTCATGTAATCCGTGTGTAAACAACCAATTAAGTAAGATATTTGTTGGCGAGAACGAGTGCAACACATTTTTTCCTGTTGTAAGTAATGTTTGTAAAACACCAGAGCAAATATATCTTCAAATGCATCTTAGATTTTATACTAATGTTCTGAGTTAGGATTTCTGAGATAAATTGTAAAACATGTGCCAAAATTTAAACACTGTAAATACGATCACCCAAAAACCAACTAGACGTTGTACAAAATCCGACAGGTAAAATGGTGAGACAGAAAAAATTATGAAATCTAACGTTTGCCACCAAGCAGTCGCATATAAGTTCTTTATGTTACGTGTACACAATAAACTAAAATGGGATTATTAGAAGGAATCTCCATAGACAATCATAACTTTTCTGACAAGAGTTATTTCGGAAAAATTTCATTTCATATGCTTGAGCTACTTTGTACCTATTGCACTGAATTGGAATTCATTTTATAAAACCTCTAGCCTGTTAAGTACTGATCGTCTATAGGATTCCATCCAGTAATCCCAATATAGTTTATTGTGTACAAGTAACCTAAAGAACTTATATGCGGCCGCTTGGCAACACACATTAGATTTTATGGCTGACCATTTTACTTGGGGGATTTTTTTATAACGTCTAAATGTTTTTGGGAGATATCAATTATTTTTGTTGCATTTGTTGTGTTATAAATGAGTAAGATAGGGACAATGGATATTTTAGTGCTCTTAGAACAAAATAGCATAAGCGACAACATCATTAGATCCATTTACTACACTTTGTATTGAGAGCGACATTAAATATCATGATTTAAAATTGTAGAGAGCTTTAATTTTCAATCCAAATCCTTTTCGTTTTTTTTTTTTTTTGTTTTTTTTTTTAAGTAGAAATCCTCCTTACCACAACTAGAAATTTTTTTATAATAAAAAACATGTACCTCCTATGACTTGAGTACAAAAAATGCCATTATGTACTAAAAAATAAGTAATAATAAAAGTAAGACATACAAACAAAATACTTGCCTTATATGCAAAATGATTATATTAACAGCTTTACATACGAATAAATGTATAATAAAAGGAGTTTCAAAAAAGATTTCTCTTTAAGTTTGAAATATAAGAGATGTTATTATTTTAAGAGAAACCCAAGTAAGTTTCGGTGGGGAAGCCGAGGTATCAGGCTAGGTGATCAGAAGGTACGTGACATAAAAAACTTGCTGAAAATGGTTTTCTAACTAAAAAGTTGACATACGTGTTTTCAGAGCTTTGATAAGCATGTAATTTAATTGAAAATTGAGTAGTTTTTAGTTTATTAAGTATACCGTTTTAATAGTTGAAATTAAAATATCAAAGTCACTTCTTGAAAGTCAGCGAAAGATGAATATTATAAATCCATTGACCTCTTTTAATCAGTCATTACCTGGGCTAAATTTACAGATTCCCTGGATCATTTCTAGTAGGGAGAGTGGGGGGGGGGGGTACATACCCTTCAACTCATTAATTCATACAAAAAGAACTTTCTCTAATCAAGCTCAATAAGAAAGAATGACCTGATTGTATTTTTAGTTTTAATCAGTAGACCAGGCTAAAATTCCCAAGAATCGAAATCATTTCTGGGGATATAGACCCTAGTAACCATCAAATCATACAAAAGTGACTTCCTCTAATCAAGCTGAAAAGAATAGAAAAGAATGCTAAAAAATCATCCAATAATTTTTGCTGTAGCCCTGGCTAAATTTTGGTTACAACCAGAAGTATCAGAAGAGCGAAATTCCGGTGACATCGGCGAATTTCAAAGGATTTTTTTTTTTCATGTCACCTTGTTCAATGTTAACATTTATGTTGTTATTTTTCGTCTACTCACCCTTAGGCAACACGATGGGAAAAAAAACAGGGTTCTAGCCATAATAGAAGCTAAACTGTTGTGAGGGGTAGAAAACGTGCCTAAGCACGGTCAGCATTATATACACTTGCATATCTGCCGCTTCGATATCGGACTTGGCGGTGGAACATTGCGACGTTCCTGGATACCTTCTTTCGTCTACATTACAATCTTTCTTTACATTGTCAGCTTGGATAAGGCGAATGTAGTGCCATCACATGTGACGACCTCATGTGATGAACATTTCAAAGTATTGTTCTACTGCAATACATTATAAAGAAACTCCAATACAGCTAACTCTTACACTACGAATAAAATTGAACCAGAACACCTTCATCACCCTTAATCAGAAGTAAACTTTTGGAGACTACGACTTCTATTTCCTATTCTTTGGTTTCTTTCTCTAACCTACTTCTGTTTCCAAGACAATACATGGTAGAACTTAAATCGTACATCAGTGTTCTCACATAATGTTGTTTGCCGTCTACCAGAGAAATTGAGAAAGTCTGTAAGGGAAAGAATAAGGAAATAAAACCGAATATAAATTCAGAGAAAAGGCGACAAGAATAATAAAGTATTGAACACATTTCCCCCTAGTATTTATGTAAAAAAACTGTTTGAAAATATACAAAAACTACATTTTATGTCTACTACAAAATATTTTAAGTAAATTAATTGGATATTCTTCGTAAAATAAAGCTGGATGTCTCTTTTAAAATGTATTTAACGGTCGGAGAAAAAGTCAATGTTTACTCTAAAAAAAAATATCGTATTGTTTTCGACATTAAAAAAAAAAAAAAAAAAAAAAAAATCATTTACAAAAGCATGTTTATATGGTAACTTAATATAATGTAAACTTAATTAATTAATAAAGTTAAATAAAACATTTATAGCCGTATAAACTGTATGTCAAGATAGATGAGAAAAACATATACTTAATAATATTTCTCACGTTCAAGTTATTCTTAAAAGATCAATTTTATAAGCTTTTATGTAATTATTTCCTTATTTATATAAACTATTTGTCTAATAATGTTAATTTTTAAAATTGGGGAAAAATATAAGTATGTAAAATTACTATGTAACTATTAATTTATCTATAATAATAAAACAAGCTGTGTGTCTGTCTGTCTGTGGCTCTGTGGATCTATAGAAACCTACTTAAAATTGGAGTAGAGCTCTGAAATTTTCAGCATAAGTAGTTTTAAACTTCTAATTTTATGCATCACAAACAGAATTTTAAAATTTTAATTAGTTCTTTTTTAATTAATTTTTTAATTAATTAATAAATATGTTACAAAACGATTACTAATAGGGCTACAGCTCTGAAATTTTCAACATAAGTAGTTTTGGTCTTTTAATTGGACTTTTAAAAAACAGAATTTTAAATTTTTATTTTATTCTTTTTTAATTCATTTTTTTAATTAATTAATACACATTTTACAAAACGACTACTAATAGAGCTGTAGCTCTGAAATTTTCAACATAAGTAGTTTTGGCCTTCTAATTCTATACATCTCAAACAGAATGTTAAAATTTTAATTAGTTCTTTTTTAATTAATTAATAAATATGTTACAAAACGATATCTAATAGCGCTACAGCTCTGAAATTTTCAACATAAGTAGTTTTGGCTTTTTAATTATGCTTTTAAAAAACAGAATTTTAAATTTTTATTTTGTTCTTTTTTAATTAATTTTTTTAATTAATTAATAAACATTTTAAAAAACGACTACTGATTGGCCTACAGCTCTGAAATTGACATTTTCAACGTAAGTAGTTATAGCCTTCTAATTAGACTTTTGAAAAACAGAATCTTAAATTTTTATTTAGTTTCTTTTTAATTAATTTTTAGAATTAATTAGTTAATATTTCACAAAACGATTTCTAATAGGGCTACAGCTCTAAAATTTTCAACATAAGTAGTTTTGGCCTTCTAATTGGACTTTAGAAAAACAGAATTTTGAATTTTTGTTTAGTTCGCCAATAATTAATTTTTTTAATGAATTAATATATATATATATATATATATATATATGAATGAAATTTTCAACATATATAGTTGTGGCCTTCTAATTGGATTTTTGAAAAACAGAATTTAAAAAAAATTTTAATTTTTTTTTTTTTTTTTTTTTTAAATTTATTAACAAATATTTTACAAAACGATTTGTAATTAGGCTACATTTCTGAAGTTTTCAACACAAGTTGTTTTGGACTGACAAAAAGAATGTTAAAATTTTAATTTGTTTTTCAATTAATTTTTTCACAAAAAGCGACTTCGAATAGGTCTAGAGCTCTGAGAGTTTCAACATAAGTAGTTTTAGCCTCTAATTTTGCTTTCCACAAACACGTTTTAAAATAATCTTAAAGGGGTGTTGTATTATTGTATTAACGGGGAATTTTTTTTTCTTGACAAGGGAGAGGCTTCCAATATTAAGTCTTTAAGTAGCAATTAGATTTTAGTGAGTGAAGCGAGCTTATGCTTACGCAGCAATGAACGTTTCAGAGAACGAAGCGAGCCTTTGCTTGCATAGCAATGAACCTTTTAACGAGTGAAATAAGCCTGTGTTTATGTGTTCATGAAATTTTCAGCGAACGAATAAGCGAGCTCGATTTTGCGTAGCGATGAACCTTCCTGCGAGCTAAGCGCCAAAAAGTGGGTCTTATACACGAATGACAGATTTCCGCAACGCTAGACCTCACAGCTAGCTAAAATATTGCACATGTTAAAATTCACGGGTATTTAGCTAGTTTATAATATTTTTTTTATCTATTTAACTGTTATATGTCAGATAAAAATTTAAAAAAAAAATATTTAAATAATAATTCGTAATATTAATTGAATTACTCAAACACACCTAAGTTAAAAGGTTTATAAATTTAAAGAAAAAAATAATTTTCACATGGAAACAAAATATAAATTTCATATAAAAATAAAAACTGTTATTCTTAGTGATAATTGGATTTCTATTTTAATAGTAATTATGTAAGAATACTGTACAAATGTCAAAAAATTTACACTGAGCTCCGTCTTTATTTTAAAGGTTTAATTATATAATGATAAATACTTTTTAAAATTGAAACATTTATTTTTTATTATTCAATGCTTCAACTGAAATATCCCTTGTCTGATACAACGAGCTAATGAAATGTTTATTGTGAGCAATTTTTTTATACAATACGATGTGTTGTAATTTTGAATTATGCTAATAATAATAACAAATAACATGTAATTGCACATACACACTCACATACAAATTACTTTATTTGTTAAAACTCCAGTTTTTATTTAAAAAGAGTGAAAACACCAGTAATTTTTAGTAAAATAAATTTTCGCAATAGGTTAAACTACTTATGTTATTTCGGTTTTAAAATTATCTCTTGGTGAAATTATTACTTTTTCTTTAAATATTATTTTATCTTTGCTATCCACAATGTTATAATTTATTAAACAGAACCTGAATTTATTTACATATTTCGGTGGATAAATTTGGCAATACATTATATAAATATATACAATTGTCACTCTAGTTTAAGCATTTCACTTTTTTACTATTATAATTCAAAGTGGCAGGAAAAGCTAAATGTACACCAACAGGAATTTTCCTCTTTCTAACTCTCAAGAAATGCTTTAACAAGTTTAGAAAGTTCTTCGCTTATGGAAATATCGATTGAAAAGTGCAAAAAATTCATCTAAGCCTTAAGCGAAATCTTTTCGTAGTTAACAAAACAAGTTCTTATTCGTGAGTGTAAACATGAGATTTTGATTAAAAGTAGAATTTCTTCTCCTAATTTGAATACTTCGTATTGGAACGTTCAGAGTGCCACTTTTCGATTTTCAAAACTAGTTTTTTTTCTAGATTTTCTCGAGATGAATTAAAAATGAACGGTTATTACTTTGAAGTAAGATTTATCAACGTCAGAATCTACTAAGTTCATCGTGTTCAGTTTAGTTTTTCTGATAACTCATTTCTGAAGTAAGTTTCAAATTACAAAGACACCTTAGATAGAGATGGCATATTTTTTCTTTAATATATGTATTAAGTAATGAACTCTTAAATAACTAAGTATACCTAAGAGCAGTTTCTTATTATTCATAGAGGAAATAAAATATATTAATATTTTTCTGTATGCATCGTTGTCATTTTTGTTGTTATTAATGCCGGTCAAGTAGTTGTTTGTATTTAAAATGTTTTTTGTAAAATAAAATAATATATTGAAAAAACTTACATATTGTACCACATTTTGATAAGTGATTGCCATCAACTGAGGTAAAAATATTACATACATTCAGTTATTACGTTTATTCAGTATTCAGTTATTATGTTTGGTACATGTTAAGTTTGTTCAAATTATTTTTATTTAGCAGGAGAAGAATTTTTATTAAGTAAAATCAGTTTTTAGAGATTCTTTATAAATTTAATATGCAATTCTACACACACACAGTATCTAATTCGCTTATATTGTTGGACTCTATATTGGATCGGATTTATTTTCATAATTCGTCTTTGCAATTTTAAAATATGTTTTGAAAGTGGATTTTTTTTATTTAAATCAATATATATTTTTTGCAATTTTAAAATATGTTTTGAAAGTGGATTTTTTATTGAAATCAATGAATATTTTTTGCAATTTTTTTCATATAATTCAAAATATTGAAAATAGAGGATATATTGTACGTAATAACTAATCTCCATATTAAAGTTACAATACAGGGTGATCAATTTAAAAGAGTATGCATTTGTTAATTGTTTTACCAACATCTTTATGTAGCGAACATTCCAGCACTAAAACTTATTCAATATTTTCTAAATTTTATGTGCGGGTATCATTTCTTTAACTTTCTAGATGCGAAAACACGTTTTTTTTGTTGTTTTTTTTAAAATTAGTATGATCATCGTTATTAAATTTTAATACGTAAATCTTCTGCCCCTTTCAATGTTTTTCAGTTTTTTTCATTTGAAAAACTCATTTGTAAGATATGCAATATGAATGCTGTTGTGAAGTGTACTTGAACATAATTTAAACATTAATTGATTCACCACAGATGGTTACTGAAGGTTTCAGCAACACTGGACCACTTCACACATCAAACCTAACAATGAGTGCTCAAGGAAATTTTTGATAACCGTTTAATTTTAATAGCAATGTGACCATCAATGTCACCATATTTCACCACGTTGTATTTTATTTATGTGGGGTTATATCAACGATCATGTATTTTTGAGTAACCCTACAAACATCTATGAATCAAAACAAATTATAACTAAATAAATCTAGTCAACAACATTAACAATGTCGCGAAATGTGTCAAAAAACTTGTTTCAAAGTGTTTGTGCTTGCATTCATAATGGTGGCGAACATTAAGAATATTTGTAATGATAGAAAATGGAAAACATTTCAATTAATTATTTTTTTAATAATCACAGGATTCAGTAACATTGTATATCTCCATTAATATTTTACTTCACAAAAAGTTGTAACAGTCCAGCAGTGTTGGAAATCATCCCTCATACTTATACAAGATTAAAAAAAAAACTATACTTCATTAATAGAAAAGTTGCCACATCCGTCAGATTTAAGGGTAATGCGAAAAACCAACGGAAAAACTCTTTCAAATTAATCACCCTGTATGCTACCTGTAAATACAAAGGACATTACTCCCTTAGATTAAAATATCTCAAAGAGAAAAGGATATGGTACTCATGTAATAACTGTTTTTAAATATGTATGTATTTTCTTATATAATCTCAAGTATTTGTGTAAGAAATAAAGTATTTATATAAAATAAAGTATCTCGAATTTATAGTTTATCATTAATTATGCTATTAAAAAAAAATTAAAAAAAAAAATATTATTACGAACATAAAAAGTATTTTGTTTTATTTAGTATATGGATACTTTTGGGTTACGGATTTTTCAATAAGAAACTTTTTACTATCCAAATTGTTGTTCTCCAAGAAAGTAGCTAAATGACAATATTTATACCTAACTTGATATAAAATGGACAAGAGTGCAGTAGAAAAAAATGTTTTACATAGAACTTTTGAAAAGTAACTAATTTAAATTAACACTTGCAAGGTTATTAAATAATAATTCTTAAGCATATAACTAAAATTAATAGCTAAGTTGAAACTTAATTCTGATTTTTATGCCTTGTTTACTTAAAACGAAATTTTCTCCTGTGTCTTGCATCATATTAATCTAGAAATAATTATTTACAACATATCAGAATAATAGAAGATTTAAAGCAATATTGCTATACACTTTAGACAGCTTACAAACCTTAATTACTTTGCCACTTCGCTGGAAAATCTTGAAAATGTTCCCTTTTAGGTAAATTAAAAGAAAATACAAATAGGGCCTAAGCTTACAACGCAGAAAAGAGTGCAAACTGCGAAACTCCTATGTGTTATACGAACCCTTTCAAAGCCTAAGAACACTTTTTATGTTGTTGTTTACCTGAAAAGGATTTGTTGCTTTCTTTTATTGCTCCACTCACTGCATTTTTAACTTGATTCCTCGCTTTTAGTGCTCGTATTACACGAGGTCAAAAAATAGAAACCACCAGAATTTCGGGTGTTCTACGAATAGCTTTTCCGACAATGGAGCAATTTTGTCAGAATAGAAAACCCATTTCTGTGTCCTATCTTGCTGAAATTGGATGATTCTTTTCTGGACGTCGGAGGTCCAGTGGGATTTTCCTGCAGAGAAATACGTTTCCGGATAGAACCAGAATTGTTTGATGACCTGGAATTTCTGTCCAACCGAAAAGTTATTTTTAGCTACTAACACTTCAATGGCAGTGGTGGTTTTTAGCTAAGGGTTATTACAATATACAGTTTGTTAAGTGTTAACACTTGTACTCAGGTTCAATGCAATAATGCGAAAAGTTGTTTGAGTGCTTACGCTCTTTGAATGACTATTTATTTTAAGTAAACATAGCATATTCTTGCATAAAATAAAATGGGTTTATTCTAAAATTGATTTCACACAAATTTAAGAGTTTAAAAATTGATAAGATACTCTAGATTGTTTCATGGAAGTGTTCTTACATCATTTTAAAAAGTCAAAAAATGCAGATCCAAAATATTGATGTCACTTATCCCATCCATGCAAACAAAATTTTAAATAAATAAATAAATAAATAAATAAATAAATAAATAAATAAATAAATAAATAAATAAATAAATAAATAAATAAATAAATAAATAAATAAATAAATAAATAAATAAATAAATAAATAAATAAATAAATAAATAAATAAATAAATAAATAAATAAATAAATAAATAAATAAATAAATAAATAAATAAATAAATAAATAAATAAATAAATAAATAAATAAATCCCAAGTCTTCCTTCTCCTTGTAAAAAAAAAACTTTAAAGTTGAGGCTAGAAAAGGTTTAATGATACCTAAATTCCCATATTAGTAAATTTTATTATTATGATTTTTCTTGAGTAAGTTAAGTAGGTTTATCTTACTGATAGAAACCCAATTATAATGTATCCGGATAAAAATAGTCAATATATGAGTAAACATTACATACAAAATAATTAATGATGATATGGATGCCATATTTTTAGAGACACAAATGTGTCTAGACAAGTTTTTAAGATTGAAATTTTAAGTTTGAAATGGTTTCCTTTATAAGAATACTGGTTGATGGTTATTAGCAGCAATTTGTTTTGTTATATTTAATTAGTCACCGTGTCGAGATAATTTTTTTATTTTTAAATTTTACAAATATGCAGTTGAGTATTTGAGTATACCGACGAAAATTAAAGACTTACTATGAATATGTCATATTTCTTTATTTAATTAGAATAAGCAATTTTGCTAGCTTGGATATATAGTATCAAACCTTTTTTTGGGCATAGCTGCATAAAGTTTTTAAGTGAGAAAGAAATGGTAGGGGGGGGGGGAACTATTTACCTTTAAAAAATTTATAATAAGAGGTGTTTTAACAAGGTTATTGTTTCAGATACATACAAAGCTTTCTGAAACATTCCAATATTGAGAGTTTTAAAATATTCTTGCCCTAGATAACAAACATAGACATTACTGCGCTAAAACATCGCAGAAACTTCAAACTAGCAAGTTTGGGAAAACCACTTTCCAGGAGATCTTTTAAAGGGGAAATGTCTCTCATTTACGTTTTGATTTGAAAGTAAAAAAAACGTCATCAATTAGGCTGACAGACTACATGGCATATTTTTATCATATCTTTGTGGAATAAACTTAGTTTTCAAGTGGAGTTTACAGAACACCAACAAGTTTGGGTATCGAAACCAATTAATAATGTATACTAGGATACATTTTTCCCTCTGAGCTATGTGTGTTGCCTTGGATTATTAGGTCTATATGAGATCTATAATACACTCTAACATTCGCTATTAGGTCGGAGCCTATAGATTAGCATATATTATGAACATATATAGTAGCATATATTATGTAGTATAAATAATGTAATTCCAAATGGATAAGTTGAATTGAAGATTTACTGGTGAAAGAATAACAATAAGACTATACTGCGCCAACCCATTTATTATGTTCGGAAAGGGAAATATCTTCTTGGATAGTTTTCTATATGTAACCGTCCCACATTTGAGTCTCGGATAGGAAGAATTTCCCAGCAGACAGCCCGAAAAATTGCAACAATTGCATATGCGTATTCTTACTCAGAAAAGATAAATTAAAGATCCCCAATGAGACATCCAACCGGGATTTGCATATAACACTTCCCAAAACACGACTTGATCCACATCCTTATAAATCTTAGTTGCACCCATTAATAAAAGTGATATCCGCTGAGATGTCTGGCATCAAAGTAATTAATTTTGGGTACTTTTATAATATATAATGAAAAGAATGTCCATGTAATTTTTCCTTAGACTTTAAGAGAAGTAGTGAATTAAATTATAGCATTAGCCTGTCTATGATATGGTCCGATGGCTAATATAATATTCCGTAAACCTTATTATGTTTCTTGTCATAGCAATTATATAAGTGATTTTAAATATGTACCAAGTAGGTACACATAAATTTTAAATATTTTTTTTTCTGTAGGCAAATAATGCTGAGTGAATATATAGCATGGAGTCATAATATGTTAATGCATTAATTGAACACTAGTAACTTAAGGTTGGTATATCCTGCAGCAGTTCCTGAAGTAAATAACTAAACCTCACCTTAAGTGATTTAATTTAAATATATATTCTGCTCCCCATTGAACAGATTAGATTTCAAAATAAACATATTTTTGCATTAAAAAAGCATATTTTTATTTAAAAAAAAGTTTATTTACAAAATATGTTACAACAAAGCAAAAATAAAGAATAAATCGTAGGTGTACCGTAGTAAATATGCTAGATTTGATCTCTTAGTAGTTATAGTTCCGGTATGTACTATAACTACTATAGCAACAGGTATTTGGTATATTTTGTTTGGTACTATAACAATTGATGAATATTATAGATTTGATATTTATTTTATTTTCATATCTGCTAGAACAATTTTATTCTTGAGCTAAAGCTAAATTTTCCAAATAACTAAAAACTGGCTGATAGTAAAAATAATAAATTTCAAAACATAATGAAAAATCTATTTTTAAGTTCCAATGTGATTGAATTCGGACATAAATGTTTTCTGTGTAAAAAGATTTCAATTGAAAATTTTCTTTCTTCAATACAATAAAATTCATTAAACATCTTTTCTACAACAACAAACGTCTTTTCTACAACATGATTTTGTAGATGTTATAGAACATAGATTAAACAGCATGAAAAATGAGTGATTGTTCTCCAAATCAACTATGAAACGAAAACTAATCAAAATTTTCAATTAGATTATTTTTTATTTTTGTTTGTCGATACGAAATAGTCTAAAGCAAAAAATGAAGCTTTCCAAAGATGAGACCTTCATAGTTGATTCTTTAAATAAAAGTTTTATAAGAGATGTAATTTAAAAACATTTATCAGATCAACCAATTTCAGTATATAACTTTCCCACCCTGAAGCATTTTACATTTAAAAATCTTATATACATACCTAATAGAAAAGTGTGGTATGTGATTTGAGTGTTCGTGATGAGTATTTTGCAAATCAAAATGTTTACTTAATTTTTTTTAGATGCTTTATACACTGAAACATTAACTTTAAGTGATACAATTTAAGGGGTGTTTAGTAATATGAGCAATTTTTCCATTATTTTTAAGATAATGCAAACTGATGAACTTCAAAAAGTCGCTTTAATAACCTCTTTTGTGGTTTGATAAATTTTTTCTTATTCAATAGCGTTTCTGAGAAAGTGAAGAACTTTGAATGGTTGTGAAAATTAAAATAATAAGTACATGCAATTGAATTGGAAATCTAAACTAAACATAATACAAAGCTAAAGGTTATCAAAAAGAGTTGCCATTTAGGAGTACTTTAAATTGTTCTTCATAAAAAGCAATAGATAATATGTATGGTTTCAATTTGACGTAGAAAGAAGAAGAGCGTTAAATCTTAAATTGTGTTTTTATTTAAAAGTAAAATATAAATTATATAAACAAATAACAGGTAACACTAATTATCGATTCTCATCCCTATCACACATTATTACTAAAAAAAGGCTAAAATAAAGTAGAAAAGACTTACGATCAGTTATTGACTAGTGCTATATTTAGAGAAGCCATGTATTAATTATCCACACAAATATTATAACTATAATTCGAAATTTAATACAATGCCCTATAAAAAGTTGATAACTATTAGAAAACTTTCCCAGAGGAATAATTTTAAAGTTGGCCACAGATGACTTCAGATATAAGAAATTCTAAGTTATGCTGAAATAAAACAAAAGAACTTTTTTTTTTATTATAAAGTCTTATTTGCTTTGCAAAGTAGAGGAAGCTATTTTTCATTTAACTTAAAAAGTTTGTTGCTCACAAATTGTTTTAATTCTCATAGGAAAGAAGAATAAGACAATTGCTCTGGCTTTAAGAAATGGAAAGTATTTTTTTATACAGAGAAATTTTAATTTCTTTCCCATGTATAATATATTTTTTCTAGAAGCCTTTGATTTAAAAAAAAAGTCAATGATTAATTTTTTGGTAATTGTAACAAAGATAAAATACTAGAAATTATATAAAATGAAGAAATACTTGAATGTTGTTATTTATAAATTATCACAAAATTAAATGAATAAAAATAAAGATAAAAAATTGGTAAAGTAAATAGTTAACAAGTCATTAGATTAATAAATTTAAAAATGTGAGTATTCCCTTCACTCAGAAGAAACATATATTTACAAAAATGTATTGTAGATTGAGATTACAATTTAATGTATCTATGTTTCACAAGTAATCGTATGGATAATTTATGAACAAAATGCTATGGATTTTATTAGATTTAAGACACTAAAATTGTCTAAATAATATTATATACCACACTTTTCTTATTGAATTATTCCATATATGTTTAAAAAGAGAGATTTTAAAATTAAATAAAAGGGAGAAATCCATCTGAAAGCTTTACGTAATGCAATTTATCTGCTGGAATATCTTTAAGCAACTTAGAATGTTTTCAAAAATTTGTAGACGTATGGGATTAAATTTTAAGAAAGAGTTTTGAGAGAGTATGTACCTGGTCCTTATAGATAGTATACAAATAAATCAAAAGGAAGTTTTATGGGATTTTCACAAAACTTTCACTTACTTTATGAAGATAAGATAGGTTTGTAAAATATTATTTATATTACTTACTAAATAGTTTTTTTAGATATTGATACTAAATGAATACTTAATGAAATTTTAAAGTAAGCTATAAAATAAAAACTTAGTTTTGGTAAGAAAGTAACTGTTTTTAGAATAAATAATATATAGAAAATATTAGTTTTGCAGGATTAATATCAGGAAAGTTATAACACAGTTTTCTTTTGCAGGAAATATGAAGATGAAAGTGAGACAATGGATTGAAAAGTTGGTTCTCCAGAGATTAATATTTGAAAGTGAAACAGTGTCCCCCAGAGAAATTAGCAACTGAGAAAAACAACTAATGACTTTACCAGGCTACTTGTTTGCTTTAAGTTTAAACTAAAACAAAATATATATATATGTACGAAAATATAACTTTGAAACGGAATAAATTCAGGATCAAATAATGAAAATTTTCAAAGTTGTTAATTGAGATGAGGCAGTGAATTGGAATGTCTCTGTGTTATAATTAATTGAAAGGGCAATTCACCTTGAATTTGATAAATATATAATTCTGTAAAGTGCAATAAACCATAGATAGTGATTTGATAGGTAAACAAAGAGTTTGACAAAATTTTTAAATCGTTTCGAATCACTCTAATTTCAAAATTTGACATAATAATTACTATTAATTAAAATGTTACATTTTTTTTAAATATGTGACAATTATTTCATAAGGCGAGATTTAATTGGTGTATGAAAGTAAGGCAGTTTATTAAAGTTTTATACATGGACCTAAAATACAAATTTTAACCAAAAAATATTGCTTGGTTGCCTTTTCAAAATGATGACTATTAAGTATTTTTATAAGACTTAAACGTTATAACATAATCTGCACCTATTAACATTCTCACTTAAACTGTCTTTTTATATTTTACTACAGTTTGTTAACTGATCGGATGAAAGTAACAGTGTAACTTTCAATGCAAACGTCAACATATATTAGCAATGAATGTGGCTTAGAAATCATTGGCATCTATTTGTTAACGTTCCTATAATACATAGTAAATAACATAGCATTAATGAATTCTGACACATTTTCAATATAATTTTCTGTACATTGTTCTTAGTTCTGATGAACTCGGACCCTTCAAGGCAGCTACTTGCAAAACACGTCATAATTGTTACCCTTGTTAAATAAGTGTACTATTGATATTATAAATATTTCTATAAAATGTGCGTAAATAGGTATATACAGATCCTTCCTCTTGTAATAGTACTGGTTGGTACTATACCAGGTTCTACCAGCAGACAAGCCAATGATTGGCTTCTGAACAGTCATAGACAAAAGAATATCCATTTGGGTGCTATTTTACCTAAGACCTCCTTAACGACTTTCCAGAGAAGGTACTTCAAGCAAATGCTTGATGCAACAGAAAACATAAACAAGAATAAGTACTATGACTTCAACTTCACAAAAAACTATAGGATTGCTCAAGGACCTTGGTTAATGATGCCGTTGTCGGCCAGTCCACTAGAAATCCTGACAACGTTGTGCAGTCAACTGTTGGCGAAAGATGTCGTGACCATCATATATCTGACTAACGCTGAAGTGTATGGAACGAATGCTGCATCTGTGCAGTATTTGCTTCAATTGACTGGTTATTTGGGAATTCCGGTGATTTCGTGGAACGTAGACAACGTCGGCTTGGAACAGGTAAGTTTCATTTTCTTTATTATTTCATAAGATTGATAGTTATTCACATTGATTACTGAGGGCTCTAAATACAAACTTTGGACAGTTCATGCTTGGTAATTGACTTGAAGCCAAAGAAAGCTTAATAATCACTATAGATATCTACATTAGCAACTTCTTACAAACTTGAAAAACCTGTTTGTAAAAATGGGCAACCTGTTACATATGATTAGAGAGGAAGGTATTCAATTGGCTTCCTAGGCTTGCAGAACAGAAACCAATTGTAAGGTAACCAGAACATGTAATAAGAGATCAGTGGTTTTACATTTCTACAGTGTGTAATGATGTCACAGCGTAAAAATTTATAATGATATTATCAAGATCAAATATGTGACTTTATAAAAGTAAAACTACAGAATTTTTGGCTTTTATATATATGTTACCGTTAAAGTATATAATGCAGTTATTTCATAGAATACCTAGTTATTTCATGAAATAACTGATCGTGTCCGTTAAAGTGTAAAGCTCTCTTTTATTTCATGTTTAACTAGCTATCTCATAGAATAACGATCTGCAGCCCGTTAAAGTGTAAAATTAATTGAAATCGAAGAAGTACCGGATGTAGAAATATCGCTCCGGTCGGTTGCTACAGCTCAAAGTTTAGGTACTGGTCAGGGATTAAAAAAATTTCGTGTAAAACCCAGTGTGTCAACAAAAATAATGTTCAGAAATAATGTTCTTTGTAATTCCAAGTGTCATTTTAGTAATCCTTGTTGTAACAAATGATTTTATGGTACGTTTCCATAAATACCATTTATACGCAGCATAAATTAGATAAATTGCTTCTTTTTCATTTTAATTGTCTATCATTAGTTTAATTTCATTTTAGATAAATTGCTTATTTTACACTTTAACTGTCTCTCATTAGTTAATTTATAGAATACCTAGTTATTTCATAGAATAACTCGTTAAAGTGTCAAATTAATAACATATTACACACTTTAACGGACACGATCAGTTATTTCATGGAATAACTAGGTATTCTATGAAATAACTGCATTATATACTTTAACGGTAACATATATAAAAAAAAGTCTTAAATGTTAACTGATTCATTGGAAGAAAAGGATTTGTCTTGTCAATTTATATGTCAGCAAAATATTTTTGATTTTACTATGATTTTTTTTCAATTCTAATGCAGTTTAAGTGTGCACATCGTATACCAAGAAGCTTCACTCGATCAGTAGCGATCACGCCTGTCTTATGATTTGAGATTCAGCGTATCATTGAGGTTGCCAAGAATCATATTCAAATGTTATACGAGTTCTTCTCTTCAGATTTTAAAATTTTAATTTATTTGTTAACTAATATATTTAAAAAAAAAAAAAAAAAAAAAATGGAAAATGAGTGTTCTAAATTTAACACATTTCAATTTTTATTTCTTGTTACGTTAACCATAATGGATTTTAATGATGATCAGGGTTATAAAATATAACGTGTGCATATATATTTTTTATGCGACAATGGCCATAACTTACTTGATATTTGTTTTAACCTAAACTAAAAAATATATAAAAATCCTTAGATGCTTATTTTCTCATGCCATTAAGAAATAAGTTAAGCAACAAAATGATTAAACAGTCTTATCATGGACTCAAGCTTATATATACGTTAATTACATTGTGTACGTTATAAAATTTAATCGTACTATATTTATACAAGATCATATTTAGGGAATTAATGAAGTTATATTATTTTTGGCCCATAGCTATTAAGCAGGAAAGAAAATTCTTTTAGAAATGAAAGTACGT
Source organism: Linyphia triangularis (assembly GCA_963978545.1). Lineage (NCBI taxonomy): Eukaryota > Metazoa > Arthropoda > Arachnida > Araneae > Linyphiidae > Linyphia > Linyphia triangularis. The sequence continues at coordinate 49,401,888 of OZ021731.1, read as the reverse complement.
TAGTTTCTAAGAGAACACGTTCAACTGGAATTAGTTATAAAATGAGTTCACAGAACAATCTTACTTCATGTTAAATATATGAGCCACTTAACGATAGAACTTACTTTTAAATCGTGATGCTTGAAGAGGAAAACTTCAAAGAAAATTCTTCGAGATATTTTCTATTTCTCCTGCTGCTCAATATTTTTTTTTTGCCGAAGTTCTATTGACTATTCTTTCCTCGTTCATTCTTTGTAAGAAAAATTTATTCTTTCTTTTTATTTTCTTCGCTGCAAAATGTGGTTGAAAGTACGAAAAGAAATGGTGAACTTCTGTTGTGCTGTTTCTGAGAAATTCTTGTTCCCCGCTAAGTGTTCATTTAAAAAAGCTAAACCTCTGTCTAAGAACTGAATCCGTTTTTTTCCATTCCCACGAATAGACTTTTTGTCATTTATATTAAAGCTCTGAGATTCATTGTTTGATATTGAAGATCTGATTTATTTTATTTTAAAGTTTGGTTAAAATGTTTCAAGTGCAAAATTGACTGAAATACGTTAAATTTGTGTAGCTTTTTAAAGTCTTTTTGGCAGTATTCAATAATTTGTGTAGTTGAACTATTTTTAAAAAAATTCTTAAAGATAATGTGTACTATTTATCGTTATTTCAAGCTATATTTAACCACTTTTTTTTTACTTGTAATTGCACTCTACGTTAATCAAAGTTTCTGAGTAATTTTTTATTAATTAAATACTTAACTAAGCATTCCATTTGTGTTTTAACTTTTTATAGTATCTTCTTTTACAAACATTTAATTCAAACCTCCAACTAATTTGCTGAAATTACGTTTTTCATTGACATTAAAGTATGATATACCCATACTTTATAAAAGAAAATAGATTTAAGATATTTACTATAATTTAAAATCAAGAAGAAAAAAAAAGTTTAAAGAGAAATACAAAAAAATAGCTTTTTTAGTTGAAGCCCATACTTCAAAATGAATATGTTTGTGCATTGTGTTGGTGTTGTGTCTATAATAAACAAATTCAACTTTGCATAATGAGACTCACAACTGGGATTGAAATAGTTTTCGTATTTAAATTAAACGTACATCATTACAACACATTTATATTAGATTTAAATTATTACATTTATTGTTTTTGTTCTATCGACGTCTTTCAAGAATTTTATACCCATTCACATTTGTACACGACATACAAAGTTTGCATAATGCATTGAAATAAAATAGTTCACCAGTTCCATATTTTAATTCAATAATTCAACCTGTCAACAAATGTAAGTATTAATAATTCATGCAATTCCATTTAATATTCCTTAATAACCATCACACAAATCTCCGTTTCCATATTTCAATACTCCACATTTGAAAGGCATTAGCGATTGATTTAATCTCTTGAACCATAATTCAAATTTCCATATTAATATGTCTATTTTCAATTAAGATAGCGCAATCTGCTTTAACCAAATCTTTCGATTCCATTCAATGTCACTTATCAGTTCCACTCCTTCAATCAATCTGATAAGAGTGTGTGACAAGAAATCCGTCATGAAAGCCTCCAGAACACATTTCAGATTCTAGTGGAAACTTTAGCTATTAACTATATGCTTGCTCATGCTTTGGGCTTTAACGTTATTACTGAAATCCTAGTTGTAGTTTTAGGTAATGTTTAGTTATCTTAATATCTTAATGTAGAAATTTCAGTAGAAAGAAATTTCATCCTCTACAATCTGGGAAACGCTCTTTGTCTGTTTATGGGGTTCATCTCGGATTGCTTCGTTGACATTTGAAGAATCGTAAAAGTTTGTATAAAAGGGAAACCAGAGAAGTTTAGTAGTTATTATTTGATATAAATTGGTTTTCTTGTTAAGAATGGCAAGTTACATTTGAGTGAACCAATTTAAACAGAGATTGTAGTTCAGACTGAATTTTAAAGTTGGGTTCAAATTAAACTTTATGGATCTTTGCACAAGATTTAGTTACATTTTTTGTAAAGTTGAATATAACAAAGTAGATTTGCTTCTCTTTCTTATTGTTATCATTAATAAGTTTCTTTTCAACATGAGAAAACTCTATTAAATATTTGTTTTTTAACTATGGCTACGGCTGCATCAACATTTTTCTTATATAAACAGCAACAAATAGCGATTTCTTTGCGTTACTTCTATTTAGTCATTTTAAATATATTGTGTTTACTTCAATTTATTGGTATTAAACGCACATTTGTACTTGCATACTCCTCTTAGAAAAATTATTTAAATTATTTATTTAAATTCAGATTTTTTACTATGCAGAGTGACCGAAATGTAATAGGTAAAAATCGATAATTTAAGAACATTTTAGAATGTAACGCTATGATTTTTTACAGAAACCAGTAACCGATCAAGTTTCTTTTCCACGCAAAATAAAATATAGTTCAATGTGTTATCAACAGATGGCACTTATCATCAAAGTCTTAATTAATATTTCAGTCACTATCTGAATGTTTCCAATGAATTAGTAGTGTGGGAGTACTAATTTAAAATCTAAATCATTTGTCCCAAAACCTACTCAATTAACATTAGGAAGTTGGTCATAGATACCTACACATCCATGTGTTAATTAAAAAAAAAATTGTGTGTAGAAAAAAAATTGTGATTTTTTAGCAGTTTTGAGATAATATCATCGCTCTACTTCTAAAAAAACCTTTCTTCAAATGTCTTGTTATATTTGGATCATTCTACATCTAACCCCCATATTTAGATAGTAAAAAATGGCAGTCACATCACCTTTAACTGAGTTATCTTAATATTAAATATTATAGTAAAATATTAAAATTATTCCATTAACTTAGGTCACAATTTTTACTCTAAAACAAACTAAATGTTACTACAAACTTTTTCCTTCTTTAAGTTTCTTTCAAAATAGAAAATTTTGAAAGTTTCTTATCCAATGCCTCAGAGTGTATAGTTAAATATTTAGAGTTATGTCGTCCAACCCCTTGCTGCGAAAGCAAATCAATAGTTAATTGTTATTGTGGGAAAATTGGAGTATTGATGTCAGAAAAGAACTGGATGCTCCATTAACTTTATTGAGCGGGAGATGGTCTGAGACATTCTATTAAATGCTCGGCTCAGATTATTTTATTGAGATTGTTCTTAGACACTTTCCATAAAATTGACAATCTAAGCATTTACAAAAGTTATAGTTATTCAGTAAGTTTAACTTATGTTTTAGTTAAAAACGATTTGCTAGTGTAATAAAGGAGTTTTGTTGATGATCATATAGGTTTTATTTAATTATGTATAAGGTTGAGTAATCATTATAACTCAAAAAAGGATTTAATTCCATTAGTTTATGCCTTATTACAATATAGTAGATCATAAGAATATTTCTTTGAAATAAAAAAAAAAAAAAAAATTGGGAGTATTATTAAGACTGTTGAATAAAAAATGTTACTTTAATGTAACTTTGGGATACCTTCAATTACGAAACAGCACAGTAGTTTCACAAATACTTATACGAAAGATTTTAAAACTTAGAGATGTTTCATGTTGAAAATAAACTAAATCTCAATTTTCTTTATCCATTTCCTAGCAAGAAACACACTTTAATATATTTTTTTTAGAATTACTGGTAATTTTTTTTAACGTTTTCTTGCAGTCTGGAGTTTTCATGTTTTATGTGTATCTACCATCTTGGGGAAACAGCATAATTATATTGCTTATTTTTTAACTGTTTAGTTGTTCATAATAAATTATCTTATTTACCTTAGATATTTCTCTGAAAAACCTTTTGAATATGATATTTGTTTTAATGCTTATAAGGGTTTATTTTAATTTACTTATTTCGAAAAAAAGTTAAAATACAATTAATATTAATTAAATTAGTTTCTAAGTTGTAATAAAAAAACTTGTGTTTTAACAACCAAGGAAGCAATTTTTTTTTTAAATAATTAAAATGTGTTTCTTTGTTAAGAGGGTAAACCTAATACAATAAACTTTTTATTTCCAAAGATTTTAAAATATCAAGTCATTCACATGTTAATAAGAAATTTCATCTTTGAATTAGTTTTAATTTAACGAATTTTTTGTTTGGTTTTCATACAGTATGGTAATACACAGTTAAAATGACTTTATTTAAAAAAAAAAAAAGAAAAAAAAACTTTTACTGTATAAATTAACCAAATATATACATGTTCTTAAATAATACAAGTTTACATGGAAGAAAAGAAATATTGGAAGTGCATTCTTAAATTACATTTATTTTAAACAAGTTAAATAATGTAATTAATTTCCGACCATAATTTTAAAATAATACCGAATAAATAGAGTCAATTCTTAACTTCAACTAAGCAATTTTATGAAAACTAACTCTTTTTTTACTTTCTCGTGTTACCACAAATTTTATAATTAAATATTCATATGACTCGTTAATTAGAAATTCTTCCTAAAGGAGTTTATTTAAAACGAAAACTCATTTGAACATTATTCTTTAATCAGGCTCGTTCTAGCATTTTTTACGGGTGTTATAAGTAACCAAACATTTTCAAAGCATAATACTAAGCTAGTAATTTAATTAAACAGTGTTAATTAAGTAATAAAAATAACCTTTTACTTAATAATGTCTAATAAGTGCTTAAATTTATAAACAATGGATAATTAACTTTCTTGAAAGATAACAAATCGAAAGTACTTGTGAAAAGGTTTTATATTTTCAAGAATATCTTTAATTATATATACGATCTTTTTATTACTGTATTTATAGTTTAGGTATACATGCAGTATTAATATATCTTCATTGTCTTTAAGAAAACCTTAATTATGGTTTAATTATTATTTTACTTCATTCTCATCAAAACGTATTTATGCATAGCCAAGTTTTTAAAAAAATCATTCATCGAGCAGTTTAATTTGAAAATCCATTGAGAAATAAACTTAAAAAATAGAACTTAACAGTATATTTTATCCTGAGAAAGTTTTGCTACTAAACTGAAAATTTTTTAATCACTTTTTAATCTAATATTTGTTTGCAAAATTTTGTACTGTTGGAGAACAAAATCCGAATGCTGGATATGTCTTTAGTTACGATTGGTGGACAGAAAAAAGTACTGTTAAAATTTGTAGAGTGTTATTTCCAAATTTATGTAAGATTTTTCAATTACGGGGTCATCTACATATTAAAACAAAATAAACTTTTAAATCTTCAATAAAAACCATATAGCTTTTTTTTGTATTTGAATGTAACGTCCTTAAAAATACCAGAGTACTGTGTCCTACACATTCAATGAAAGTTTAGTGTTTAAGTGTTGAAAAGAAAATAACATTTTAATGTAAGTATTTTCCTGAAATGTTTACTTTGCTGTTTCATGTCTACAAAAACCATAACAAAGCATTTTGAAGAAAAATTGTATGGTCATTATTACTGTCAATAGATAAATGAAATTCATTTTAAATGGTTTTTCTCATTTAATTTTCTGAAAACACAATTAATACTGAAATGTCTTTACCATCAAACGTCTCTTTTCATAATTTTTTGTCTTTTTCGGTCTGTAGATCCTATACAAAATTTAATGTATAGTTAAAATATCATTTTTTATTAAATAATAAACATTTAAATTGTAAAAATATAGAACATTTCCATTGAAATGTATTTTAAAACTATTACAGTGTTTTTGTACTTGTCACTAGCATTCTGTGCTATTACCAACCAAAAGTTTTTACACCCTTTCTTGCCCACTAAATAACACTACTGATTCAAATAACATGTTAAGTGTCATAATAATTTAATTCAGCTTTTTAGTTTTTATCTTGTGGCAATGGTTTTTTGTAAATAAACGAAACGAAAAAAGAAACGCAAAGGTTGGGCTACCGATAGCCTAGGCGGTAGAGTGTCGAGCTCGTAACCGGAGGATTGCAGGTTCTGTCCTCGGTTCGCCAAATATCGGTGTGTACCTAATGGGGGCTGGTGCACATTAAATCTGTCGTGGCCTCAATGTCCTCTCGTTGGTGTGGTGGGGTCGGAGAGAGGGGTTTACACTAGAAGATTTCGATCTCGTATTCTTCTAGATGCTCAAAATTACGAGACGTATTTGGCTGTGTTAAGCACTTTATAAGTGGCAGAAATAGACAGTCGGTGGTTTCAAAACAAAACAAAGCAAAGGTTTTTTTACGGCGTCCGTGTTTTTTATTTTAATTAGAAGCAGAAAACAGGTAATTATCTACTGCAAATTCTAATATTTATGTTAACGTTGAGACATACATTTTACATAACACGCATTGGGATCAGCATCCATTTTAAAATTGCGATTGGAATAATATTTTTATTGCTTCAAAACATCTTTATATGTCTTAGTTTCGATTACTGAAGCTGATTAATAGTAAAATATTTAAATTGTTCTCATCATAATCCCTAATATTATTTTAGTATAATAATTGCTATTTAGTTTTACCAGGTTATATAATTTTTTATTAGACGAACTTATGTCTTAATTTTGTATTTAAATACAGTTATAATTCTTGGCTTTACGTTTGCTAAAATATGGTGAAATCCAATTACTATCCTCATACCTAATTTTTGATGTCCTCGATTAAATTATTTTATTGGTAGACTTAAATATTCATTTTATCCATTATTTTAGAAATTTACTTGATTTTGTTTTTAAGTTTTATTATATTATATTTTTATTATTAAGTTTTTTATTAAGTATGAAAAAGTTGATGATTTTTCTTCGACAAAAAAAGTAGCTATGCAAAAATATTTAGGAATTATTTAATCGCATTTATGAATCTATTATAATTTTTTATCTTGAAAAATCGTCACAATGAAATGTTTATACAATACTTTCTGTTGTGGGACTTGTACCTAGGGCCATCATGTACCAAGGACCATCATGTACCAAGGACCATCATGTACCTAGGACTATCATGTACCTAGGACCACCCCATTTCCCCCATTTTTATTGACTAATGTTTAGTTCTAAGTTTTTTTACTCACTTGGGTAAGTGGAAACAGCCAATTGCTCTTTAGACAGTCATTTTAAAATCTTTGAGGAGAAAGCTGTGGCAAGTTATAAGTGAAAAACGTTTTAATATAGTCTACAGTAACATTTTGCAGCTCATGTCTTTTATTGTTTTACAAAATTAAGTCAAATACTTTTCTTTGAATTCTAGTATTTCTTAGAATTCTAGTTTGTAATATTAAGTGCTAAATGAGATGTTTAAATAATTCCTTTCACTATGTGCATTTTTAGTAGAAGACATTTTATATGAAATTACCAAGTCGTGTACTAGGTCCACATAGTTGCCTAGTACCTAGGTTCATGGCCCTAGGTACAACCACAGTAATATCTTTTATGTTTTTATTTTATCGAAACAAATTTATTAATAAATGGAGGAAAATTACCTTAATTATCTGAACCCTTTTGAGATAGTCTAATTTTTTATTGGTTATTTTTTAAATGAGAGGCCAGTATATTTTGATCTGGAACTTTCAATGTTCTTGACTTATAAGTATTATGTTTGCGATTATTATTATTATTCAGGATTATTAATTTGTTTATATAAACATGAGAATTTATTAAAAGAAAACTTTAGTATTTATTGAAGAGTCAAACACACAGAGGTGTGTTTGGATCCTTTAAAAAATACTACAGTACATCGAACAGTAATTGTATGCGGACAAACCCTTGAAAACCAATCACCATTTACGACGTTGCGGAGAATGTTGAAAAATCCATTGGCCTTTACTCCTGTAAACATTCTAGTGGGTTTTCGTGTACCTGATGTATGATCATGTCCAGTGAATCAAAACTTATTCATGAGTTCAAGTGTAACCGACAGACAAGATCCGTCCATAAATTGTTTAAATAATGATTTTCCCGAGGAAGAAAGTGAGTCAACATTGATGAAACTGGATGTTTATGTATTAAATTAAGTTTTACTGCAATATTTTCAGAGTGTTTGACATCAAAACCTACTTAATGCACTGCTGAATTTTGTGAGCTTCCGACATCTAATTCCATTTCATGTTCCCTGCCTGAACAGGTTTGGCCTTTTCCAAAAGCGAAACCTTGTACATCCATCCAAAATAGACGGCCGAAAACCTGGGCGATGTAGAATCTTGACAGACACTCCAGAAAAGAAAGAAATTGAAGAAAAAATGCGATTAGAATGGCGAAAAGAAAAAGAAAAATCGTGAAAAAATCTGTATTTCAAATTAAGACAACTTCATCCGGTGAATTTTCAGACAATGTATGTTCTCCTGATTCCTCTGATGATGCAAATTCTACAGTAGCTGATATAAGTGATACAATTGAAGTAAGGGTTTTTGGTTTAACAAGATAATAAGGCAGAAAAAAAAATGAAAATTTTTATGTGGCAGAAATGATAGATGATAAAGAGGAGCAATATAGTGTTTTGAAAAAATTGCGCGTTCGAATAAGTCTCTCTATGATAATGATGTTATATATGAAATTGAGAACAAAAATATTGTGTTCAAATTGCGAAAACTAAAATCTGTTGGTGTTTTAAAAAGCTTTGCAATGTATGCAGCTCATTTTTTTTAATCATTTTATTAAGTTATGAAAATACTTGGAATTCACTAATAATATGACACATTACAATTTCTTATAATTATTACATGATAAACCAATAACTGATAATTACTTGGTTTTGTTTCTTTTATAAAATGTATCTGTGTATGTTAGTTTTCTATTCATTATGAAGTGAAACCTAACTTTAAGAGAATGGCCCTAGGTACAAAAGCTCCTGGCCCTAGGTACAACAAAGTCTTGTACATAGAGCCATTTGTGATTTTAAAAAAAAAAAAAAAAAACTTCTATCTGACAAAATCTATTATTCTAAGTATTTATACTAATCCCAATGAAGCAATTAATAACGATGTATGTATATCAGTTTCATATTTTTAAACGGCTCAGTGGCTAATTGTTTGTGCATTGAAAAAACGCGGCTCTAGGTACACAGGTCTCCTCTACTTCATGCCAAATTTAACTGATTTGGCATAATCATCTTTAAAACTAATTCAATGTTTCATAAACAGTTATAGTTTGATATTGATTCAAGTATCAGAGTCCTAAAACTTGCTCAAATGTATAATGCAATTGTTAAAATTTGAAATTTTTGAAGCTTATAGCAGCCGTTTAGGGAGAATGATCCATTTGCACTTTTAGGCATACATGGTAAAATGCTGTAATATATATTAATTTTTATTTTAAACTATAGCTTGTTAAATTTTAAATAAATAAAAGGCAAATTTTGATTAAACAGTTTTTTTACTAATAACTGAATTATGAAATAGTTTTTAAGCTTTCATAGATAAAACCGTATATATATATATATATATATATATATATATATATATATATATATATATATATATATATATATATATATATATATATATATATATATATATATATATATATATATATATATATATATATATATATATATATATATATATATATATATATATATATATATATATATATATATATATATATATATATATATATATATATTGTTCCATTCAATTCACTTGATTGAAAAAAATCAGATTTTTTTTCTATTTCAGTTTGTGTTTTGCAAATTATTAATAAATAAGTAAAATTGGAAGTCGAAATATTGTAGGGTCGAATGAATGAAAACAATAGTGTTTGTATTGAAGGTTTCAGAAATGTTTCTTAAATAAAGTCCAAGATGACCCCATAAATTACAAATTTTACACAGAACTACAAAAATCATAAGCCATACACTTGATTGAAAAAACTTTATTCAAACTTTTAATCCAAAAATATTTCTATTGCTTATATTATTTTTACATCCATACTTTTTTTTAGCTACAAATGATATATCATCCATTCATTATTAGATGATAGAGCATATTAACAAAAACATTTCTTCTTCTTCTAACTGCATGACAGCCCAGTGTAGTCCAGGACCTTCTCAAGAACTCGCTTCCATTCCACTCTCTTCTTAGCGATGGTTTGCCAATTTCTTATCTTCAATATTTGAAAGTCATTGGTAATGCAGTCTGCCCATCTAAGTTTGGGTCTACCCCTTGCTCTGATTCCTAGAATTTTGCAACTTAAGATTCTATAAGTTTAGGAGGAGGAGTACATTCTGTAGATGTGTCTGGAAAATTTCATGCTTTGCATTTTTAAAAACTTCATAATGTCTATTTCCTTATATAATTTATATAGTTCATTGTTGTATCTATGTCATCATAGACCATCGGTATTGACTGCACCAAAAATTGTCCTAAGAACTTTTCTTAAGAAAATTCTTAGCTGATTTGTTTGGATTTTGGTAAGTGTCCTGATTTCAGATTCTTAGGTAGTAACCGGTCTTATAATGGATTTATATAGACTCAGTTTTGTCTTTCTTTTAATTAACTTTGATAGCATAAAGGTTTTCAAGCCATTAAGACAGCGATTAGCCTCTGTTATGCGTCTTCTAATTTCTGAGTCTAAATTATTTTGAGCATTGACATTTGACCCAAGGTAATTGAAGTTATCAATCACCCAAAACTTGTAAATCACAACTTTCAGGTAACTGATGTTTGCCAAAAACATTTACACTTTTTTATTATTTTATAGTATTGTGTAAAATGTAATAATTTAAAATGTATTCGTTAAAATAATACTATTTGTCAAATGTAAACAGTTTCTTTAGGTTTGCTTTCCACTGTATGTAAAAATGCACTACATTCTCTTCCTTTCCTTTTGAAATAGAATAATTAGGAATTATAATGTTTTTTTTAATTCCATGAAATAAAAATTACTAAACAATTTTATTTTATTTCTACAATTTTTTTCAATTTTTGGTGCTTCATTAGTTCTTGTGTAAAATAAACAATATTTTACAATTCTATAATATCTTACCTACCTTTAGAACTTTAATTCCAAGCAAAACACATCCCTTCCTTCATCGATTTGTAACATCTAAGATAAGTCACACAAATACAATTATCTTGTGCATTTCCTTACCCTGATAGTTTTGGAGAAATCAGAAGAAAAAACGTGGTTGAAAAGTGATTCTTCATGAAAAATGACACACACTCGATCATCAGAGGTCGATTTCCTTTTTATACAATGGTCCACTTATTTACCTTTTTTTATGTTTATTTCTACCCATTTCAGTTATAGACAGCCTTCACTAAAGAACCACTTCGTCAGCATTCGGTGCTCTGACGTATAGATAACATAATCCTTTATGCTGATATTTTATTTTACATTAATTAAAATTTGATATTTTGTTTGCTATTCCCTCTTTAAAGTTAGAAAAAATATTATTGGATTATTAGATTAGAAATATCTCTGGGATATACTTTTGAACAAAAACTGTATCGATTAAGATAATTAATTGTTCAAGAGATTTTTTTTCTTTTCCTTATCGGCCAACATTTTGGTTCACTCTATTTGTGGTGAATGAATGATTCTTTTTTATATTATAGCTGATTAAAAAACTTTTTGTTCCCAATATTCAGAAATCATTAATTAATTGTAAGAAATAGGTTACTTTTTTGAGGGAGACTGCTCTTTTGTGGTTAAGTAAAATTCTATACTTTGAAAGATAAGCTCAATACAAACAATGATTACTTAGTCTGCAACTGAAGTTAAGTAATATATGTTGGATTTTACAATTTATTGTAAACCATATGAGATGTATTTATTAACCAATTTCTAGGAAATGGAGCTACCATGGATATTATAAAAATTATGTTCTCATTAATTCCTTATAGCTTCAATCAAAGGTCTTTTTGTGTAAAAATTTCGAAGATATCGGAAATATAGTTTTAATGAAACAAATGTTTGTTATTTACTTTACTTTTACGGTTTTGTAGTTTTAAAAAGGTGACTTATTTGAGATTTTACTGTATTGTCTTACACTACAAGAGTCAAAATCTTAATAACACTTTTTGTTTAATGCTCCAGAGCATAATATAATGAGCTATCAATCATATTTTGCTTGTTCTTTAATTGACGGTTGACCAAACATTGGAAATTAGATTTTTTAATATGTTTCCTAGCGTTAATTATTCTTTCCTTGATATTTTTAACATGTAGCTCTGTTCTTTTAAGCTTAGACATGTTTGGTTACTTTACTTTATGTTTAGAAAACCAATCGAAAATGTTTCTATAAGTTATGTATTGGACATTTTCATTTTAACGATTTTCAAATAAGTTATTTTAAGTATGTTTATTAAATTATCAAATCTATTGTATAACTTGTATTTATTATAATATATACTTTCTATCAGAATTTCAATCTAATAAATAAGCAAATCCTTTAATTCTTTAAACACTAATAAACAAACTTATATAACATGCCGCAAAACTTTGATTGAAATTGTACGCGATGAATTTTAAAATTATCTTTTAAAAATAATTGTGTCACTGTAAGAAATAGTGAAATACATTCTTAGATTAGACGCTAGACATTCTTTTAGATTAAAATATTAAAATTGAGTGCAAATGGTGACCATACTTATTCACAACTGTTGTTTAATAATGGTTTTGAAAATAAAAATAAAAACATTGAAATATAAATTCCATAAACAAATCAAAAGACATTTTCCCCAGAATCTTTTTCATAAGTAACATATATTTTGATTGCATATTGTGTTTAATGTTGTTCAAAACAATTGAGGGGAAAATGTGTAATTTTAGACAGTTAAAAATATATTAAATGAAAAACATAAAAAATATTCTTTTATTATTTTGCAGTACAATGTGAAGTTTTGATTCTTCAAACAAAATAATTATTAAAATGTTTTTCGCGTCTTAACATAAGGTATGATTCTCTATTCAGATGCTGTTTATCAAGTATTATAAGTTAAAAATATCAAACAAAATACTCTGCATTAAATATTTGCCAATAGCCATTAATAAATAGTTACCTACCCAACTCGTCAAAGAATTCTGACTAAATGCTATGCCCCAAAACACCAGAGCAATGTCTTTCAACTATTATCTTCTCTAATTCACGCAGTCTGCGAATAGACCGCATCTTGCAATTAAATATGCCTATTTGAGCAACAATGACCAGTGGAAACTAATCACAGTATACAGCATAGCACAGTTAGTACTAAACAACTTTAGAGTCCAACCCACAGACGGTCCTGGGTAATCACCGGCAACTGTTACAGAAGCAGATGAAAGTAGCTAGTAAGCCAGAATCAACTGAACCACAATTCCATTTACTGGAATAGAAGGTAAATCCTTATATAATCAACCTATCTCCGGATTATATATGTTCGTTGAGATTTCCAGTGAATTGAAACAATTGACTGCATAGGTTACTTAGCGTAACTGAAATTAAATATCCATTAAGTTCGATGTTTGAAATGTAATTAGATGGTGTGTATCAGGTACGAAGTTGTATCCATTAAAATAACGTTAGCGGTGAATTTGAACTAATTATTAAGTTAGGCATATTTGTTAACTCGAATAATTTTGGTGCCATTAGTTGAGCTTACCTAAGCTTTTGGTAATGGACTTTGACATGGTTTCATTGTGTACTGGTAGTTTGAGATTGTATTGAATATACTTTGCCTCTGGTTGGTTGTTTATATCTCCTTGTTGATAAATAAGTTTTTTCGCATGATCAATAATTTGTGAAATAAATGTTGTAAGAATAGAATTAAATTGTGCTAAATAAAATTTGTCAAAGTTTACAGAAAATAAAAATTATCTTTTAAAGTGCTAACTCTACATTGATTTTGAGCTATCACATCTTCAGTGATTAAGATGCAGATTTGTTTTCTAATTTATCATTCTTCTGTTTCTGTTTCCAAATGTTACAAAAAGTAATTTGGTAGCAAAAGTTAAATGAGCATTCATTCACTTGAAGGTAGTGATTTTTTTTTACTTGAATAAAAACATCCCTAAGAAAATATAATTACAATAATTTTAAACACTTGCCACTTAGCAGATATTCAATCATTTAGACGCTTTTGTTGATTAGAAAATGAAGATTAAGTGTTAAGCGTATTACTAAAAAGCAGTTACACTGTTATACTTACTTTTCGAATTGAAAACTCACTTACCAACAAGATATGATGTTCATTCAAAATCACAACAACATGGAAAAGGTACCTATAAAAATCATATACAAATACATCACATACAAATCAAATACATCTTATAAAAATGGGTATATCATTCCCATTCACTTCATTTAAAAACTTGTTTTACTTTGTCTCATGTTTTATTATACCCCATGCTGGCCTATGTATGATCACATTTCACAATAACAAGTGGTAAAATTTCAATTTACATTTTTGAAAATGTTTTCACTTTACAAGTAAAGTTACACTTTTTATCATGGATCATGCTATAAAATTGATATATAGGAAAAATCATAGTTATTCCAAATTTCAATACCATGATTTGAATAATACCACTTATTTGAAACTAAGAAGTGTTTAATTACTATACTATACTATAATATTGCTTTATGGTGGTTCCAGCCCAAGGACACTGTTCCACTTGTTTAAATTAGCCCGAAGGGTGAAAATTCAGTTTTAATATCTAATTTTCACTTAAAACAATTTCAAAAATAATACAAAAAAAGGGACTGACGGGACAAAACTAAACGGACAACTAGATTAAATGAGAATGCGCAAGCGCATGGTATAAATGATTAATTAACAAAACTTAATTAGACAAAAACATTATTTTAAATAAGTTTCCCTCAAATGGCAGAAATAATTGGGAACGCCAGTAAAATTTAAAATGTGCAAGTATTTGTCAACAAAATCAATGCTTTGAATAATTTTTTTATCTTAAAGTTTAAAACTATTTTTCACACAAGATCTTAACCGATAAGTTTCGGTAACTCCAGTAAACTGTAAAATATCCAGCTATTTCAAAATCCAAAGCAAATATTTGAATAAAACATTTGAAACTGAGAAATTCTTAGAAAATTATATTTATTGTTTAACATAGGTTCCTTAAAATACGTGGTAAATTCAGTGATAGCCCACCTGAGAGATATAGGGTTAGCGCTCTAGCCTTGTATGCTAAAGGGGCCGAATTAGAATCTTGGGTTAGGCATTGATGTTCGTTATGATTTAGAATAGATTTTAAGCTGTAGTTCTTGACCTGATTAGCCGTTATTGTGCACAATAATAGGTCATTGAGCGTACGAACCAACCGACCAATTATTCAGTAATATGTTAAATATGCAGTTACCTTACAAGCAATCATGTTTTAATGTTTTCTTTAAAATTCTAGAGTCCAGGATATTCACTAAAAGATTAAGTGCGTACTCATAATGATATCCACTTTATAAAACTGATAAAAAAATTCAGTAAATATTTATTTTTTTATCAGTTTACATTATTTAAAAAAAATTCGGGAATATCCGCATCACAACTCAATCGAAAACAAATTGAGAATGTTATGATCTCGAAATACATAGACATGGTTTACATGCTTTTATTAGACTTGTACACTATACATACTTTTTCTGTTATTAAACTTGTGCTAAATAACCAATTGACAGAACGACATAACACATTTTCTTAGTTGAGTATCTTAATTTAAACTTATTATTATTGTTGTTGTTGTCGTTGCTGTTGTTGTTATCATCATCATCATCATCATCATCAATGTTATTATTTTTAGTAGTAATAGTAATTTTGTTGCACAAATATTAAGAACATAAGTAAAACTATATGATTGCTACAATAATAATCTTTTTATCCATTTTATTTAATTTATGCTAAATATAATAATATGGAAATTTTTAGTATGGGGGTGAAAAAAATATTTCTGTGAAGCAATACGAATACTTTAACGTTATTGTTTGAAAGAAATACGCATGATGATTATATCTTGTATAATAATTGATGATTAAAAAAATAAGCATAGTTGTAATTCGTGAAAGGTTTTTAATAATTGCATATATAGTTTTTGTTGAAATAGGAGGGGGGTGATCTAGTTTTAATAAATAGAAATAAACCAAACTTTAAAAAGTTCATTATCAATCCCATAATATTATACCATATTTGGATTCAATATCGTAAAAACAGGCGAAATATTACATTTTATTGGATTTAAGGATTGGTTAAAAATGTAAATGATAACAAGTAGTTGTTAAAATGATTTTTTTTTTCTATGCCATAACTTAAATATAAGTAGTTTTAGTAATTTTAGTTTCAAACTATAGTTTGTGAAATGCTAAATATACTTTGCAGCTTTGCATTAAATATTTTTTTTAACATTTAATTATTGACTAATAAAGCAATTTATAAATTTATTAAGCAGAAACATACATATATATTTTTTTTTGTCTTCATTAGATTTATCTTGGTAGAGAATCCTCCCGATTTTTTTCTTTCCATTTTGACGTTTGGTTTTCAGTATTTTGCCAAAAAGGTTTTTTTTAAAAAAAATAATAATAATTTAATTAATTGAAGTAAAAAAAAAAAAAAAAAAAAAAAAAAAAAAAAAAAAAAAATGCAGTGAAAAAATTTTAAGTAATTATTTTATCTTTTCAAACTGCTGTAAACATAGGGTGGAAAACTTTTATATTTTTCACTAGTAGATTCAAGTACTTACAAACGAATATTAAAATGTGTTATCCAATTTAAAAGTCAGAAGCTTTGGAATGTGTGCAATGAATGCATTCCTCTGTTAGTTATATCCAGTGATCAAGCCTAATTCCTGGATCAGAAGCAACACACTCACCTACTATAGGAAAAGTCTCCAATTCCCTGCCCAGCGTAGTGCTACGGAATTACTGCTTTAAAAACAAGTAGACACAACTAGAACTATTCGTTCTAATTAGAAACATCAATTCGAGGCTTCTCCTATTCCATATTTGAAGTGCATAGAAGTTTCATTTAAAATATTATTCTCATATGCATTTACCCTTGATATTGGGATTAATATAATAGTTAAGGAGTTTCTAAATTTTGACGCAGTATAGCCTTCATTTATATATTTTTGTACTTTAAAAATATAACGTTATAACCAACTTGTGGTAGAAAACCGTAATAAGAGTTCAACAAATTATTCTAAAGGGTCGTCTGGAAAGTTTTGGTCATTTCAGAAAGACTCAAAAACACACTTTAGATAGCTATTTAATAAATTACAGCTTTAAGTATAAATTATTTCAAACGTCCACAACAATGGGATTAAACTTATATAAAACTTTCATAAATGTCAGATAAAATAGTGAGTAAACAAGTTTGTATTCATATGCAATGCTCCCTTATTTTGAAAAAATACACGAAGTTTCAAAAAGTAAGTTTTATTAATTAAATAAATGTTTTATCCTTTTTCTTAAGTTAGTGTAACATATAAGAATTGAGTGTCGTCTAATTAATATCAAGAATTTTATCAATATTTTATCAATATCAGATAAACAGTTTTTATTAGTAAATTATATTATTAATGCTGATGTACAAATAGTAATACCGTAACTTTTGCTTCCAACCTTAATTGGACTGGATTCGGAGTTGGCCCATTTGCAACTTTGTTAGTAAATTATGTTGCATTAATAATTTCTGATTGAATTAGTTTACTAATATTCTACTTATATTGATTAAGCAAGACACAATAAATCTAAGAAGTTTCGGAATAATTTTAGACTAGCATTTATAAGTTCCTGAAACATGCTATCGTTTGCTTTATCTACGACTTTAAACAACGCTTCTAATTACTGAAATTCGCCCTTACCTCATAACTGACGTGTTTTTGAGCAAAATGAACTGAAATTTTATAATTTAGATAGGTTAAGCAACGCGTTATAAATCTATTGAAAGGGTAAAAAATAAGTGTTCAGATTATTGAAATTTTTCAAGTTAAAGTTTAATTTACTTAGTACCCCTCCCCCCCCCCCAATTTTTTTGTATCAGTCATATAAATAATCGTTAACAAATTACTTTGGTACAAATAGTAATAGTCTAAGTTTTTTGGAATGAACATGTAACCATCTTTCGGATTTTTGTTTTTGCGTAACGGAAAAAAATATAAACTTTTTAGAAAATTTTTAAGAAAAGGAAAAAAAAAAAAGTTTTTATTTAAAATTTCCAGGTTTATTTTCATGATTTTTTTTTCATTTAAATTATGAATTATATTTTTAAATATGATATTACATATATTATAGAAAAATTTAATGAAGAGAATGAGATTATTATTTTTAATTTTAAAATATTAAAAATTATTTTTTTAAAACAAACGATTAATACCATTTGATTAAACTGTATTACTTTTATAATGAAACATCTTCACTGTAATTTTGCTTTTAAATATTACCAAATTAACTCTTTTCTCAGCCATCAATGTGTATTTTGTATGTAACAATTTATACCAATTACTTTTTAATGAATCTTAATTATCTGCGTAATTCGATTATATTCTTCTCGTACTATTATAATCTTAGCAGAAAATTGCAATTACTGAAAGCTAAACAATTCTCATATACTAGAGTAGAAAATTGGATTCAATTTTAACTGGATATTAGACTTAATTGCGTGCATTAAGGAACTGTGTTTCTAAACAATTTCTAATTTGGTTTCAGAAATTGTTAACGTCTCTATTGTCTGAATGGCACACAATTTTGTCCTTCCGCTAAAAGATAACTCTGTTTGAAAAATAGTTAAAAAACAAAACGAATTTTTTTTTATATAATCTGAATAGCTTAGTTTTATAAAAGTACTAAGATTCAATCATAATCTGAATCAAATGGTTGAAAATCGTAATTAATTTACTGAAGAAGATTTCTAACACATGTGATTACATTTGATACTAGCTAATTTTTGAAAATACGTCCATTGATTTTGAAAGGTTTCTTATGAAATGGATTTAATAGGAAGAGTATAGTACTTTCTTTCTATATCGGTGTATCTCCATATCTATTAAATTTTTTGTAAAGGTAGTTTTGCGTTTATCACAAAAAACCAAGAGTTACTTTCTCAATGTAAGATAATGGGTTTATAATTTATTTTTAGCACACTAAAATACGCAATTTATTAGCAATTTCTAACAGTCCATACTTAATTGAGTTGCAATATTACAAACATTTAAAAACTGTTATTTTGTAAATTTTTTTTTTTTTTGGAGGGGGGAATTTACATTTAAATTTAATAAAAAAAGCCGTATACAACTTTTTGAAGCTTTAATGAGTTAATTGTATAAACGTTAGCAGTTTTGAAATATGCTTTAAGAAATTACGCACTGCTTAGAAACATGTTTGAAGAAATTACGAACTATTTAAATCATCTATAACTACAATGAAGTGCAATTTTTACATATCCTCATGGCAGACTACGTTTACTGGTATGAAATTGAAAAATAAGACTTAGTTTTAAATGTAAGATAGTTAGGTTTTCATTAGAAAAGAACATTCTAAACCCGAGGCATATTCAATCAAGAAAGCAGTTTTATTTCTAATTATTTTTCAATTACTATGCTGCTTTATAGCTTTATAAATATACAAATTAAAATATGTAAATACTTTTTTTGTTTACACATTTTTCTGCCAATTCTAGATCATTAGTTTGTTTAACATGAAAATTAAAAGGTACTTAAAGTGTTATTACGATATCATATTGAGATATCATACCGTTATTGAGATATCATATCATTAGAATTTCTAAAAAATCTCAAAAAGTCATTACTATTTTTATAGGTCTGTTTTTTCCTAAGTAAAATCTTAGTCTCAGGTAGTCTTAGGGTACTCAGTGGCAAGTATTGTTGGAAGTATATGCCGTTACATAAATATATATTTTTTTTTAATTATTTAATATGATAACTTACAGCAATATTTTAAACGATTTAAATTTTTCCTTGAAAAGTAATGCGATTTCTTAATGTGTCAATATAATTCTCTCTCTAGTATTGGAATGCATAAAAAAACTAAGTATACATCATCTAATTTAAATTAATTTTGGTGAATTGATTTAATTTATTCCTAAATTTAATCCTTTGTAAGTTGCTAAATGAAAGAATGTTTAAGTTAAAAACAGTATGCCAAGTATTGGATGAGTTGAATTGAATTGCATAAATTACGTGACAGAGAAGCAGGTGAAGTGGATTAACTAAGCTCATGGAATTAGCGTAACTTCTCTAAATAGATTTTAACCTTCCAAGTATCTATTGTTTACGACTTCGGGTTTTTTCATAAAATAAGGAAAACAGATGACAAAGGAACGTTTCAAAGTTCTTAGAAGTAAAAGAGAACTTTTAGTAACGGAACATTAACCACGTTTGTTGAAGATAAGCTGATTACTTACGGTCTCTTTCATTGTTTGTCTAGTAGCGTTAATAATAGTTCAACTTTATTTGTTGCAAACAATATGAGTATAGAGTGACTAATTTGACTTTCATTGCAGTTCGAGTTAGTGATTTATTTAATCGTATTTTTTGTTATCTGAAATATTGACTAAATACAATTTTATTTCTGATGACTATTTTTAATTTAGAAGATGAGAAATAAATGACGTATTTTTAAAATGAAATATACATTATTATCATCAAATTAAATTGAACACTAGTTGCATGAAATTAATTAAGGGAGGCTGAACACAAAATTTTCAAAAATCTGTATAAAAAATACTGCTTTAAAAAATTTCATTTTATTCTGAATCCACAGACGCTAAAGTTATACTTCTATGTTGCGCAAAAGTAATTATTTTAAGCAAATAAACTTTTGAGATCACTAACTAGCGGATTGGATTTTGTAACTATGAACCCATTTTTCTCATTGTTAATTTTTTGATGTTTATAAAGTTCAAGTTGATGTATCTTCATATCTATTTGAAGAAACACTTTCAAACTTGCTACAATATATTTTCAAATATATTCCTTTAATTTGACTGTAGGAATTATATGTATATAAAAAGAACTTCAAATATATATTTTTTAAAAAGTGAAGAGTAACAATTATATATTTTTTCAATTATATAAAACATTCTTTTGCGAATAGAAGAAATCTGTAGACACAGTTTGTTAAATACTACATTTGTTTTTTGTTTTTTTCATAAAAATGTTTAATTTGTGTTTGTCAATAAGTAATTTTTTGACAAAAAAAAGTATTTTGTTTTGTTTTTTTAATTTTTTTTAAATATGGCTTTAAAAAAATTCCATGTGAAAATTTAATAATACTTCGTAAACATTCTTAGATAAAAATTAGAATGATACCTACAAAATTAAAGAAAAAAATTAAATGTCCCACCCCTCTTAATTAATGCCAAGTTATCTATCAATTTAATGCTAGTTAGGAGACATTTAAATATTTTATTGGTGCAAAAAAGAAATGGGGGTCAAGATTTTGTGTCATGAATTAAATAGCTTTTTTAAATTGTCACAGTTACTATTATAAAATATCGTGAAGTACACTTAATTACTAATGCCTTTATATCGCACTTCTTATGCAACTGAAATGGTCTGTTTCACATTCAGGTAGATAAAAAAGTTTTTTTTTTTAGTTTGCTAATGAAAACAAGTAAAGTTAATAATAAGAGCCAAATGGAATAATTATTTAATTCAAAATTAAATTTCGATGAAATTACAAGCGTTCCCTAAAATTTTAGTTGTATATAGATTTTGGCTCCTTAGGGTAGCATTTGAATTTTGATATAGCGGGTTTAAAACAAACGTGAAGTAATGTAAGGGTCTTATATGTTAGAGGATAATTATTTCTTTTGGTTCATATTAAAACATGTAACGTTTGCCCAATTATTTTGAATTTCAGATACATATAGTTATATTTTAAAATCGAGACAAATTAAAATGTTTGCGGTTTCAGTATCTTACTGCTATCAAACAAATTTACTCTTTTAATTCAATCAAAGATTGTGATAAAAAAAAATTGTGCGCAATTAATTTAACTGTTCATTATTTAAATACTAAAATAATTAAACTTCTGTAATCTATTTTCTTGATTACACAAAACATAAACAGAGTAATTAATTTAAAATTTATTACCAGAACAGGTAATTGGTCATTTTCATTATCATATTTATTGTTTTATTCTTTGTTTTCGTTATTTATAATGTTTTAATTTAAAATTCTAATTTACTAAATATCGACACATCAATTCCACTAGTTTTTTAAACTTATTTATCTCCAGAACATCACAATTTGTTACGGAAAGGATGATTCAGATTTGTAGGGGACTTTTAATGAATTCAAATGATCTTTGGAAACTAGAAAGCATATGAAACATGAACCATAATGCATTCGACACTAATTACCATTTGTCTCGTTTTAGTTTATAGCCAAATAACTCTTTTGTAGCAGAAAAGGGTTTAATTTATATTTCTGTAATGTGCCTTTTTACTGCAGGACGCTTTCGCTTCGAAGTAAATTGTAAATGTTCTGTCACTTTTCATGTCATTATCAAAAAGCTAAAATAAATCAGCTTTAATGAAGAGTATTTGTTTTCACTTTGCGTCTGTTCCCAGATTTTGAATAGCAATTATCATTAGTCTGAGTTCTAACTTTTTTCCAAACATATAAGTATTTGTAGAATGGAGTAATTTATTGATGCTCCCTGCTCAAAGGATTAAAGGTTAAGATTTATTTTTAAATACTTAATTACACAAAATTGTCATAAGCTAGAATTTACGACTATAATAAATAATTTACCCGAAAATAGTTGTGTATTCATTTATAGTAAAATCAACTTCGAAGAATTTTCAGTTATCTTTTAATTAAAATATACTCTTTAATAATGTTTGTCCTGCTTAATAGTTTTATATTATAAATTTGTATTATAAAAGTTACATATTATAAAATTAAAATAGTCTTATAGTTACATTGCATTAAAAATGCATTTCAATAAAGTTTTAGGCATAAAAATATCTACACTTTATTTTTTCCTAAGAATTCAATTAGTGGAAATTCCTAGATTTTGATAAACACTTTTCATATATTAATATGGAATTGTGCAGTGGGATTTAAAATTAATATTGAATGCTTCGAGTATCATAATGTACATAATTTATATTAGTATGACGTACAAACTGCCTTTCATAAGTATAGTAATTACAGTTGCTGGCCAAAGTATTACTTCCAGTCGAATCATTATTAATGGATGAGATGTGTCTGTTTCTTAGAAATCAGAAACACTTAAAATAACCATAGATTTATTCCCGAAATGTTTGAGTACTTCTGAATAAACCTATAAAGTTAAATTTATGTTGGTTTAAAATTGATTTAATGGGTTGGAAGTGGAAGATTTACCAACTTAAGTTGTCATCATCAATGACGTACACAACAATAATAATCTTATCTGCTAATTAAAATAAAAGTGAATTTATAGAAATAATATTACATCCTATAATTGATAAGAGTGAATTATTAATGATTTTGCATTGGTATAAATATAATTTGACAGCATGCTTACTAATAATTTTGTAAACATGTTTTACAAATAAATCCTGCTTTCTTTGCTTTCTATTTTTCATAATAATTCTGACAATTCTTAATTTATTCATAATTGAATTACGCTGATTAACTTCTTGATTAAATTTACATGCATAAAATTATGTTAAAATTTTTAAATTCACATAATTAAAAAAATAATAAGTTATATTACATTATATGGGAAATTCTCTAGTTGACGCACGGGACATTTTGAATCTTTTTTCTACTCGTAAACAGATAAGAATAATAAAATTAAAATAAATCTAATAGTTATATTTTCATTTTAAATCATATTACTTGATGACAAAGTTACAGGGAAAAATAATTATTTTAACAAGGTCAAATAAGCATTTATATCGTTGGACGCACGGGACATGAACGTGACCTAGTTAAAATAATTATTTTTTCATGTAACTTTGTCGCCAATAGAGCTATATAAAACAAAAGTATAATTGCTGGATTCATAATAATTTTAGAATTCTATTTTGTTTATGAGTAGAAAAAAGAGCTAAAACGTCTCGTGCTTACAGCAGAGAATTGCCCATATATAATTTAATTTTATAACGAACGTCATAAAATATTATTAATTACTATATACATTTTTTAGAACTTTTCGTTTTCATTGAAAACCTTTTGTTTTTCTAAATATTAATTAATATAAAATAATATTAAATAATAGGTAAATAATTAAATTATATTTTGAAAGTAAAAACAAATTTTAAAAAAAAAGAAGAAAAAAAAGAACAACAAATTACAAACTTGAAATTCTACGATAATTATTTTTTAAATGGATCATTCAATATATTCAATATTAATTGATTATAGGTAATATTAATTTAAAAGATGTCATAAATATCATAATATTGACAAAAAAGAAGTTTGGAATCATCATGAAGATCTGTGTTCGGCTACCAGTTATGCAGCTCAACGTACAGCTCTAAAGTTTCCTTGCAGTATTGCTCAAACTTCTTGGGATTTACTAAGACTCCTCTGTTGATGATATTGATACCGATTTTGAATCTGGGAATGACGCTTTTATCCAGTCCAGTAATATCTGATGTGGTAGCAGGATCTTTGAAAAATCTCCTTCATCGTTGTTGGTTCCCATTCCTTGTTTAACCTCATCAATTGCCCCATTCTTTTAAGTTTTTCTTGAATACCTTTTTTTTTTTAAATTTTTTTTTTTCACTTCCATTGATTGTTTATTGCTCCTCCATTTTTTTTTTTTTAAATCCATGTTATATGCAATGTGGAGTACTGAATTTTATTTGTACGTGAATTTATTCCAACATGGAGTGACGAGAGGCCAAGTATAATGGCTTCTTCATAAATGGGTGTACTCATTAAGAGCTCCACACGCTGTTAATTTCTGATTGGTTTGGCTGGCTTTACAAATCGGACACACTGCCATATACGTTGTGTGTGTTAGAGTTTGGGATACCTTCCCGTCGATCATTAATAACACAAGAGAATTAGTCAAGGGGTTTGTCATTCAAGGAGTTCGGGCTACTATTTCCTCTCGCAGGACATCGGGTGTTTCTTTAGAAAATATAAACCGAATAGGTCTGCAGAATCGGGTTGATAACTGTCTGAGATTTTAAAAAAAATCGAATCAGCAGCAATCAAACATAAGGGTACGAGAAAAGTAAGGAACATATTTGCATCAGTATCGCTCTCATTTTCTGAAGTCTGTTTATACTGACTCTGTCCCGAGGAACCATCACACCACTTTTTCCATATGAATGCAAGAATATCAATGTCAGTTGGATAACAAAGTTTCTTCTGATTCAAAACTTGGTCGTAGGGTGGGAAAATATCGTTTTCTAATTTTTTTTGCAGATTGCCTTTACGGCCTTATAATCGTGTTTGGCTAACAAAGCTATTAATACATAATTTGTAACGAAGGCAAAACTGTATTATTTAAATATCGATTACTTGCAAAATGTTTTAGCAAACGATGGTTTTTATACATCACTACTGCGACATAACTGTGTTAATGTCTTTTCTATGGTGTTTGGACAGTTCGCTTCATAGATTTATACAGATAATTACTGAATAGGCAAGTTGCGGCAGCTGATTCTAGGTTTAGTGATTAAAATATTGTTTAAGGAAAAGTTTGATACCGATAAGGCCTTGGTGCATATTAGTTATAGCATTTTATTTGTACGAAAATATGATATTATAGGAATCGGCATGAAAAATGTACTTTAATGTTTATTAAAAAATTTCTTGTAACGGGAAACACAGAAAACAGTCCTAAGAATTCAGTAGAGTTCCAACATATATAATGATTTATATTGTTAATGGCAAATCGTTAAATATTGACGTCAAAATGAGCTACTGTTTGTGTGATGAATTTTGGTGAGTGTAAATAAATAAAAGCATGTATATTTAATGCCTAAATTCTGGAATCTTAGTAGTCCTCTATCCTTAAAATAAAAAATAATATAAATTTTTATTTTCCAAAAAAAACGCGTGTTTTTGCTGCTCCCAGACCGTGAGCCTGAACATTATTGTAAGTTGAGGTCTGTAAATTATTTCTCACAGAAAAACCAGATATGGCGACATTCGTTGAGTTTTCTCATGACCGGATAGACAAGAATGTAGAATGGATTTATTGTACTTATAAAACGACCACTGTGAATTGTTCCACCAATCGGCTTTTACATAGGTCTGTTGCTTTTTCCTCTCTAATCCCTAGAAGTATCTAATCAAAAATTATTGAAAACGTATCTTCTCTTACAACCAATGACTGAAAATTTACGATAGTTTAAGAAAACATTGTCCTAGTGTTTGATACAACACGACCATACATCACTAGAATTTTGAAACTTTACTTTTCTTTCCACTGCTGACTCTCCTACTGAGCTCTAATTAAGATTTTCAATGCGGACTTTATTCCGCTCGTGGATTCTCCGGATGCTAATTATAAATGAACACTAAGCCATACTGACTCTTCCCTAATTCCAACCGACAAATGGGTTGAGTATTTGTTCAATATACCCAACTTAGGGTAAATCTTATTTATGTGTTAATCTTGTAATACAGTTATTGCTCATTAAATGAGTTCTTTATCTTTGATCCAGCTACTACAGTTTTTAAGTTTATTATCTTTTTATTGTAATTGTAGCAAATTAGGACTAAGTTGGTGTTTAAAATAATTTATAACTTTACGAGTTTAAGGGTTCCAGTTAAAAAGGCGTTATTAATAATACCAAAATTGCTTAATTTATCGAACCAGTTTATGAATGATTGCTTTTTTTAATATCTTGGACGTGTTGATTAAATTTTGTTTCCCAGTGGTGCTACTCTCCTATTTGATTTAGTGCTCAATATCTATTTTGTAGCAGCTTAAAAATTCTGGAACTCGTATTTTAACACTTGACATATAATTTTAAAGCATGAGAGCATATTCCTCAGAAGTAAAGAGATTTGTCCCGTTTTTAAAGCTTTGAAATTTTTTTTTGAATAAATGTTTGTAACATGCATATAAAGCGTAATTCTATTAAGAACTTGCAAATCGATGTATATCATCGATTTGATTACAAGAAAGAAGAAAGTGGATTGCCCATAGAGATGATTCTGATGATGATTTTAAATTTTAATATTTGCAAAAGGTAGTTGGATTTATAAAAAAATATTTGAAATTGTATATGCAATTGCTACAAACTCCAATCATACGAAAATCATTGCACACAATTTTGATGTCGAAAAATATAGAAACTAAAGATTTCCATTAAGTTTACAAAAACCTTTTAATTTAAAAATAAATGGTAGAGTATCTTGCCATAAACTTCCAATTTATTCAGTTTTGAAAATGACCTAGTATATGAGATTTTCTATAGAAATAATCGAAGTTTATCGTATATCTGAACCTCTATTTTTCTAAGGCGCTCGCCATAGTGGTGTACGTTAGCAATAACTTTTCCAGATGAAATTATCCAGACGCTCTAGATTGAATTTAGATTTTCATTTTTCTGTAAAAAGCCAGATTCTTTTGACGGCAAGATCCAGCCTTTTTGTATCTCCCTATACCTGCTCTCATGTACACCACCAGGATGGAGCAAAGAGGTAAACTTTCTGACCCTTGGATTTTGAAAATTAAATTTAAAGTGGAGAAAAGTAATATTAATCACTGAAAATAGAAGTATAATATAAGTTTTAAAATATTCAATGGACAAGAAATTTAATACGTAACTATTAATTAAAATATAATTGAAAAATTGAGGTTCAGACTAAACATTAACCACTTTGTAACCCCTCATGTATCGTCTATAACCCATGAAGATAATTCTGGCTATGTTTACGTCTCTGATACGACCTCAAATTTGTGTAAAAAAATTCTGTTTAAAATATTGATTGAGCTGTTACTATAATATTTTAAATATTAAATTGTTTGTTATGTTTTTACTGAAAATTGTACTTTGTGTCCCGTTTCTACGTCTGATTCATGTGTTTGGTTTAAGTACTGCCAAATCACGCCTTATATCAATTGAGGCGTTCCATGCAACAAGGGCGAATCCGCCAAAACGTTATTTCAAGAAAAAAACCTCAAAGAAAAGCTTTACAGTCACTCACAACTTATGCGTCTAAGTTCTACATGCCAAAGCTTCAAACAAAAAAGGCGAATAAACCATCTTGTTGTATTTTTCAGCTCTTCAATAACAAGGCTTTCTATTGAAAAAAAAAATGAAGGGACTGGTGGATTTGCCTTTGTCGAATGGAACGCCTCAATTGTCAATCAAAAACACACGTTTATAAACTTTTGGATCACACAGTAGGTTGATATAACGTATATGAGCGAGGCGTTATGACTAGTTAAGTCTTAAACATATACTTTAAAATAAGTGCATATATAAGTTGGTTTTATAATTAAAAAATGCATCCTAAATATAGATCTCATTAGATTTTATTATAATTTTTTATTGCTACTAATCTATTTTAAAATGCCCATGAAACTTGGCATATAAACTATGACATAGAATCTATAACAATTATTAAATTATCTCACACTTGTTCTTTCATAAATTAAATGGGCACTAAAATCACAAATATTAATTTTGCAAGTAATACTTTATAGACAAATAATCACAATGCAGATTTTCAATAAGGAAATAATTAAAAATTTCCATATTGGAAAGACTTTTCTGAGATAAAATACAAATTTTGTTAAAATTTTCATAATGAAAAATAAATAGTTACAATAAAAATTTTAACGAAATATACAAATTTGTTATTAGAAAAACCAATCAGCTTCATCTAGAACAAGTGTCAAATTTAATTTTTTAATCATGAGTTATTTTTCTAACGTGAATGAAATTTAATAACTTAAACTCTAAACACATTTTTTTTTTCATTTCGTAATTCTCGGATCAAAAATTTCTCAATATCATATTCAACCTGCCATTATTTATTTTCGTTTCCAAACTTGGATTTAAAAAAACATATTTATCATGCTTATGTGCAGATATATTTATTATTAATGTTGCATATTTTATTTTGTGCTTGTTTTTAACAAGAGCTTTGCTAAGAAACAAGCAACGCTAAAATTACAGAATTCCCCTTTTAGTGTCGTTAAGTTCGTCTCACAGAAAGAAATCAGAATTTTATGGTTATTGTGTTTGCTTTTTAAATTGAGGGCACACATTACGAAGCAATTAATCAATTTTAATGCAATTCAATTGAGATGATTTTTTTTTCTCATTTTTGAAAATTGATGGTTTATCATTTGATTTGCATAATATCTGTTTCAGTAGCAAGAGGATTTTATTTCCTCTGAAAGTAAAAAAAAATGCATCCAAATTTAATTAAACATATAACATAATTTTTCTTTACAGTCCTTTCAGTACCACGTGCCTACCTTCTGGTAAAAATTTCATCGAATTGATTTTAGTTTCAAATCGACTTTCATGCACGGGGTGGATCAAAGTAACAAAACTTTTAAAAAATCAATAATTCACTAATATTTAAGAGTGGGAGGATATGGTTTTTCAAGAAATATTTAGAAATAAATTGGATTTCTTCTGTAAAAAAACGACTCTTCCTACTCAACAATTTCGTAAATTTTTGATTTTCTAGAGTCCAGTTTCTTTTGGTCTAAAGCTTATTGTACGCATAAGAAAGTTCTTTAAAATATAATTTCCACAAAAGTTTGCATATAATAGTTATACACTAAATATTACATCCAAATTAGATTTGAATATTTAAATTTAAGATCATATTAATCTCCAACAAACTCAAATTAGATGACTATATCAATTATAACTATTTAATACCAGTTGAATGAAATAACAATTTAATAATTAAATGGATAACAATTTAATAACTATTCAATAACTATATAATTAAATTCAATTAAATAAAAAATTCACATGACTATCAAGAGAATTTTAGACTTATACTCAAATTATGGTTCAACTTATTTTATCTATTAAAAATGACAATCCAAAACGAAATTTCATATAGAAATAATATTCAGTTTTTGTATTTTGTAAAATCACAAGAAAAATTGTTTACTATATAAAATAATATTTAGCAGATTACCATAAAAAACTATTTTCTCACAGTATTTTTAGTATTTTCTCATATACTGTTTTTATCATAACTAATACATAAGAATAACTTAACATAATAATACATAACATTACTCATGCATAACATTTCTAGTTACTTGTAATATGCTTCAAAATTTGTATCTGTTCTATAAAGATGAACATCTTATTTTATAATACCGTTGTACATTATTGTACCAACTGATAAAAAAAGCCAATCCATTAATCTCAAGGCACAAATTGACGATTAATATACTGATGCTACATCCCCCATCAATTATGCAGTCTCAAGACACTAACAAGCCTTCAAACAGCATTATTAAAGAGGAAGAGCAGGAAATTGTAGTATCTCGACAAAAATAAATGAAACTTTTAACGGCGTGCAAGAGCTAAGGGGTATCGATAAACGCACGACAAATAAAAATCGATAACCAATACGTTAGGTTTCATGTAGCAGGTGCTGTCTGGAATCCCAAAATAAATTAAATTCGTTAAAGGTCTACTTCAGCTGTAAATCACCCTTCTTGTTACATATTGATCTAATGAAAGGGATTGACTTGTAGTGAAGAAATGAAAGGAGCTTTGAACGCAGTAATGAATCTCACGGCAATGGGCAGAGAAATCAATGGCTATAGTGTACACATTAGGACTTGAGAGAGAAAGAATTTTGGTGCCAAATAGCCACCAATAAGAACTAAGTGGCAATATTTCTTAGGGATACTGAGCAAATATGTTCCTAATGATAAAAAAAAAGAAGGTTTGTTTGCTTTCTCGAACATAGTTTTAACATAAAATTTTAGTTATCAAACAAATTGTAGAATTTGTGTGGTATTTTAAAACTCCTCCTTAACCACTCAACTGTTTATAAACAACTGTTGTTAGTATTATTAGTAATGAATATTTAATATTTACGTCTGTTAAAAAATTAATGTTATTACAAAGTATTGATCCTTCTTAATCTTATTGTTTTAATATGGAGTTGGGTAGAAAGAAAAACATGAAAGTTATTCTTTAAATTTGAATAAAAGTTGTCATTTTATAAAAGTACCTTTATAACTTTTCTTTTATATATATATTTCTAAATATTTTATACAGTAACCACAAGAACATTCAAGTTTGGAAAGTTTGTTATTCTATAATTTTCTACAATTTTTTTTTTTTAATTAAACCTTTTTTCAATAAATTTGCAATAACTTTTTTTAATGCGATTTATTTCCCTTTTTTGAATAACACTTGCGTTTATTTGAATGCGTAAACGTCTTTTCAGCTAAAATTATGAAAATTGAAATTTTTGGAAGCAATATTTCGAGAACTTTATTTTTTAAATGTATTTCTTTGTTGATAACATATTAATTTAAACAAAAAAAAAAGGGACTGCATTAAAACTTCTATCGCAATCATCGTATACTTTAAAATACACTAACCAAAGTCATAGCGTTTTTTTTTTCTGTTTTTTTTTCTTCTTTTTTCTTTATACGACTTGCAAAATTTACTTGTTCAAAAAGTTTCCTTTCCTAACTCTATCTATTTTAATTCTTATATACTTCTTTCACACCCTTTGTAATAATTGTTAATCACACAGATGTATGTCGTTATAGTAATATGGGAAATAAAAAATAAAAAAAAAAAATAATAATAAAAAATAAAAAAAATAAAAAAAACTTTGGTAAAATAGTGATTGTAATCACTTGATGTAATCTTATGTTAAGACCTTTTAACAAATAAATGCTACGTAAGGTTTTGAAGATATATTTTATTGCCTGTTTCTTACGCACTTACTTCAGCTCTGCATACTTCACTCAAACTGTCTTGTTCTATCAATATCTTACACTATTTTAACATGAGCCCGTGCATCTAATTATATGTGATGCCAACATTACAAAATCCCGTGCATCTAATTATAAGTGATGCCAACATTCGACCATCCTGGCATACAATCGTCCTCGATTTAGAGGTATAACTAATACTAATAATGTAATATACAACTGAAAACTTAAAGTTTGAAAGCTAGCCTAAATACATAAATACTGAATAATAACAATCATAAACTTAGAGTTTAAAGTTCTTGGGGTTTTAAGTCTCTCAGTTTTAGTTCGGATATCGAGCAGGAATTCTTCGGGTGCGTGTAGGATTCCTCCTGGGTGGAGATTCTATGTCCTGGTCATCCGCATCCTCGTCTTCCTCGCTCTCACATCGCCACGCCTTCAATTGACTAACATGAGCGGTGGTGGAATAGAAACGTCCCTGCTCTTTAGGTTCGAGCTGGGAAATTCTGTAAGTGTCGCTTGGGAGTACTTCCGTCACTACTAATGGACCACGATATTTTAGTTGAGTTTTAGTTGGTTCTCCCGTTGGTCTCGGTGATCTTCTGACCACGACTATTTCTCCTTGATCAAACTTCATAGTTTTGCACTTCTTTCTGTCGTAATATTTCTTTGCTTTTTCCTGTTTATCTTCGATTGTTTTTCTTGCTTCAGCTTGAACCATTTCTGGATCTTTCCAAACATCAGCATCATCATCGGCCAAAATTCGTAGTATTCCGTCATTGAATCTTGGGGATAACCATGCAGCATTTCAAATGGCGTTTTGTCTGTTGTGTTGTTTACCATATTGTTCAAATTTCTTTCGCATTGCTTAATTCTTTTGTCCCAATCTTTGTGTCCAGGGTGTGTCATGCTTGTCATAATTACAGGTAGTACAGTCCTATTTACTCTTTCA